>RCUC01145290.1:0-107528 GCA_003697995.1 Taxidea taxus jeffersonii
AACAAGGGAAAGTGAAGCATCTCCTGGCTTGCTCTTACTCTCACCGCCCATTTAGAAACTCAGCATGGTAAGGATGACTGAGAAGGCACAAGAAGAATGCTAGTTAGTATACCCAGGCCAAGGCCAAAGTGAAATTCAGAGTGTGAGAAAGAGTCTTCCGGAAGAAGAGGTGCTCATGAGTGTCCTTGCGAATTTGTACCAGCTTTGCCCGACCTCCTAATTCTGCTGTCCCCCATGAGCCACAATACAAGGTAAGATCAAGGAAGCACTTTCATGGGATAATTACGTTCAAGTTCCAACAATACTGCTTTCTACACCAATTTTCACAAGTATAATGGATGACAAGCCAGCTGGGAAGCCTGACTACCCCTGAAACATTGTTTCTGGGGGAAAATATTTCGAAGTTTGAAGAAACTCACAAGTGAACCTTCAGTCATCCCTCTGCAAGTTCTTATTATTTGAAGAAAACACACAGCATCGCTCTGCTCAACATACCTTGATTTCTTAGAATCTAAAAAAACCCAATCTAAACCAAATATGGTGCAGAGACCAACAAAGAGAGGCAGGTCCCAAGGAAAATGCTGGTTACAAACCCAAGTGATTTGAGGTCCCCCTGCAGAGTAAGAATTAGGGAGAGGGGCAGTTACTGCTGGTGATTCGACAGTAAATAAGCGTTAACTTAAAATCATTACGTTTCCCTCTCTGGCAGATTTCTAAGATTTTTAAACTTAGCTTAACAAAACTTCACAGACGTTCTCCTGTGGGTTCCCATTTTTCCACCATCCGTTTCAGATGGAATTCCAACAATACCAGGGGCCGGGGGTCACCTCAGTGTCACTGGTAGCAGGGAGGTGCTCCAGGCTTCAGAAAGCTTTGTCCATCTGCACTCAGACAAAAATGCAGGCTCTATACCCCCACCCCTCCAAGCCCTGGGGCTCCATGCAGATGGATCTACACAGCTCCTGGCTAGATTATGGGTACTTTCACGAGCAAATCCTATATGCAGAATTATCCTCTCCCCAGTGGGGGCTGCCAGGACTTACTCCTAAGGGGATAGAGGGGAACAGTCCAACTAGGAGGCAACGAGAGGAGATGACATTGTCAGGGAACTCAATTAGGCTGACTTATCTTGGTGCTGGGAAAGCTGAATGTCCAAATCTTGACAATCTTAAATAAATCCTATGGTTCACCTTGCAGGGTAATCTCTGATAACAACCAAATGCTGTACAAGTCAGCAGGGCTGAAGAACACCCCAGCGTCCTAGGGGCAATGCCTCTGCCCTCTGGGCCAGGCCCCTGCTGGGTTCATTACCCGACCCCCAAGATTTCTGTGCTGTTAGAGCCACTCGGCTGCCCTGCTCCCTGTATTGGCGCAGCACCCAAGTTGAGGCCTGACAGCCGCACCCACCGCCGCATGACTGATAGCAAGAGCCCACCCTGAGAGGCGTCATGAGGAGACGCGTGCTGTCGTGATGAGCAGCTGAGGCAGCCGCAAGGTGAAGTTCTGTAATCAGAGGCTCAATCAGATGACAAACGACAAGACTCAGCAAACAGCTTCTGCAGATTAAAAACGTATTCTCTTTTAGTTTCTTTTTCTTTTTTTGCTGAAGTTCACTCCCAACAGTGATTTTTCATAGTATTTGTACAAAGTGGGAATCTGGGAGTTTCAGAGCCTAAAAAGACCCCAGAGCTTAAACCATTCAGCCCCGAATCTGTGAGACCAGTATTTATTTTATGATTTGTGCCCAGAGTCCCCTAGTTCTGCCTGGGCAGCCGTGTGCCAGGAAGGCCATGGGTCCAGATGGCCAGAGCTGCGAGAGCAGTGCTCTGCTGTCTGAGGGGGCTAGGATAATCCCGGTTCGTAATTCTGGAGCCACACAGAAAGAGGAGGCCCCCTCCACAGAGCCACCGCAAAACCCCAGTGAGACATCCCGTCACATGGCTACATACCAGGAGCCCCTTCTTAGTCCCAAACTCTTCCAGAAGCATAACGTCCCAATTGCTCTGCCACAGTAGGGCCCTCCTCTGAACAGAGTGTCCCCCAACATGCCCAAGCAGGAGAGCGAACCTCCGAACCTACTGTGCCCCTTTGGGACAGACTTCTATCAGTGCAGTGAAAAGCCTAAGGTCCTGGCAGCCCCTCCCTGCATCAGACCCAGCCCCTGTACTTCATCTATAATACTTCTGGCATCCCGAACTTATACATTGTCTACTTAAGTACCAAGAAAATGGAAAATCTAAAACCAGTTCATATTCAACTTTTAAAGGACATGAAGTCACGGTCCCACTCGCCAGAGGATGACAGAGGCTGGAAGGCTCTCTGCTAGACACACATGGGCGGGCAGTTCCCATCAGCGGGTGCAAATGGCCCTTATGATTCTAAGTCTCTCTGATTCTGTGTTACCCAGGGCAAAACTGTGCGGGAGGATGTCACAGCACATACTTTGTCTATCTTTCAGATGCCACTTCTGTATACTTGAAGACAATCTCTTGCTTAAGACTGCTTCTCACTGGGGGGCGCCTGGGTGGCTCAGTTGGTTGAGCAGCTGCCTTCGGCTCAGGTCATGATCCCGGAGTCCCAGGATCCAGTCCCACATCGGGCTCCCAGCTCTGCGGGGAGTCTGCTTCTCCCTCTGACCTTCTATCCTCTCATGCTCTCTCTAACTCTCAAATAAATAAATAAATCTTAAAAAAAGAAAAAAAAAAAGACTGCTTCTCATTGACCCGCTATCAGTGTAGACATCACTGCAGTTAGTGTTGTCTTTAACTCTTATGTGGCTTATGCATCTATTTACAAAATTTACTATTTCAAAACAATATTGGGCTCACTGCTCTAAGAGCCTGACACATATTAACCGACAGAAAGCTCACAACCCGATGTAAGCAGTTACTATGATTATCCCCATCTTACAGATGAGGCCACTGAGGCAGAGAGTTTACATAACTTCCCCTGCACTGCCAGCATGGCAGCTGGTCTCTAGGGATGGCTCCCCGTGCACCCCGCCTCTGGGGATTCGTGCCCCCGTGGAAATTATTGTACGTGGACTTGGAGATACCTGCGGCTCACTTGAACCAAAAGAAGCAGTGGAAGGGATGCAAACTACACAGGGTTTAAATGTTAAGAAATCTCAGCAGCTTCTGTGCTTTGGGGAGGTCTGCGAGAGAAGCCATGCTGTGCTCTGTCTGTGGTCCTGAAATCACTAAGTCTTGTGGTAGGTTGTAGGCAGTGATAGATAAAAACAGAATCAGCACGCTATGCCACTGTAATAAAATCCACAAACATGTGCCCATGGCTTGGCACCAGGCAGCTGGCTGAGGCTGCAGGAATGGAACAGCTGTGGATGCAGGCAAGAAGGACAGGGAGGAAGACACTACCTGAGTATGGACAAAGGGTGGCCCAGTAGAGCAGCGGCACAGCCATCAGCCAAGCTGCTGTCTGCAGGAACATGAGGCACAGCCAGCTGGCCTGGGGAGCCCGGGACCTGGAGGGGAGATTTTCGAGAAGAAGGCTCACCATGCTACTGGCTCTGATGAGCTGAGGGGGGAGGGAAAGTCAAGGGTGTTCATTCTTCAGCAGGATTAGAGAAAATATTGCCAATTTAAACACCAACATGAGAAAAATCGTTTCTTATTCCTAGTTTCTCCTGCCAGCAGAAAACTCAGGGTAAGAACTGGCCTCAGAACAAAGATCTTATCCAGGGACGCCAGGGGATGTGATCTCAGAATGAAGACCCAGCAAGGTTGTGGCAGTCGGACCCTCATCTTGAGAACACAAAGATTTAAGGCAGGGCCTCACAGACCCTTCCAATTAGAGAGCACGTGTGGACCTCAGACAAGGACCTGTGGGGTGGCTTTTGTCTAATGGAATAAATTACAATCTGATACAAAGGATACCCACAAGGGTTTTAAAGGAATTGTACCGTGTTGGACTAAAAGGCACAGCACAAGTCCAAAATGAAAAGAGGCACCTGACCCTCCAACTACGACCAGCAGGAAGAGAGCCACACAGCTGCAAATCCAGGCCATTTCTTAAGGAAAAGGAAGGATGGCTGAGACAGCAGAGCCCCGGGCCCAGGAGGGTGTCCCTGGGGACAGAACACCCCATCCCACCATGCCCTGGGCAGGGTGATTAGTAACAGGTGCCTGGTTGGGTTCCGAGCTGTTATGGACCACTAACTGCTACAGGCTCCCTCTTTCTCCTCCTTTTGGGCTGAAGGGTTTTGCCCCGTGTGTGCAAGTGTGTGTGTTAGGTGACTCATCTCCTCCTGGTCTTCAGATGGCAAGGATCACACCCAAGGAGACACATCCACACATACCCGATACAGATGACAGTCTCGGACTTCAAGCCTGAGCTGGATGCCACCAGGGCATGAGATTTTGAGAATCTGAGGGCAGGGGGAGGGTGCTTTGCACGTGGGAGGGCAGATCAAAGTAGCTAGTCTCCTAAGATTACCCTAAAAAAAATCTCCTGTGTGGTCCTCAGGGGACTTCTGACTTGATTTACCCACAGAATGTGGCAGAAATGATGCTGGGCCTGCTCTAGCTGAGGCCTCAAGAGTCTGGCCACTCCTGTTTTTATGCCCCTGGGGGTCCTGAGTGGCCTCGTGAGAATTCCAGCTCTCCATCTGGGGAGACTGTGAAGAGGGAGACCCCAAGGCTATGTGGAGGACAGCTACAAGACGCCACTGAGCTGCTGGCTCAATGTCCAGGCATCTGAGCGAGCCACGTCTGTTGAGGCACCAAAGATGGTAGCAAAGGAAGGATCCTGGGTGCCCCAGCCCTAGAAGGCCTCTGTGGGGCGGAGATGTCCCAATGATGCCTGGCCGAAATGCCTAACCCTCAGACTCAGGAGAAATAATACAATGTTTATGGTTTTAAACCACTGTGATTTGGGGTGATTGCCAGCAACAGGTAAGCCACGCAGCAGGAAGAGCCAGGGGTGACGGTCTATACCTGTAACCCCAACACCAGGCCGCCTCCCCGTGAATCAGTTTGCCCTCCAGACTGATTTTAAAGCTTTGATGTCTGTCACCTGTTTGCATAGTAAGAAACGGAAGGGCTTTGTGACCTCTCCAATGTTCCTCTGATCTTACTTGGAAATGGCACATGTTGATCTAATTGCTACCACCTAGTTAATTTACTGGCGCATCAGAAAGACTGTGATTTTAATGATCTACAACCAGAAGACCAGAATTTCAAGCAGGCACTTCCTGCTTTTTTTGCTCAAGGAACTTTCCCTGTGGCGGACCAAAGGGTAGAATTGTCTTTTGCCTGCAATCTCTTTATTAGTCCTGTGCATTCGTGTGCCGAGTCCCAAGAGGTCATGGAAAGCCAAAAGCAATGTTAAGTGTACAAGCTTTAAATAACTCACAAAGTTAATGTAACGAATGTAAGTGCTATCTGAACTTCATCACTCAGTGCTTGCTGCAGCCCCGAGCTGTGATGAAACACCACTCATAAATTTATATTAAAACTTGACTCGATCGCAATTATTTACCAACAAAGATTTACTGACTGCATTAGAGACTGGGGGTTTTAACCAGGCCCATCAGTCTTTGTTTTGGGTTTGAGGGACGGAATGGCGATGTTGTCTGTCAGCACAGAGTTCACTACAACACAGGGAGACGTTTAATGGCCAGGGCCTCTGCAGCAATGGGGTACCAGCCAGTGGCAGGCTGCTCCATGTGAAGACCAGACCACTTTGGCTCCCAAGGGAGCATTTCTCAATGGCTCGAACAGCGGCTGGGGGCCATGCATGCATGGGACTGGACAGAAGGGGTAGCACATGCTGGATCTTGCGGTGATGGTAACTGAATGGCCCTGCTGCCCTGGTGGTGGTGCCAACAGCTTCCTCGTTACCAAGTTTAAGAACACAAGTTTCCCATGGTTTAAACATCCACACGAGCTCAGAAAGGTTCAATGTGTCTAAACTTTTTTTTTTTTTAAAGATTTTATTTATTTATTTATTTGACAGACAGAGATCACAAGTAGGCAGAGAGGCAGGCAGAGAGAGAGGAGGAAGCAGGCTCCCTGCAAAGCAGAGAGCCCAACACGGGGCTGGATCCCAGGACCCTGGGATCATGACCTGAGCCGAAGGCAGAGGCTTTAACCCACTGAGCCACCCGGGCGCCCCCCCCCCCCCTTTTTTTTAAGTGAAGTCTGAGTACTTCTTTGGTTCCTGTAATAAAACACCTGCTACGGTTCCTCCATGTTTTATGATTCACATTCTTCAGTTTGTAACAAATTCTCATTATAGCAGTTAAAGGTTTCTCTGTATCTCTAAAACATTGCAGAGAAATGCTGGCATCATTTTTTTTTTTTTAAGATTTTATTTATTTATTTGACAGACAGAGATCACAAGTAGGCAGAGAGGCAAGCAGAGAGAGGGGGAAGCAGGCTCGCCTCCGAGCAGAGACCCTGATGCGGGGCTCGATCCCAGGACCCTGGGATCATGACCTGAGCCGAAGGCAGAGGCTTTAACCCACAAGCCACCCAGATGCCCCTCCCCGCTTTTTAAAGATTTTATTTATTTCAATGCTGGCATCTTTAACAGAGACCCAAAGAGTATAAACTCCAATCAGTCTTCACATTTATATTTATTACTTTTATTCTAATCAAGATTTTTCCTAGAACATGTATTAAATTTGTGGTTTACTTAAAATAATCGTAATCAGCATCATCATCCACCAAGAGGGGTGCCTGGCTGGCTCAGCTGGTAGAGCATACAACTCTAGATCCTGGGGTCGTGAGATCAAGCCCTCCATGAGGGTGTTGACAAAAACAAACAAACAAAACCCCAAAACAAAAAAGCACCTAAAAAAGCATGTTTATGTGGGTGGCAGGTGACAGAATCTCATCATCAGAAATTGGGGAACACAAAGAGGTGGTACCAGGAGCAGGGACAGTCTTTTCCCATGTCACAGGCTCCCTGCGTCCCTAATGATATTCAGCTCTTCTAAAATGAAAACTTACCCATCCTGCCCCTGCTCTCCCCTCATGCTTGCAAATAACAAATGCACACTTCCCAAGAGTGCACGTGGACCCAGATGACCGGTAAGAGACACACTGCAACACCTCCTGTGGGGGTCAAATCTGCACAGGCCTCGCCCCCACAGTCCTCCATTGCTGACACATGATGTCCCATCCAGTGCACTTGAATATGGACTTTTGGTGCTGGGAATCCCACCGGACCGGGGCTGGCCAAGTCTGGTCTAGGGGCCAAATCTAACCTTTTGCCTCTTGTAAGTAAGGTTTAATGGGAACACAGCTACTCTTGTGCATCAGTGCTGCTGCCTTTACCCTGCACTGGCCAAGCTCAGTAGTTGCTGGAAAGCTCAAAGCACTTGCTACCTGGCCCTTTACAGAAAACAGGTGTGGAGCCAGCAGCCATCAGTTTTACTTAAAAGTGCAAATTCTATTCTTTCTCCCTGGAATGTTCTCCTCACATCCTCCCCTTCCTCCCTGCCATCCTGGTGAACAGCCCCTACCCTTTAGCCCTGAGCCTCAGGGTCGTGGGCTCTGGGCTTCCATAACCTCTCCTGAAACAAGCATCATCCAGACCTTTAGATACTGGCTGTCTGGAGCTGAATTATGTCCTCAAATTTGAATATGGAAATCCTAATCCCATGCCTCACAATATGACTGCATGTACAGACACATCTTTAAAGAGGTAAGTAAGGTTAAATGGGGCTGTGAGACAGGCCCTCTTCCAATATGACTGGGTGTCCTTGTGAGAAGAGGGAATGAGGACACAGACAAGCACAGAGACAAGGCTACAGGGAGACAAAGAGAAGGCATCATCCCTACACCAAGGAGACAGGCCTCTGAAGAAAACCACCCTGAGGACACCTTGATCTCAAATTCTGGTCTCCAGAACTGTGAAGAAATAAAGTTGTTGTCTGAGGCACCCGGGCTGTGGCACCTTGTCTTGGTAGCCCCAGTAGGTGAGTATGGTGGCATGTGAGCACGCGCCCAGGCTGGGAGCTGCTGCAGGACAGAGAAGTGCTCTTTCCCGTCAGCAGAAGGCACAGTGCCCTGCAGGTCCCTGGTCCCCACTCAGGGGGTCTCGCTTCTTAGTCCCAAATAGATGTCCTTCCCCGAAGATCTATCAGGCACCTCGAATGCCCAGTCCCCAAGTGGACACATGGGTTATCTCCTTCTGTGACTGGGAATTCTGTGGGAGCCTGGTTATGCACGCTGGCATAGGCTCCCAGAGTCTCTTGTCAGTACCTTGTGCATGGTTAGTCCCAATAATAATCACTCCATTACACCATTCCTCATTCTAAAATATCTCCAAATATGCAAGCAATCCATCAAAAACCTAAAACCAAAAACTAAAACATGGGGAAGGAGTAACATCTTGCACTCAATTAAAATGCCACTGAGTCAAATCTGGATGAGTGAACCCCGTGTTACACGGTTTAAGAGAAAAAAAAACCAAGTGTGACAAATATGACAAGACTATAGGCACACCGTGGGGTCAGAACAGCTTGTCGTTCAAGGTTCAGAAAACGTTCTTAAGTGAAAGCAGTAAATCAATAACATAAACATTCACCGTGTGCAAGAAAATAATACCAATTAACTGGTTCCCCCAGATCTTCCTCAAATGGAAAACTTGCAGCAAATTCACCAATGTGATGCTTGGATGTAAGCTTCGGCAGAAGAAGCCGGACCAATTTGAGCTCAGCACATGTGAGCTTGGCTGCAATTATACCATCTTAACTTTCTTCCCAGTTTAAAGTGTTTCCATAGAAACAACAGGGAGCTCCCTCCCTCCCCCCCCCCCCCCCTTAACGGAATTCTTTTTTTTTTTTTTTTTTAAAGTAATATTTGTCTCTGTCTCCCTCCTCCCTCCTCCAGAGGATCTATTATACCACAAATGGAGGCTTTTCTCCCAGCTTGTTCTGTGCCGGGAGGGAGTGGGGGAGGGGGTCCAGGAGCCAATTCTGGACCTTTAACCAGCTCCCTCGTGGCCCCCTCCCCTCGCCGGTTAGTAATATTTCTGTTATTCTGCCAGGCTGTAGGGTACAAAGGGTTACACTTTAATTGAGCTGTCAGCATCTCCGACAATCCTAGAAAGCCCCGATTATGCACGGCAGGGTTAGTGCCACACTTGTTATTGTGGATGCCCTATTTGCGAAACCCAAACCTGCACCACACACAGGTCAGCTCACCCGCGTGACCTTGCTGTCATTAGCCGCGTCTATTCCTACCTCACTGCTGAGAAAATCACACGGCGCGGGCTTCAAAGCGCCGGCCGGGACTGGATTCGACCAGGAGCTAATCACCCACAAATCCAGCTCAAATGGCAATAATTGGCTAAACCGGTCCCCTCTCCAGAGCTCAGCAGTAATTTGGGATAATAAAGAAAGGAATTATTCAGCTAACTGCCCCGAAATGTATGCTTTGTGACCGACACACTTCACATTTTAATAATGATGGACACAGAATCCGATTTAACATCGTGTCCACTGAGTAACAAGACCAAGAACAATGATGGTGAAGGGAGAAAAGTTTGTTGGGTTTCTCTCCCCTTTAGGCACCATGTTGGCAGGAAGGAAGGCTGCGGAGATTTCCACTTCATGTTGGGTCTGGCTGGAATTATTAAGTCCCAACGAGAACAGACGAATTCTAAACCCGCGTGGAAAAAACCCACTGAAGCTGCTCTGTGTTGCACCACTTATGAGAAAACATCTCCTTTGGCCAAACACAAGCAGAGGATGCTAAGAAAGAAATGTTTCCCACCTGGACTGACAGATCTCGTCTTGATTTTTCCAGTTAACATTATCTCTTGATCACCTCGTTTTTCTTGCCTTTCATTCTACCCCTTCCTGTCACTGGGTTTTCAGCAGCAGGGGTGACAATATCTGTACTTAACAGCCATGGGGTGACACCCCTGCAGGCGAGCCCTGACACAGATTGGGGTGTGGGCTCCTCCTCGGCGGCGGCCTCTCCTCCCACCCTGGCCAGCCCTGGGGGCCAGCATGCCACCATCTGCAAAGGGCTCTGCGCAGCTGGGAGGGTCCTCCTTTAGCTTTAGCTACATGAAATGAACCTGGACTCAATCGCTTGCCCAGGGAACCAGAGCATCCAAGTGTCCAGGGGGTCAGAGAGAGGCCGGCAGAGGGGCCCCATCCCCTCCTGCCGGGGTGGGCGGGCATTGCACAAAACTGGGCCCCTACAAGGTAACAGGGACAAAGCAGAGAGGAACTCCTGTATAAGCAATAATAAGAAACCTGCGGCTGCTTCTTTGTTCAGGCAAATGACCCCTGAGCCCACAGTCACTGCAAACACCACACAGCCCCCCACCCACTGTTCACTAAAGTGCCTCCGGGCACCATGCTTGTGCACTCAAGTGGGATCGAGTAAGAGTCCAAAGCTCAAGTAAGCTATAGAGAAGATTTCATGTCTACAAAAGCTATTTGGAAGTCCTCTACATGGGAGCCCTGTCTTTTCTCCCCACCAACACCTGGAAATATGTTCTCCTTGGAAATGTACCCGTTCTCTCTCCTGTTTCTGGCCCTTGCTCACCCACTTGACTCTTTAAGGCTGCCACCCTTGGAGCTCATTTCTCTAACGGTTACACTCCTGCCCTAGAAAATCTCACCACACTGCGGACAGCACTGGCTGGTGCCCCACAGGGAGAGCCATCTCAACCTGCTGACACCTTGAGCCCAGAGCTCCCCACCGGCGCACTCTCCCACGTGCCTGAGTGCCCCCTGAGCCCAGAGCACCTGCCTCATGCTGCCTCCCCACCTCCTGGTGCTGCCCCGGCCACTTCTGTGCCCCCACAAGTCCCACATGACACCTGCAGATTCCACCTGGTGTCAGTTCTGACATGAGCCGCCCTGAGTGTAACTATACGCTCACTTCGGAAAGCTCAGGAAGAGGAGGACTTCTTATGTTGGTTACATGTTGAGATGAATATATTTCACATACTTGCTGACATAACAAATTAAAATTAATTTCACTTCTTTTCTTCCCCTTTCTAATGTGGCTACCAAAAGAAAATTAGAGTTGAAACTGGACCGGTGGATCCCGTTCTATTTCTGTCTGATGATGCTGTGCAGGCCGTACCAAGCCCCTGCCTGGTCTGGCTCCTTAGCCTCCGCCTCACCAGCTGAGCAACGGCAGAGACCATTCTTATCTTGCCCATTTCTGTTTCCTAACCTAGCAAAGAACAAATGATCCCTAAATGCCTGCTGAATGAATGAACGAAGCAGCGGAGCAGTTACAACCACGGCCATGAATGAGAAAGGCTTCCACGGAAAGTAAGTAACTGAGCTGGGCAACAAGATCAGTGGGGAGCGAAACCCAACTCTGATCTGTGTCATCTGGAGGGCTCCAGTCCTATTGTTGTAACCACACGTGCGTGCCTCATGCTACGTGTTAAAACTGATTTGAATGATGCTCATACAGAGATCTCAGCAGAGACCAAATCAACACAAACAGTCTTACTGCACATATTGTAGCAAACCGCTACTCTGGATATGGGGAGACATTTACAGAGAAACGCTACCCAGGACCTGGCCCTCAAGATTCCTCTTACAGAAATGAAGGTGTGGGCAGAGGAAGGCAGTTCAAGCCTGGAATAGTTTCTACTGGAGAAATCCAAGGAGGGAACGATCACTCACGCTCTCCCTGGTTAGGACAAGAAAAAGGTTGGTGCAAACAGCCAAGTTTCATCGTGAGGCCAGTATTTAAACAGGCATGGCAAACACCTGGCAGATGGGCTCCCACTCCCCTCCCCTGAACTGACAGCAGAGAGTACTTGCTGTGAAGAGCCTCAGAAGCTTTCTCAACACAGCCCACAGCTAGCTTCTATGTGAGAGCCGGCACAGAAAATGAGTCCCACGGCAATCCCTGATCTGCAAACATACCACAGGCATCTGAGCAGCACAAAGCCTTCCTTCTGCTGGCACTACTGACCCAGGGATGATAGTGATGACCACCACCATTACTGCCACTTCATTTCCTGGAAACTGAATACCATCACACACTCATTTAAAAAAAAGACTGTGCTTCTGGAAAAACAAAGCAGATCTAGTCAGTGTCCTGTTTTGGGGCTGTGTGTACATGGAGAGCTGTCACCAAACACCCAGGACACCAGGGTCTCTGGTGGTCTAAGGATACTACAGTCATTTCTTTCTTTTATTTTCTCTCTCTTTAAAGATTTATTTATTTATTTAATTTTTTGAGAGAGTGTGTGTGCAAGTGGTAGGGAGGGGCAAAGGAAGAGAGAGAATCTTAAGCAGACTCCCCACTGAGAGCAGAGGCCAATGTGGGGCTCGATCCCAATCATGATCTGAGCCAAAGTCAAGAGTCAGATGCTTAACTGGGTCACCCAGGTGCTCTGTAGTCTGGGCTGTAGGGGGAACCCATGCTTTTGGTCTTTTACCTGAAGGGCTAAGTTCAAACAAAGATTAGGGCAGGGTTCCCAACGGTCCTTTGCCCTGCAAAAGGTACATTTTAAGTTGTGTTATGGCAAAGATGTCAGGTAGAACTTTTCTATGGATTCCAGCATCTTCCCCCACCATTTTCATTTGAGGAAACATCAGGTTACTGGAAACTGTGATAAAATGAATATGGACACATGTGCTTATGAATACAGGTATGCATAAAGAAGGTAAAGGGTCATCCTTAGAATCATTCCCTTGGTGAATAAGAACTGGTGTTCCTACCAGTCCACCAGCTGCCCCCAGGGGACACCAGTGGGTCTTTTCACCGATAACAACCAGCTGGTGTGTCTGCATATATCTGGAACCAAGGAGAGAGAAGAGAGCCATCAGCTCGCATGCCCCAAGTCATAGGCAGAGATTACCCTGCCAATTATACGTAGTATATGTGGGTGACAGATGTGATGCTAAATGTGGGGCAGCTTAGATGTGTTTTCTAGCAAACATCCTCCACGACTGTCTTCTCTTCAACTTAGAGACCCTGAGAAAGACAGGACTGTTGTTACCATCAACAAGGAATGCATTCTCAGATTATGGAGTAAAATCAAATGATGCCTAGGACATCTTAACACTACAAAATGTCTGGATAAAATTTCTCAGCAGTGGTCAAAAACGCACTACGGAAATGAGCACATAAAACAAACGACACCTTATTTCACTCAAGTGCTCAAATATGAAAATTTAAAATAAAAAAGGGGATGAAGTTGTGTTCAACAAATCTGATTCATCACATTAAAAAAATTACTGGTCCCACTATAGAAGTTGATTGTTAATCAGGACAATTTAATGATGAAACACTGCAAACATTGTGTCAGCAAGTTAAAAATGGCCTTGTTGTTTCAATATAAGAATCACTTAGTATATACTATATACAAAGTGTTGTATTTCATGCCCCATTTACTGTAACATATTAGTGGGTTCAGTCATCAAGTAAAAATTGTTTCCTTGCGGGGGTTCAGATATTGGGGAGGGGGTCTGCAGTGGGAGAAGAGCCCTTAGAGTTGCAGATAGCTACACACATGGACAGAGATTTGGTACTGTTCCTTTCGTAGGCCCATCAACAATATTAAATAATTGCACATCCACATTTTAGCAAATAATACAATCTTTAGTGAATATTTGTTTTTTTAAGTGCAACTAATTGAAACACTATCAGACATGTTGATTTTCATTTAATTTTTAAGATTATTCAAAAAGAAGACTGGCTAGCCAAGCCTTCCTGCAATTACCTGATTGATTCGCTTCACTATTAAAATGCTGCAAATATTTATTAGAAAAAAACAGATTGCAACAAGCACCACCTCTCTGCAAAGCAAAAAGACGTCCAGTCTTTAATTATAAACTGTCTGGACTCTCAGTCACTTCTTAGGTTAAAAAAAAAATCCCAAATCAGGAATAAGACAGATACTTTGCCTGTTGGGATTCTCATTTATTTAACACTACCCTAGATATTGCTAATATTTATCTATGGTGGGAGATAAGGTACAAGGAGACAGTAGGGACTAGACACCTGTGCAATCAGAAAATGCTAGCTCTTATATATTTCTCCTTGAGGTAAGGGGAAATAAAATAATTGCAATCCATGCTTTCAAGTCAGTTAAGATGAGGTTATGGGAATGCGTCTACATAGGCAATGACTTCCAGCAGAGCTCAGAGCTATGCTTTCCTTTTTGCCTCCAGTGCCAGGATGCTCAGAGATCAGATGTTAGTTTCTCAGTGTAGGTTTTCTGGCATAATGCCTTTTCCTTTGTTGCCTGGCACTTAACTCTCCATTGTTTTAATGAGTATCTGGGTTTCTTTCAGTATAAGGCACAAGTTGAAAGGAGGAAAAGGAGGAGAAGAAGAAAAACAATGCAGAGGCAGGCTGAGCCCCTCAGCTGAGCATGACTCAGGGCCCGAGAAAGCAATTAGGACGCTGGTTGGAGAGGGGAAGCTGACCTGTGTGGCTGGTGATTCCAGCCCAGTGCCTTCCAGAGAGCCGTCCACAGCAGCCACATGACCTCTGCTCAGTGGTGGTGGACAGCGTCAGTGCGCAGGCAAGACCCGCGCTGTCCTAGAACCTGAGCTGTTTGTGACTTCTTGCTGCCCAAAGAGGCGACGCTCCGGGGCGGAGGCATTTCAGGCCTTTGAACTGCTTACAGGGCTGTGAAGGGCAGCAACAGCTTTTCAGACAATAGTTGAGAACTTGTTCAGCAAAGCTTGGTTTTTTTTCCTTCAAAGGTTGAAATTTGTTCTACAGATAAAAGTAATGCCTTTGGGGAAAATAACTCTAAGGCATTTGTGACAAATGCAAGTCTCTCCACGCGTCAACCTACTATTGTGTCAGGGTACAGTCAGCTATGGAAATAGAGTGGAAACGGGAAGCCAGAACTTTAAAAAAAAAAAAAAATACTGCTCAGAAAAAAAAAAAAATCAGAAACTAGAATAGGCTGTTCCTATATGAAAGCTTGGCAGACCCCAAAAAGTTTGTATTTCCAGGTCATGTGCTCCCATTTTAAAAGAGGGGGGAACAAAAAAGAGGGGGTTTATAGATTTTAGGATGCAGGCTCTAATAGAAAATGTAACAGCCATTCTTCCCCAGGAACACAGAATGGTTCCCTGGCCTTGGCAAATAAATCCTCCTGTTTAACTTCTTTTAAAACTTCTCATGGGTGGACAGGGAGTTAATAAAAGAAACAATATGTATAAGAAAATGCAAGGTGCCCAGAGTACGGCTAATGGAATTTGATGCTGGCTTTAATTTTAATGAAGAAAGTTGCCAGTAGCAACAAAACTGTCAGCAGCCGCCGAGCACCATTAATAAAGACAGAGACGACATTAGTGCCCAGCATCAGTACAAAAGGTTCCCCTCGCTTCATGCTGTGCTAAATTGGCTGCCCAATTTTTCTTAAGTGTCCATTCTATTTAGAAGACAATTTATTAATTTTTGCCATTCATTGTCAGTTGACAGGCCATCATTTTGTAGCCCGAATTTTAGATGAAAACTAATTGAAAAGACTGGCAGTATTTATGAGGGGTATTATTTGTCAATTACAGCAGCAAATACTCCTTGCTACCACCAACTTTGATGCCCCTGTTCTCTGGGTGTGAGCAGTGTTGCTGTTGGCATTAAAATATGAGTAAGTCTCTCCCGGCTCATCAGCTCATCAATTTCATAGGCATGGAAGGAAACCACCTTTCATGTTATATGGACCTTTCATGGTAGATGGATACATTATAACATTTGACAAAGGGGAAGTACACATCTTGTAATGAGCACATATAATTGTGAACACAAAATATAATTCACTGTGAAATAATTCCTATTCATTACTTTGTAGCATCTCTGGGGTAGGAGTCTTAACTCCTTGAAAGGTCTGCTTTCTAAATTTTGTATAGTTTTAAAATAATTTCCTTCTAAATTACTCTATCTTAAATAAAATCAAGTAGATGGATATATTCTGAGTGTCATTCTACCAACTTGAGGGCTCGATGTCTTTTGAAAAAGACACAACAAGCCTTATCTTTTAGAAGGAAAAACACTTTTTGTTGCTGAAAAGCCCTCTAGAACTTTCCAGCTATAAAGTTAGATAAACAGGTTTCACCAAAAATGTTATGTTCATATTCTACAGCAGTATCTTTCCATTTCTGAACTGCTACCAAAACGCTGGATGACATGTGTTTGAGCCAATGAACAGTTATGTGCTTACCAGCTGAAGAGTCAATGAATTATAATCTTTTCTGCCGTACTAAGTTTCCTTTCAGTAGTCATGTTGAAGATAGAATTTATTTAAAGTTTCAACGTATACAAAGTTAAAGGTCTTAGCAATGAAGAGACACACTTGTCCAAAATGGCAAAGCTAAAGGAAATGCCTGGACAGCCATGGTGCCTTGTCAGTGAAGATTCCGAGATCACCCAGGCAGCAGTGGCAACCGCTACACTCACCTAATGCATTTAAACAGTCTAACAAAAAAAACATGCACAGGGGCACAGATCAAAAGGCGTATTTTAGGAGTAACTTAGGCACTTCTGGGTTTTTCAGTGCTTTTAACTGGAAAACCTGTCTTTATACTCAATTGATTCCCAAATGACTTCTGTGCTGAATTCCCGGAAATCAGTTACAGACATACATAGAAAACGCTTGTCTATTCATCTTTCCTTATCACTAACTGACCTTGTGTTTGCTACTATCTGAAAGCTGGCTGGCAAAGCAACATTGTGCTCTTCTGTGTCTTTAGTGTGTTGTGCACACATGGAGAAACGCAAGGTCTGTATGTGATGTGTAACACACTCAAGTGTTTGTGTGTGTCTACTCTTGTTGTTTCTGGTTTAAAGGAAATGTCTATAAGGAGGGTGCATGGTCCCCAGTGAATGTGCTATGGGCAACCTAGGAGGGTGGGGGACAGATGGGAGAAGGACACCGTGTCTTAAGGTCTCCTTGTGATGTTTGGGAAGGCTCCAAAGAGCAGCAACCCAGGAATATAGCACCTCTCTCGTGAGCTACTGGAGCTCCCAAAGAGGGTAGGCCACCTCGAATACCTGGCTCCCACATACATCTAGGCCCATTAAATAAGGTACAGCTGAGCTTGGGTATCTCTCTGCTTACCTACAGCCATGTCCTCTCAGGCACTGCCATCTCTGAAGATATGCCCCACCAGACTGCAGAAACCAGGTGGATTCTCAGATGCCAGAGCTCATGGCATGAGCCGACCCTTTGCAAATGGTCTTTAGGGTTTAAGTACAAGCAAGCAGCATTACCTGATGATTTGGGGTTTTAATCGTAACTCTGGGCAGGGGACATTTTTTGGTGGCTGTCCTGCACCCTACCCTGAATTCACATGGCTGTAGGTATCCAACTTTGCATGGGAAGTTAACCTTTTCTTTTCTTTTTTTTTTTAAATTTTCATTATTTATTTGACAGACAGAGATCACAAGTAGGCAGAGAGGCAGGCAGAGAGAGAGGAGGAAGCAGGCTCCCCGCCGAGCAGAGAGCCCGATGCGGGGCTCGATCCTAGGACCCTGGGATCATGACCTGAGCCGAGGGCAGAGGCTTTAACACACTGAGCCACCCAGGCACCCGAAGTTAACCTTTTCTTATGTAGGCCTCTGTACTCTGGGCCAACATTAGGCCTTACATCAAGGTCATCACCTTGCCACTGCCCATTTCATCCCCAAAGTCATAGAGACTGGGTCAGCATTAGACTGCAAGGTGGTCCACGTGGAGCTGCTCACAACTAGAGAGTCATTTCTGGAACTTCTGCTTGGGTCTACTGCTGGCTTAGATGTGGAAAGGGTATAAAACCACAGGTACCCGGGTTTCACACATGGAGTATGTGCAGGGCCCAAACCCAAGAAGATCAGAGAGCCAAGAGGTGCCTCATGTTGCCATTAGTTGGGGTTGGTCTTCCACATCATTGAGTCAGTAAACCCCTTCCTTGTGGACACCAGGTAAGATGCATTTTCTTAGACACACAATCCAAGTAAATTCTGGGTGAGCCAATGGGGATCCAAACAAACCTAAGAGGAGCTACAGCCTCAGGAAAGCTAAATTAAGATGAAAATTTTCAATGTCTTTGGTACTTCTGAGATAAGGATGACTTCCTAGGAATAAGCAGCCTCTAACCATTGGGAGATCCCTAAAGGGTAAAGAACTCCATGTCTCTCTCTATGGCATGATGGTCAAGAAGTCTCCTCCCCACCCAGATGCCTGATCGCCGATTTACAACACCACGTCCCCAGTTCAACCGGGCATCCTGAGACCTGAATTGAGAGAGGAGGCTCAGCTCTCCCAGTGGCCCCAGCGCTTTAGAGGCAAGAGAATGGGGTACAAGTAGACATGTACTCACAATACAGAAACTCGCAGTTCAGGGCAATGAATCTAAAAGAAAAGAAGACCAAGACTCTATTATATCTAAATCCAGAATCACTCTATTTTTAATTTAGTATAATTCAACTTAAAGGCTTCAAAAACATATCTAAGATAAAATAAACTTAGAATTAGGTCTGAAAACTGATAAATCCACAACTGAGTTAATAACTATGTCTAAAAAATACTGTGCTATTTAAATAAGGAGTAGAAAAGAGAATTTAGAATTTCAGGTGACATCTACTTTTGAATCAAACATATTAACGACTGAATCTGAAATGCCTGCCATACTACCCTTAATTCCTTGATACATCCAAGCCACTGTTTTGCCTGAAGACCTTTTGCAACCTGTCTGCAAGCTGGCCAGACCTCCCATCGCCCCTCCCTTGTGCCATCCCAACAAAGAGCCACACGAGTGTCAAGCATGTCAACTATCCACGCGGTAGGCCTGAGACCATCACAAAGGACAACCTTCATCTTTTCTTCCTTTAAAGACCTTTCTGCTTTTCCTTCACATGGTTGGAAAGGTTCCATTAGTCACCCTAGGTTAAAAAAAGAAAGGTTGAGATTTTGGAAGCGATGACCATGGAAAGCAAAGACTGAAAGGCAGGACCTCCTCTGAGCCACCCGATCCCAATGAGCACGTCCCAAAGGGAGAGATGATCACCAGGGCTCCTGCCTTGGAAGTGACCTATACTCTCAGGGACACTTCAAAGAATACTGGCTCCAAAAATAAGGATGTCTGAAGAACTGTTTCTTGTCATTTGTTTCATTAACTTATAGATAGGAAAGAAAGGGGGAAAAAGTAGAGCAGGGTTCCGCGAAACCAGCCATTTTTGAGACCCTACCACGAGACTGCCCATCATCCCACCAGGTCAACGGAGGACACAGATGAAGCTCGGACAGGGGATGGGACTTCCCTAAATCATGGCCACCAGGTGGAAGCGGCAGGACCAGGCACCAGGCTGGCGGGTTCAAAGCCCTTGTTGCTGCCAGTCTCTAGGCCACACTACATCCCAGCTGGCTGGCCAAGGAGCCTGTCACCTTGCACAGACTACAGCAGTTGAAGGCAGAAGAAAGAGTCAGTCGGTTAGTCTCTGTGAGGATTGGCGGAGCAGCTAGCTGGAAGGTGACATCCCCAGAGCGGCGCCAGCTGACCCCACCCAGAACAGGCCTCACGTGCCACAAGGGAATTCGAGTGAGGCGATATGTGCAGGAGCTCTCTCCTTTGCACCGTGCAGTCTGCATGGGGCCACAAGAAGGACCATGGCTGGGCCCCTGTACACAGTGCTCTTGATCTGTTGGACAGGAGCAAGGAACTGGGGCTACATTGTCCCAGTGGTGACAGGAGCTGACAGGGCTGGGCCACTGTTTTTCACACTGGGTGTCCTGGAAGGGACCTCAAGAACTCTGGTCAACAAGGCAGCACCACTTTCTCCAGCTGAGCAATCTGAATTCCAAATCTTGGTGTTCATCATTCCACAAGCCTACACACCAAATGCCTTTTGCTTCTTCCACAGAATGCCCAGAACTGGCAGATTCACTGTTACCTACTTCATTTAAAAGATGGGTCATGAGGTGTGGCTCCAGGAGGGCAGCCAGCATTTCTACACCAGGAGCTGATGAACAGAGTCTGTGTTTACCAGGAAATGTCTGCTGAGAATGGTCTTTCCCAAACAAATTCTGAGGAAAGTCTGTATTTCTAACCAAACCCAAAAGGAACCACCTACCATCTTCTCCCTGTTGAATTAACCGTGCATCAGTCTGCGGGTTTCTCATCTTCCTCCCCACAAAAGAGAACTCGTTTGTTTTATAAATTTCAGCACTTGTAAATGCACTTATCATACTTTACTCCCTAAATGAGGTTGAATAATATATTCAATCTGATTAAATTTTCATTAACATTCAAAATCATTACTCAGTCATATTACCTGGTAAAACATTCTGGCTTCTCAGTCCCCAAATAACTGCCACATGGTCTCAAGAAGTGATACCTGGTTCTGCTAACAGGTAAAAACAGCCTTGTCACCTTCGTCATCTATAAGGGACAGCAAGTGCACATGGAAAGAAGGGTCACACCCCCTCACCTGTCACATCCCTGGGGTGTTGGGGGACTTACTTGTACCCGCCTGGGAATCAATCAGAAAGAAACTATAATCACAAGGAAGCTGGTACTTTAAGCCCTGAGTTTATCCAACTCAGTTTATCATTAGTAGTAAGGGGGTCAGAGTCTTGCATGAAAAATTCCTCACTTAACCTGTCCAAACCCAAGATTTCTAATCTTCAAACAGAGGAGGCAGAAGTACCTTCTCTGTGCAGTCTGCAGAATGCAGTGAAGACAAGACAGATCCCCTTCCAGTCTCTGATTTGAACTCCTTCCGTGTTTACCGCTGCTCGTACCCCAAACGTGCAAAGTTCCAATAAATGGGATTAAAAAAAGGGCTCCTCAAAGAAAGAGGGCAAATTCTCATTGATTTCCTTCCTTTGTGGCATGAATTGCCGGGCTATAGAAATTAAGGGGTCTTTTGTAAGTTGCCCAACTTTCTGGCAAGCACTCCATTCTTCCAGCTCTACCTTCTTTAACCTCTTTGTTGGGAGGTGTCAAAGGTCTATCAGAGATGCGCCCAAGTCGGTGGAGCAGCGGCAGCCTGTGAGCTATCAGCCGATCTGGAGGCCACCTCCACGGGCCTCCCCCCGCTAATTCATCATGGCTGGGACAGCTGGGCTGATTGCGGCCCCGCCAGCACAATGCAGCCCGCTGGCCACCCGCGGCCTGGGCTGGGGGAGGGCGGGCGGCACGGGCAGCCGCAGCCCGAGATAAGTGCGGGCTGTCAGCGCAAGGACAAAGAAGGGCAGGCCCTGGGGAGAGAAAGGAGATTAAAAAAAATATTCCTCGCAACTGCTTTATCTGATGAGGGTTATGGCTAATTAATTATAAACTCAATTACCTAACCCTTACTTCAGCAGTCTCTACTCATTAAGAGATAAAACTTGACTGACGGCTAACTTTGGCTTGCACACAGTCATGCCCGGCAGCCCTGTGCCCATGGGCACCCCCACCAGTGCCCCGCTCCCCACCGGCACCGCCCAAGGCACCCACCCCTGCCCCTGCATGTGGGCAGCTGCCCCAATGTGGGGGAGGGCCCCTTTCTGGCACTGCACCCTGGCAGGATACACTAGCCCCAGACACACAGACAAGACCCGGTGGAGGTGAGGCGCGTGCCTTGTCACAGCTCCCCCCAGCCCCACGGAGTTTTGAGCGGATCCTTCCATGTGGATGCGAACACCAGGGAACAGGCTGCAGGGGGGCCTGCCTCTTCCCGACGCCAGTTCCCCATGGGAGGAGGGGAGGAAGGAGCACGTGGGCAGGGAATATTTTTAAATACAAATTTCCATTTCCCCTCGAAATTCTGGACAGGCCTGACCTCCTTTCTTAGTTCCTAGCACCTTGTTGCAGAGCCAGCGGCAGCCTACAGGACTGTCTCATCAATAGGCTCTATTCAGCGAAGGTTGTTAATCTCTCTCGCCCTCTCCGCTTTGCCCCTTTAATGTATTTTCATGTCTATAAGTTCTTTTAATAAGCTGGGAGGGTCCGGGAGAGAAATACTCCAGGTTTCCTTACTGCTCGTCGCCAAAACTGCCTCTGGCATAGTGCAGGCAAGATGTGCCGGTTGTGCGTCCAAACACCTGGCTTCCTCCTTGTCCAACTGGGAGGCCGCCGGGACCCCCAGCTTGCATCACAGTACAATTATTTTTATGCAGCACTCGGGAAGTGCCTCCCATCCCTGCCTTCCCCTGGTCACGTGCTCCTACACTTGGCCTTCCCTGGGCAGCCTCCCAGGTGGCTCCTGACACAGACATTGGAATGGACTGTCTGGGTTCAGAGCCCCATGCACGGAGAAGAACAAGGGCCCACCCGGCCACTCAGCCCAGGAGCCCCGTCAGCTGTGTCAGGGAGGAGAGGGACACAGCGCCTGGTGAAGGAGGCTGTGTGGAGCAGAAGACCCCGGGTCAGGGTCCAGCACCACCAGCAAGCCGCTAAACACCCCGAGACAGGTCAGTCACCCCTGCCCACAGCAGACCACGAGCCCCCACATGGACGCAGACGCACAAGGCTCATAGAGCAGGATTGGCTGGGGAGGGCCCGACCTGGCAGTACATAGGAGCGTGCCTGGTGCAGGATGGTGTGTGGCCCACTGTGTAGGGAGAGCAAGGTGAGGGTGGTCACGGACAAGTGTACTCAGCCACGCAGTCACGAGTACACAGCGGCTATCCTGACCTGCCTCAAAGGGCTTCTTTGCCAAACCCTCCCTGCCCACAGCTTCCAGTAAAATAAAACCTCACCATCATTTTTCAAATGTGGTCTCTGGAATGAAAGCTGCCTGGAAGGAGCCCCCTGCCCATGTGCTGATGTGTAACGTGGGGAGGTGTGCACGGAGCCCACAATGCACAAGTACGGGGGGAGGGGCATGGAAGCAGGTCACCACTCCCAGGCAGGTGATTACTTTTAGAATGTGAGAAATGTCACTCATTTGTAAGTGTGAATACAAGACAGGCAGCACTGAACAACTCATGGCTGTTGATGTTTCTATAGTACTTAAATAAAATGCAGAATTTCTCACGTCTGTGTCTGCATTGCTTTCTGTGCAGGTGAGAAGGCATGGCTCTTCCTCTGTTGAGTCTCCACTCCTTTGGCTCACGTGCAGCCACTGGTGTTTTCCCCGGGGTTGTTATACTCCCACCATGCTTGCGTCCTCAGCGTCTGACGAAGGGCAGCAGATGGCCGAGGTCCCTGCAGGCCGGGGCTGCGGTGTCAGGGAAGCCTGGGTGTTCTCAGAGCATTAGCTTGTCTTTCTTTCTCCTCCAAGCCCTCTACTGAAGGGGACCATAGGGAGAAGTGAAGGCAGGGCAGGAAAGGTGCACACGAGCTGGTGACTGGGTACAATGGGTGCGGAGAACACATCTTTTCCCTCCACCTGAGGGGCAAGGAGTGGGCTGGAGCAAGAGGCAGGAAAAACCGCCTGTCCGGGAGGAGGGCAGTGGGGAGGGATCAGGTAGGGGTGGACGCTCCAAGCCCAAGAGGTAACAAGCTACAGCCGTTGGCCCCCTATCCCCACCCACACCCCCAGCCTGGAACAGACCACGCAAAGGAAGGCTTCATTTCAGTATATTCACGGAAATATCCGCCGTCATGCTCCGAAAACCTGCTGCCCACGGGTGATGGCATGTGCAGACCTATGCCAGGGGGAAAGCCCGTTAATACAAAATGTAACGTCAGCTTGTTTACATCATTGATGCCACTCCAGTGGAAGAATCACTTTTAAATCTGATTGGAAACGATGAATACTTAGAGAGACATTCAGAAAAAAATCAGTTAATTATAGTCGTGTGTGTGGTCATAATTGGCCCTTGTTGGCCAATAGAAGGAAGACATTTGCAACTTTTCCCAGGAAATTATATTCTAAATCCTTCACGAGGTGGACCTCGTCCTTTTTCTGAGAAAACTTGATGGCAGTCTTTAGTATTCACTGGCATAATTAGGACTGCAGTTAATTTCATTAAATTCTCTTGCTGCTAAATGAAGCAGATTATGAGACATCTTTTACTGCAAGGCGTGAAATTACGGCCTGTCAGCTGCCAATGGTGGGGTGAAACTAATGAATTACAGGGTAAATAACACCAGAATTAACCAGCCAATTTAACATAGCACCATGGAACAAAGTCATTTTTACTTAGAGCTTTAAGGAACAACATGGCCAGGGTACCCCTAAACCACACACATGAATGAGGGGTTTCAGTCCATGAAGACCCCAAGCCCTAAGGGGCAGTTGGGGGACAAGGAGAAATCAGCCACCCACACAACTAAAAACCCTCTCCAAAATCGGAAAAGCATTAAGACAGAAATGCTTCCAAATATTTACAAGAAGGGACAAAAAGGGCAGTCAATTACCAAGATGCAACTGTGAGTTCCTACTCTGTTTGTTAGAAGACCAGTGAAACTTTATCTGCTCTCGGTGTATGATCATGCGTCTGTACACGCAGTTGGGTCAGAGGTGTAAGAGCTTTGAGAAAAGCACCTTAGAAGTGGACTACATTATCAGTATTACGAACTCATCATGGTCATCACAATCAATGGACAAATATGTCCACTATGAATGACTTTTCCCTTTTGCTAAATCCAAATCTTTGTTGAGAAAATGATTATTTTCTTCCTTTTCTTAACCACGTTCTGATATGGCACAGACAGTGTACCAGCTTCAGGATAAGAATGCAGCTATGTACCTATGAGTCGGACTTTGCCCACCATTCATCTACCAAGTGCAGACTCTGTCCCAGGTGCGATGCTGGGGTGGGGTGAGGGGGGAAGGGGTGGACATACAGCGATAGTCACTCTGAGAGGTTAACACACAGTGCAGATCTTACAGGATTGACCAGAAATTGTTTTAGGTCAAAGGTTTTAACAATCCCTCCCCACTGCACTGACCATACTATGAAACTGTAAGACCTTACTATCCTGTGATGAGAATTAGCTTTCGAGGCTCCTGGTGAAGTCCAACTTCTTATACTGACCAGTAAAACATATGCTGGGAACAAAGTGACTTTGCAGGATTTTTCCCTACTTGGTAGAAGAAACACAAGGAAGAGCCCCAGGGAGGCATGGCTCAGGCTGCCCTCTGAGATGAGACACCATAGGGCAGGCACAGTGTTCCAGGGTCACCCATCTTGGCCAACAACCCAGAACGGCACATCTCAGGGTCTGGAAACAGAACTGCAATGGTAGAAATGGTCCCTTTAATGGGCTAGCTGTGCTACTTCAGTTAGGAGTATTTAAAAATATTGAAATTGTTTTTTGTTTGATAAAGTAACAAATTAAGCTGCTATGGTTAGAATAGTTTTACAGTAAATCCGATTCACTTAAACCCTGCCGTATCTCTTCACAGATGCAAGGTGCCATGGAGAGTGGACTTTAAGCTAATGTATGAAGAGGCTCATGCCATGTATGAATTAATACAGCAATGCACACAGTGTAACACCACCTCCACTGTGACTCATTGTCCTTCTGGACAAAACTGAAAGCCTGAGTTGTGTGAATGGAAAGAGGGCTCTGAATTCTGGGATTGTGTAAAGAACCAGAATGGCACCCCTGAGAGCAAACAAAAGATGATCATATGTTTTTTGGTTCCAGCTTCCTTTCAAAAGCACTTATTTTTTTCTGAATGGAAACCTCTTTTCACTTGATCTCAGCCAAAACCAAAAGGCTGAGAAACTATCTGAACTCTCTTTTATTCTCTGGTTTCCAATTCTGTGAACAGAACCACATCACACTTCCGGGCACCTGGTCTTACAAGATGCTCCTTATTTCCACACAAGACTCATGGTGCCGCTGAGTTCTGGGGCCCTGGTCTACCTGATGGGATTGCCACCTGCAGGACAGTCCCCTCTCATTTGGCTCCACATGGTCAGCTTGGGGAATACCAACCAGTCTGTGGTTCTCGGGTTCTGGGGAGGCCAGAGCCCACTGGGAAGCAATGGGATTCCTTCTAAGAAAGAGATCCATCAACTCCTATGATCCATCTGGGTTTCAGGGGGTCTGTGCACTTCAGGCTAAGAACCTACAAATGGCTGCCTTCAAAACCTTTTCCCTCTGAGTCCTAGACCCAAATCTCCAACCATCCAATAAAGTGTTTAAGAGGATGCCTCTTTAAACTCAGCCAGAAACTCATCTATCTATTAAAACATGGTTAAGTATGAAGTAAAGTTGAGGTTGAACATATAGTAAATTGAAGGTTTCTGGCAAAGAGGAGGGGACAATCTAGTCTCGACAGAGCTGGTGTGCTGGGGTTCCCCCAGGGGGTCGACGGCTCACTAGGAGGACTGCCAGGACTATGGCTGTGGTTTATTACAGGGCAAAGATGCAGAGCAGTCAGCAAAGGGAGAAGGAGCACGAGGAGACATCCAAAGGAAACAGGCACAAGCTTCCAGGCATCCCGGAGCACCCTGAATTTTCCCAGCAACGGGCTGTGAGGACGTGTGTGAAATCTGTCTACCAGGGATGCTTGTCAGACACTCAGTGCCGGGGACCTTGCTGGGGGCTGGTCCTGTAGGCACCTTCTGCCTGGCATGTACCCGAATTCCAGCTTCCCAGGAGGAGAGCAGGAGTTCAGCCTCAACCGTGCTGTCTGCACACAGTGTAGCCTCAGAGAGCCACTCTTGTCAGTCCTGAGGATGCTGGGAAGCCGCCAAAGCGCCCAGACCATAGATAGCCAAGGGCCACCTCCCAAGCAGGCTTTCTCAAGGGTTAGCAGTCAAATTGAAAAGTGGGCCGGACATGCTGACCGTCCAGGAATGAGTGGGGAAGGACAACATGAAACTCCAAGATCCTAGGTTCCTGACTTGGGCGACTCCATGGATGTCACTGATAAGAAAGATACAAAGATGAGCAAGCTCGGGAACAGAGGCATTAGAAAAGAAGGTCTGTGGTAGATCAGCAGGGCCAGAGGTGACCCACGGCTAAGAACAGGGAATCCTTGGCAAGCTCCCTGAGCTTCTCCCACATGCCATTTTCACGTTCACAAGTGTCAGGCATAGCCTGATTTTCTGCATCCATGTCTGTAAACACGTGCATTCAAAGGTGAGCACCAAGCCTGTTTTGGCTTCAGGTGAACAGATCCTAAATGTGGTCTGAGCTGCACTGATGACAGAATTAGCCTCATGGCCTGGTCTGACTCAGGATGTGGCTGGAGTCTGGGGGGAAGGATCTCCCTGCTGGCCCCCTTCACGAGATCCGGGGACAGCCTCACTCTTAATACCCAACATGCCTGGTTCTTGGGCTGAAGCTTCAGCCTGATGCACATTTCCTTTTCTGGTCTGGTAACCTGCCTGGCATAAAGCAGGGCCCATGGCCTGAAAGTTTTTTGTTCATCATTCAGTAACAGAGCCCAGCTGCCAGGCTAGGTCCCCACTAGGTCCTGGGGACACCCCAAACAGTATGCTGTAATTGGTGTCCAAACAAAAAGCACAGTCAGGAGGGAGATGTAGGAAGACCAGGAGCTGTCTACACACAGTGTGACAAGTGCTATGGTGTTTGTGTGCAGAGGACCACCTAGGGCATTGAAGGATGGGGCACAAAAAAGGGCTTCTCCCTGGGCCATGGAGAGGCAGGCTGGGTGGAGGAGTGGTGGTCAGAGCTGAGGCAGCACACAGGATGGGACGGAGCCAGGGCCAGAGGGCAGAGACAGGGCAAGCGGTCTCACGCTGTGTTAGAGACACCAGATCCTTGGGAAGGTGGGGAGGACCTGCAGGTGAGAAAGCTTGGGGGCTGTTTCCACCCTACAGCAGTGCTTCCTTAGCCCCTACAAGTGCTTACCATCTCTTGGAATCAGTTGCCAACATTTGAAAAGGACAAGATTTAATATGCCAACCCAGATTCCTGGCTTCCCTTAAACACTAGGGCCATCTGGAAAAATGGATCACAAAATAGGGGATGTGAGAGTGACTACTGCTCCCACAGTAGGAGCTGCCCTCCCCGTGAACCAAATGCCCAAGCCTACCCCCAGAATGTACTCAACCGAAGTGCATCTATTCGGCCCCTATAAAGTACTGTGTTTGCAACTCCCACATTAAATATTTTCATTTGTTGGATCACAGACAACCCAAGTCCAAGCTGTCCACTGACATCCTCAGGTCAAGTGAAAAGTCGTGTAGGAAACAGAAATTATGAGATCAGGAAGAGCTCCAAAGGCTGTGGATCGTGGAGCAGGCAGGCTTAAAACAGAGGTCTCCAATTCAGGGCAGACAGGTGCCAAGGGCTGGGAGGCCAGCAATGATGGGGTGCACTGGGTAAGACAGAGCACCCAGAGATGGGCAGCACAGGCTCTGGGAGGGATATGGACAGGGAGGAAGAGCAACCCCAGGGCAGAGAGTCACAGGAGGAGGAGAGCTGATGCCGCTGTCACATGCTGGAAAGATCGGGACTCAGGAGGAAGAAGAACAAGCATCCTTTTCTGGGAAGGGGACTGTCGCCCACTGGCCCCGGCAATACCACTTCCACGTGGGAGAGTGGGGAGTGAGCAGCATTTCTGAAATGTCCTCAAGGAGAGGTCAGGAGAGACAATCTGGGGAGGGATGGGAGATAAGCGGCAGGGAAAGGATGGGAGGGGTGGGCAAACGCTGGACCCACCCCTTGGACTTTGAAGGGCTCCACAGGGAAAAGTGAGAAAGGGAAGAACAGGACAGCAAACACTTCCATTTAGCTTTAAACACTCACATCCCTGATTTTACATGAAACTTTATATGTAAGATGAAAACATTTTCAGTTTACTGAATTGACAGGGTAGGAAAATCCTGACCCACTGGGAGGTGTGCTCCCAGAAGACTGAGTCTTCATAGGTTCTTCCTGAAGGATCTCTTTTAAAAAGAGCATCTTTAAATCCACTGGAATACAAAAGGACCAACTAAACTGAAACACAGTAACCCAAATATAAAAACATACCTGTGATAGGTAAAAAATACAGCCCCTCATTAACACTTTCAGAGCCGGTGGCTGACCTGCCAATCTGCCAAAGACTGAGAGTACAAGGGACCCAGTCAAACTATCTGTGACAGCTTTATGTCCGTGGGGACCAAGTCACAGGCTCTGCTCTCACTACTGTGGGTTGCCATCAACATCTGAACGAAATGCTAATTTCCTCAGAGCCCCGCAGACATAATGATGAGCCCTCCCTTTCCCCCACCCGCACTGTTGGGTCCCCGAGAACTACCTGCAGAGTACTCATTAAGAACTTAGGCTCCCAGGCACCTTGTGTGTGCTCCAAACGTGGACCTTCAGCCCAGGATTCCCCTGGCTGTAAGAACATCCACCAGAAGGCTTGCTGAGCTGTTCTGCAGGTCCCTCAGACACAGGATGTCTAAACCACGCGACACTCATGGCTTCTTCTGGGGTCCCTCAGTCTTCTCTTATTCAGTGACTGGACCATCTTCTCTGACGCTAACCAAGCCAGAAATCTCAACACCATCCTTCTCCCTCTTTCTATCTCATCTTCACACCTATCAACCACTGCCATAACATCTCCCAGATTCATCCCCTTCCCTCCCCACCTGCAGCCACCGCCTTTAGGAGCCCTCTCTAGGCTCCAGCAGACTCGCCTGGATCACTGCTCTGCCTGCTTTCTACCTGAGTTCCTGCTCCCTCTGATCAGCCTCCATCCCGAAGCTAGAAGGGCAATGCTGAAGGACATCATGCTAGAACACGGCTACTAAAACCCAGGCCCATGAATGCTGAGTTCTGACCCATCATTTGCAAGGCTTCTAAAGGGAGGAGTTAAAAAAGGAGCCAAAGGGCAGCTGGGTGGCTCAGTGGGTTAAAGCCTCTGCCTTCAGCTTTGGTCATGATCTCAGAGTCCTGGGATCGGGCCCCGCATCGGACTCTCTGTTCAGCAGGGAGCCTGCTTCCTCCTCTCTCCCTCTCTGCCTGCCTCTCTGCCTACTTGTGATCTCTGTCAAATAAATAAATGAAATCTTAAAAAAAAAAAAAAGAAGCCAAGAGGGAGGCCAGAAAAGAGAGGAGGAAGCTTCCAACTCTTTCTAAGGGGAAAGGAGGGTGGAGGACCAGCATTGTTTTCTCCCTCCCTGCATAAATGTCACTGTGCTTACATCTCTAAACCATTTCTTTTCTTAAATGGATGCACAATGGCTGAAGCCAGTGGACAACGGTGTATCATCATAGAAGACTGACCATCAACAGGTGAGTCACCCTACCCTCGGGGAGCCTGGGGAGTGTGCTCCATGCTTCTCTAAGTTCACAAGGAGAAAGACTGACCCCGAGGGCTGCAGGGAGATCACGAATTCCCCAGAGATCACAATGTGGTCTGATTCTAAATATTCCGCTCAAATGTTTTGAGTAAACAGCTAATATACTCTTAGCTGGAAAATTATTTTGCTCATAAATTATTTCAGATTTTAATTTTCCCCTTTTCTGGTTATGCCGCCTCCCTTCATTGACTTTCTCATTTTAAAAAGAAGTTCATAATTCTTTCTAAGTTTCTCTCATCCTGTGTTGGTGACATCTATTTTCGAGTGGAAATCAAGCTACAAAAATGTCTTTCAAATGATGATAATCTGCAAATAAGGAACGATTTCATGTGTGAAAGCACAAATACCCCTTTCGCTAGGAACCCCAGAGAGGAGGCACCAAGCAGCCTTCAGGTTTCCCTGAAATGGTTCTTAATGGGGTAGGATGGCTGTGAAAACTGATTAGCAACGAACCTCCTCCTCACAAGCCCCCTCACAAAGCCCAGGCATCGCACTGATGGAGTGTACCGTGTGTCTTTATGTACACAGAGCTGCACACAGATACATCTCCAAGATTGAAAACCACCGGTCCAAGCACTTTTCCAAGTCCCTTGTGCACTATTTAAATGGAAAAGAACTACGGTGTGTTCTCACTTTATTCCAAATTCATCCTATTGTTTGTAAGCTTCTTCTACACAAGATTGCTTCATGCTAAGTGTAGATTAAGGTCCCTGGGGAGAGGAATACCCATGTGGACATCTTCTGGAACCTAGACTGGTATCATGTTAAATACCCAGCACTGGCAATTTGTTCATTAGGAACCGTCAACAACATGGCGTATTGTTGTGGATAAATCCCATGTTCACCAGAGGCAGCTTCAAGATCCCCTTCTATTTCAAACGTACATTCCTGGGTTGCAAAATTTACCCAGAAAGTCTTAGAAACTGGATTTCTACTATAAATCCAAAAAATGGTATCTACTTCAATTTATGCTTTAAAAACCAAGTCTTTAATCAATTAAGTTCCAAGAGAAAAGGCTTTCTGTTCATGAACTGTCATCTGCAGTGAACACTGGAAAGCTAAGGACAGTGCATGTCAAATACAGAAGCAGAGTGAATGCTCCCTCCTGGGTCCCCCGGGACTTCCTGTTGTAGCAGCAGGGAGAGTCAGATATGGACCACAGTGACCAAGACAAGCTGTCTTTCCTGCTAGGTTGTGAGTTCGAGTCCCTTTTTTGGTTAACTAGTGATGGCAGCTAACACACACAGCCAGCAAATGCCACCTGAAATTATCTGTAGTTTATGCAATCATTTTGTAATATTTTGGAGCCAACTATTTTGAATTAAGTTTCCTAAGCTTAACTTCTCCATGGAAAAACTCCATGGGAAGGAAGAAATGCAAGAATGACTACTTCAGAAAGCATGACTCCTATTCTTCCTCCTAATATACTGAAATGTTGCAGCAAGTAGTTTTTCACTTTTAACAAAATTACTTTGTAGGTGTAATTGTGACCAGTGGCAGCCTATTCTTTGTCAGTGGTACCATTTAAAGACACTCATCAAATGTCTTGGCTGTCCATGAAACACGTTTACAGCTTTGTAAAATAACTTTGCCCCTCTATCCTACCCCTCCCTGAAGCCTGGACTCCTCAGCTTCCATCTTTATGCTCGCTTAAACTTTTTTCATTTCAAATTAAAAGTAATAAATTCACTTAGTAGAAAGAAGACTCTCTTCCCCCACGTAATTACTATGCTCTAATAAAGTTGAGTATATGGTGTTTACACATATTTATTTTTTTCTTTCTCTCTCTTTTTTTTAAAGATTTTGTTTATTTGACACAGAGAGAGAGATCACAAGTAAGCAGAGAGGCAGGCAGAGAGAGAGGAAGGGAAGCAGGCTCCCTGCTGAGCAGAGAGCCCGATGCGGGGCTCGATCCCAGGACCCTGAGATCATGACCTGAGCGGAAGGCAGAGGCTTTAACCCACTGAGCCACCCAGGCGCCCCACACGTATTTACTTTTATACGAATGCAGAGATGACGAGGATGGTTAACTGCTCTTTCCAGATCTATCACTTGGGCCACCTGCTGTACACAGATTACCTATTTTCTTTCTAATATACCCAACAACCCTGCAAGGGAGGGGGTGTCTTGTCATTCCCATTCTACACCCTACTCTGTAGGTTCAGAGAGGGTGGGGGTTGTCTGCCTGAGGAGCTGGGGTATGGGGTCTCCCTGCAAGCCTGGATCTTGGTACCTCCTGAGCAACAGTGTCAAGGCTCATGCCAGCATTGTGTACTTCAATTCTTTGTACTGAACATTCTCACTCTGTAAACCCTTACTAGGGCTGCTGCTCCTTCTTCTTCTTCTTCTTTTAATGTAATGCTGTTACCGTATTTAACCTGAGCTATTCTCAAAACCCGTGAACCCACTTTCCATCCACCTGCCTGGTTCATGACCTCCAGCTTTACACCAACATTCTGAAATAGTGGCAGAGGTAACCTTGGAAATAAATGGTCACTGGTACAACACATTTCTTCCCTTGTTTTTCTGCTCACAACTCTCTTGCCTTGGTTCTATTTTTCTGTCCCTTAACTCTAACCAAGGAGGTAACTGCAGAGAAAACCCCAAGGGGCTAGATTCTTCTGGAGCTGTTAGGATGCAAAAAGGCCCGACATCCCAGCAAGGCAGGGGGCTGCCTTCATCCTCTCTCTGTAAAGTCGATGAGCCCTGAACTGCTGGAGTCAGCCATCTAAACTGGTTAATTTTAAATGCCTGCTCTTAAAAACATGCTGTGCATCTGTGGAGTCTGAAACTGGGAAAAATGCAAGGGAAGGGGGAAAAATGTGATGGACAACAGATTTCAAATTTCTGGCCAGGCGCCTTGCTGCCTGTGGGCTACACGTCTACTCTGCTACTCTGACACGAAGTATCACTGGTTTTGATGCGAGTTTTCTGAGGGACCACTTCCATGGGACTCCTCCCCTGTGGCACCCCACTGGCGTCCCCCGTGTTCCCATCCCTTGGGGCCCCTCTGCTGTGCAGCTCCAATGTACTGATGACTCAAGGAGTGTTGCTTTAGATCACCGTCCCTTTACCAAAGAATTAAGGTAACAGGAAATTTATAACCAAATCCATAGCATCAGAAGTTTGCTTCATTGGGAAAGCGGCTGAAGGGCTTTAGAGGCTTGCTGTTCAGTTTACTCTTTTGATGGCTTTGCCGCTATGTAAATCAATTTGTTAATGTTCCTTACAAAATGCATGAGCCAGTTATACTGACAAACACACAAAGCTCATTCGTAATTAGCAGTTAATTAGTAAGAAGGAACAGATGCTGTTAGAGTTTCAGCAGGCGAACAGGTTCTGTAAACAATGCTTATAAATCTAAATGAATTTATTAACCACAATACAACTGTCAACATTTTGTTGGCAACCATACAAAATATGGCGGGATCCCCAAAATGTCTTTACAATGTATTAATAATCACGGTGACAGCCAGGGCCACTCCAGTCACCGGCTGGCTCTTGTCAGCCATCAGCCACTCTTCCTTTGTCTCCCTGAAATGTGGTGGCTCAGTCATTCCTTTCCACCTTAATCGTCTATATGCACTAATGAGTAAACCAAATGAACGCTGTATGCGGTGTAAACTTTTTGCATTTTCAACTTGCCAGCAGCAGCAGCAGCAGAGGCCAAGGACCCACAGTCCTCGGGGAACTCCCTGTCAGGAGAGCCTGATACGTACTCTCCATGATCTCCCCAAGAGAAAGCTGATCCAATGCACCAGGCAACTTAATAAAGGAACAAAGTGCTAAGAGGAATGGGGTGGGGGTGGGTGGGGGTGGGGATATCCATGCTTCAGATAAACATAGAAGGTTTCAAAGGAGAGGGGCTTTATGGGAGGCATCTTACAGATGCCAAGTTTAGGTGATGGATAAGGTCAAAAGGGGAGCCACGCTAGGAGCTCAAGACCTCTCTGTGGAAGGTGGAGAGGCCTGTCTGAAACCAGATCAGGGCTGGGTGGTGGAGGGGCGCTCTGGACACCTTGGAACAGCCAGGGAGGAGCCACGGAAGATTCTAAGCTAAATGGTGACAGGATCAAATTGGCATTTTCTGAAAGCAAGCTTTGGCTTCAGTGTGGGACTTCAGTGCAGGGGGGGACATGGCGGTCAGGCTGTCCTCCCAGGGAGTCTGTCCTGCAAGCCGGGAGAGTAGAACAGAGCGAATGGGGAGAAGGTAGGGAGGCCGCACTCCCTGTTGATGTGTGAAGAATGGTCATGGCTGGCTGGGGCAGGGCTGTGGGGCCACGGTGACACCAAGATTTTAAGTGATCTTCTCCATGGAGCTTCTTGGAGTTTGGCCACAATGAATGAATCAAAGGTTCTAATGCAATTATGTAAACAGTTTTGAAAATGTCATGACTCAGGAGTCTGCCCTGCTTGCTTCAAGTGATTTCCATGGAGCACCTTGTAGAGACACGGCACCCTGTCCTGTGGCAGAACCTCCGCTCCTGCCAAGGCCCCAAGAGTGAAGCCTCCCCCACCAGCCTGTTTGCTTGGCCAGTGCCTGTCTGATTTCAGAGCCTTCTCTTTTCAGGGAACCTTTTCTTTACATTTTCTTTCCTATCCTCTTGTGGAGACCTCCTTCATAATAGTCTGCTAAAGGCATAACTGGTGAAAATGAATTCCAACCCCAGCAGACAGTGCCCTCCCGAACTGACACTCCACATAAGGCAGGTGTAGAATTAAGAGCTGTTGTGATGTGTGGCCTGGGAGAAATGTGGGAACTCCGCGGTGCTCCCTGACTGGGTGCCACTCAGCTAGGACAACCAGCCCTGAAATTAGGAGGGTGAAATCGGAAGTCAACATCAAATGTGGATCCAACATGCAAAGACCTTACCATGCTTACTAGGCCATTAGGGTGGTGTTTGCAAAATAATGTGAGTTATGCTAACAGCAGGACATGAAACCACTGTTGTACCTGCAACCAGTCCTTGTCATAAAGCAGGACAGAAGGGAACAAACTCGAGTACAATGCACCTAAAACCATTATTTCACAAAACTTTCACTTATACATACATGTGTGTATATATATCCTGATACAGTCACACAGAAGATCTGTTTCTTAGTAGGTGTTGTGGTCAACGAAGTCTGAAACATCTGGTAAAAAGAGGGCTAGCTTTGTGGTGGCTTTTGTAACTATGAGAACATAGGAACATGACCAAAATGAGCTTATACAGTTACCTGCTCTAATTATATTCTGGAGCATTGAATGCACATAAAAATGTGATGTGAGAATCAAGTCACAAATTCCCTCTGACAGGGAACTCATTTGACAAAGTAAAGGGATGTGGTGCCAGCAGGGCCCCTTCCATAGCTCCTCCAGCACCTGCCTCCCCAGGAAACCTGGCCATCGAATCAGCTCTAGTGTACCGTGGTGCTTGGCCTTCAGGGCTGTGGCCCTAGCTCTGGAGACCACAGGCCTTTCTGCATGTCCCTGAGATGAGGCCTTCATGGGACCATGGGGCACAGGCAGTCACCTCCCTATGCAAGGCCACTCTCCCCTCTGCCTAGACACTCCGATGTTTGTTCAGCCACCAGACTCCTAGAGAACAGGTTTCTGCAGACTCTGCCCAAATATCACTTCAGCCAAAGTGTGGAGACTCTGGAAGGCCAAAGCCACATGGGCTGTGTCCTGACTACGACCCCAAGAGGGGCCCAGAAGACCTGAGGTTCACATATCCTTGTCATCTTGGCCATTTCGCACAGCATGAGCCCATAGTGCTGGTCCCCCGGGGTGCCAGACCCAGCACTTATGACCCGGGGGACCTCGGGTAAGTGACATCACCTCATACAGATACCTTGGGGCTCTATAAGACCACATGACAGAAGTAAACTGGCTCCAGCACCAGGCATACAGCAAGTTCTCCATGAGCACTGGTGAGAAGTGTGACCTCTAGTTCTCTCACTTTCTCCTTGTTTTAGCCCCTTGCAAACTGACCACCTTTCTCATCACTGGCACCTTCCAGTCCTTGGGGACAGAAGGAAGGGATGGGGCAGCACTGGCTTTACTCCCCAAGGTCACCCACAAACCATTCCTCCTCCATTCCCCTAGAAGAGTTATTCTCTTGCCAGATTTTGAAGCTTACTTCAAACCCTTGCAGAAGTAACCTGAGAGAGTACGGCACGGATCCTGCCAATGGGACAGAAGACAAAGTTCCTGAGACACTGAAAGTTTACAAAACATGAAAAAGGTGACATTCGAATTAGCAGAAAATGGCTCAACTTCTCAATCGATGAAAGCTTAAGTAGCTGTAAGCATCAAGCAGCTCAACAGTAAAAGGATGTAGTTCTAGAACTTGGGGGGAGAGAAGACCTTTAAAACATAATTAATAAAGGAGGAAAAAAAGATTAAGAAGGTCTGACTCTAAAATTTTGGAAAAACTTGTCCATGTCAAAAATTATTGTAAATAAAACTGAAGCCAAAAGGTAAATGAGGAAAATGTGTAATGTATCTAGAACAAATGGCTAATGTGCCTACTGAATAGTGAATTAACAAGCCAATGATAAGAACACCAGTAGAAAAATAAGCTAACAATTGGAACAGGTACTTCACACACAAACAATACAAGTAGCCAATAAAAATAATTTTTTGAACTGATAATAAAGGAAGTGTATATTTTTTAAACAGCAAAATGTAATTCTAAAAAACTCCATAAAACTCATTAAGATTTAAAAACACATACATAAAATACCCAAATGTAGAAAAGAGTATGCAGAAACACTGCTTGTAAAAGAGTGAATTTTTTTTCTTCTGGAGAACAATTTGGAAATGTATCTAAAAGACTTAAAATTCTTATGCCCTCTGGCTAAGCAAGACTGTGGTTGGAAATTTATGCTAGGGAAGTTGGAGAGAGAAAGTGGGAATGGGATCTGGCTGCCTGATGTCCCTGCATCCCATCTGCTGTCCTGTAACAGGAACCAGGTGTGTGAATGGATCTACGGAGAATGTGCCTCAAAGATGCCTCTGAGGCTCAAAGGCTGGAAACCAGAAGCAGGTTCCAAATGGCCCATATAGCGTGCTCTCATTTTATAAATATACTTAAAGACACATCAGTTACTTTTCCAACTATTCATTCAAGAAATGTTTATTGAGCATCTATTATGGTATTAACCATCACCAAGAGTCAAGATTCCTTCCCTCATGGGGCCCAGAGCAGACGGGACCAACGAGGGTGACATAGAACAGTGTTCTGTTGGGGCTGGGTGACAGGAGGGAATCTGTAGAAGCATGGGGGATGGGGGAGCAAGGGGACCTTTGGGGATTGGGGTGGGCAGGATGGAAAAAGGTTCCAGAGACCATGAACTAGATAGAACAGGAGTCTGAAATAATGTGGTAATCACTGTTAGTGCAAGAGTTAGCATCATGGGTGACTTTGTTTTTTCTTTTTGTCCATGTATATTTTCTAATTTTGATACAATGAGCATGTATTTCTTTCAGGGTTTTTTGTAGTTTGCTAAACAATTCTATCCAGCCCCTCTGTAGCCAACCCATCCTGGCCATCTGTGGCTCCTCCCCATGCTCAGGGGAGCCTCTTCTCCACCTCTCTCCCCAGGCATCAGGTCCTCCTTGTAGCTCCAAGTCCTGCCCTGCAACCCCCCAACATTTCCTGGCCTCCCTCAGTCTTGCAGGCTCACACAGTGCTCCTGCTGACACCCCCACCCTGGCTGCAGGCCAAGGGTCCTTCTACAGTGCTGCCCTAGCTGAGACTCCCTGTACTCAGCAGCCTGCCTACTAAATGCAGCAATCCTTCCACCCCCTCTCCAAAGACACCTACTCTTAGTTCTCTTGTTCCTTTCCACTCAGTTCCCCAGCCTGCCGGCACCCCAGCCTCATGACCTTGCAACCATGTCCAGGCCTCAAGAATTGGGTGTAACACTGTCTCAGCCCAAGAAGATCCTGCCTTTTGGGGATACTAATCCCATGAAAAAGTGGGGAGAGCCAGCTTCCCCAAGGCTCAGATAGACTTGGTCTGCCCATGGTTACTCTAGACAATGAACACAGAAGCCAAGTGGCAACTGGTTACTCCCCCAGCTGTTAGTTACAGATGTTGACAGTAACACGAGACAGGGAGAATTATTACTCGTAAGAACTTCTGCACATTCCTAAATGCTTATTAATTAGAATTAAGTTTAGAATGCCTACAATATATAACGTATAAAATATTTCACCTATTCTAAACATAACATGATAAAGTACTTGTAAGAATTACCCATGCTTCTGAGCAATTATGTAATCAAGAGTTGATGATTTTGAGGGTGCATTTACATACAGTGTATACTGGCTGAAATGTATGCAAGAATTCTAACCTCTAAAGAAAAGACGAACAAAACACTACCGGCAAACCAAACAAGCCCAACATCCCAGTCAAAGGGGCACCTCGATACTGACGGCCAACAACACTACAGGGTAATTATTAGAAAGGAGAGCAGAAGTGATCAAGAGAATGAGAAGGCAAGCCACAGGCTGAGAGAAAGTACTCTATGTCAGACATGTCTGGTAAAGGAATGTCATCTAAAATGTACAAAAATTTTTAAAATCAACAATAAGAAAACCACCCGACTGAAAAATGAGATCTGAACAGAGCATCATGGGTCACTAAGGAATTGCAAATTAAAACAATGACACACTGCTCCACACTTACCAGAATGGTCCAGATCTGAAACACTGCCAATACCAAATGCTGGCGAGGATGTGGAGCAACAGGAACTCTCACTGATGGCTGGTGGGGCTACAGTGTGGTATGGGCATGTGGGAAGGCTGGCTGGAAGTTTCTGACTGAACTAAAAATATTCTTATCATGCAATCTATCAACCACACCCTGGTACTGACTCAAATGAGTGTCAACTTATATCCACCCCAGGCTGCACATAAATACTTATCAAAGCAGCTTTACTCAAGGTGCCAAAACTTGGAAGCAACCACAATGTCCTTCAATAGGTGAATGGATAAACAGACTGTGTTATGTCCAGGCAATGCAATAGTATATGGCACTAAAAAGAAATGAGCTTTTAAGCCATAAAGACCTAGAGGAACCTTAAATGCGTATTACTAAGTCAAAGAAGCAACTTTGAAAAAGCAACATGCTTTATGATTCCAACTATATGACACACAATTCTGGAAAAAGCAAAAAGTATAGTCACTATAAAAAGGCAGTGGTTTCCAGCAGTGGAGAAGGAGAGATGAGCAGACAGAGCAGAGAGGATTTTCAGGGCAGTGAAACCATTCAGTAGGATCCCGTAACAACAGAAACGTGTCACCGTACACTTGGCCAAACTCAAAGAACGTGCACACGAAGGGAGAGCCTAACAGAAACTGTGAGCTGTGGGTGGTAACAGTGGGCCGGCCAGTACAGGCATGTACCGCTGTGGTGGGACTTTCTGTCCTTTCTGCTTATCTTGCTGCGAATCTAAAACCATCCTATAAGTGTATTGGTGATGATGAAGAGTAGGAAGCAGAGGAGGAGGAAGGAAAGGAGGGCAGGGCCAATCAAGCTAAAGCTGGGCTGTGAGCCCCGACCAGGTCGAATCAGCATGAGGAGCATCCAAGAGGTACTAGCACCCCCATGAGTCCTGTGGCAGGACCCTGGGCCTCAACACATCCTGTCATTTGATGCGACGCCAGCCTCACATGAATACCTTGGGACTCACCTGCTGGGGACACCTGGTGCCATTATCACTCTTCACTGACATCTCACCGAGTCCCCAGCCCTGTGGGGTTGTGGATAGGGACTGAGAGTAAGAGCTGCCCACTGGACTCACGGAGGGGTGTGTCTGGAATCCGACAGCTGGCAAACAATGAAAACGTCCAAGGAAGAAATGATCTGTGGGCACAATGCTGACCTGCTGTGAGGTGAGTGGTGCAGGACAGCTTGTAAACACAGGGGTGACACCCACCTGCCCCGGCACACCCTCAGGCTTGCCCGGGACCTCACCCCGGCCCAACACAGTTCCCCAGAAGGAAGCCTGAGTCCCCCTAACTTCCAAAGCATCTGGGGAAGAATGTCCATCTTTCTAAACGGTCACCTTCCCTGGTCTGCACCACCCTGAGGAGAGGAGACTATTGCGGGCTTTCCAAATTACGGAATGTTCGCTGAAAGGAATCCTTTGAGAGGAAGACAATGAGCATGTCTGCTGTCTTGATGCCCTTCCAGGCAGAGGTCTCCTGGCCTCACTCTGACTGGGCCTGATGGCATGTGCTTCCGCACAAGGATTACTCATGTGCAGAGAAAAGTCAATGCACTAAAGAATTAATAAGCGGCCTGGTTCTATATAACTCATTTACTGAGCAAACAAAACCGCCCAGGCCACCAAAATGGCCCAGTCCAGTCCCTCCCGCCTGACGTCATCACGGAAAGCTCCAGAGCCGAGGTCTTTTCGGTCCGCATCTTCCATGGGCCTCCCCAGTCGGTTCTCTCTGCTCTCTCCTAGGTGGAGCCATGATATCCTTTCTTTGGAAATTCCTGGCTCGGCTCCCTGCCTCTATCTTCAACAATGGTGCTCTGCCTGCCGTCCAGACTCTGCATTACCCACTCTGAGCCCTTCCTGCTGTTTCCAGAGAGTGTCCAGGTAGCAGTCTGTCACCATAAACTTGTCATTTCCCACAGCCCCTTCCTCCTCCCCCAGCACACAATTCCTCTCTACTACATGATGTCCACGCTGCCCCTCCCTCCACTCCCCTCCCAGCAGAGCAGGTCCCAGTCCTCTTATCACATGTCCCACACCCTCAGGTCCTCCTACCCACTGCATTGCAAACTCTGAAGACCCAAAGGAGCCTCCTGTCCATCCTGCACCTGCCGTACAGCCCAGCACACAGCAGCTACCCAGCAAGGCAAGGACAGAAGTCATCATCATATTCCAGCACCAAACCCTCATATAGTTGGATTTCCCCAAAAGAAAAGGACGCCCAAATTACATACAGGGTCTGAAAAATTAAAAAGCATTTATCATCAACATTTTAAAAAAATCTCTTTATGATAAAAAAGGTAATGTCATGATTCATCTTTGAGGAAGGGTAGGAAAACCACTGTGCTGGCCCACCTGGAACATGAACAAGTTCTCGTGGGCAATCAAGTACTTGCTCAGCTAACATGAGATCAGATGTTCGGTCATGGCCCTTTCCTGCTCAGAGTTCCTACTCATTAGAACTTGGTTAAACACAGCACAGTATCTCCGTCCTAAGAAGACTTCTGCCTTTCGAAATCAAGGTGACAGACTGCCCATGCTGCCTGTGATATAGAGGACATGAAGAAAATTAATCCTTGACCAATAAAATGGAATTCTGATGAAGGTCACAAGTGGCCCAGCTCCCCACCTTCAGGAAATAAAGTGCACAACAGCCAGGCTAGGAACAGTGGTGACAGATGGAGGTCCTCCCTAGGCCCTACAGACAATACTGGCCAAGGATGGCCAGGCTGTGGGGGGCAAGCCCTGTGGCACAATGAGCCAGGCTCCAGAGAATGTTCTGACACCACCCCCCACACCCCACCCCCTGTCCCAGACATTGAAACACTATGGGAACAAAAGAAAGACTGCCTTACATTGGCCTCTTCACACCAGTCCATGAGACTGCCTCTGGAAACACTGACACCTGATCTCTAAAACTGAGGATTGGGGCCTTGGAGTATTGGAGTCCCAAGAGATGTGTCTTGCAAATGAGGACATATGCTCCACCATTTCTTGGAGGCTCCAGTGCCAGGAAGAACAGCAAAGGTATTGAGTCCTGAAAAAAGGTACCTGTTATCCTGACCTGGCCCAGCCCCGGTCAGCTGTTCCTCACCCTGTTGCACCCGTGAAACACATGGACTTGACAGTCCTGGGATGCTCTTTGGGAAACCTGCTTAGGGTGAGCACACAATTCTCTCCTTGACCTTTCACCACTCCACTCTTAAGGCAATATGTGCCAAAGGAAACTCACACCCAAATCCTACCTTGAACCACACCCACCAGCTCCAGATGTATTATCAGCTAAGGCACACACTTCACTGAGCCTCCTGGGTCCTTCTAGAACAAACCTGACTCCTGGGAAGTCACACAATGCCTAAGCCCAAGTAACACCATTTCCAAACTATATGACACTGAGTATGTGGCTTCACTCCTCTGAGCACTCGTACTGTTTATAAAATGGGAATTACGCTATCATCCTTATATAAGGTGGTTGTAAGAATGGAGATTTTTTTCTACTCAATAAATATTTACCAAGTGCCTGCTGGTCTAGAGACTTGGAATTCCTGACCATGTGATGCTAATGTTGGAGTGGGCTGGTGCGGCGGGTAAGCCCGGGGCCTGGCATAGGGAACAGCACTGGTGGGTTCTTATCTCATCATTTTCCAAGTATTTCCACTTCTGGCAAATCTGGTGCCTGAGAAGGTACCTGAGTTATGCACATTGCTTCCCAGAACCCCAAGAGCAAACCAGAAAACATATGTCTCCCAAAAAGCAAAATTCAGGAAGGTTATCCACACTGACCCTTCTTTGGGGTATTTGTCACAATCCCGCCAAAACGCCCCACACCCTATCATCAGGACCCACAGTAGCCCAGGCAAGCATCGGTCCTGGGGAAGCCTCCTGTCCTCAGCAGGAATGCCCCAGAGCCTACCTGCTCCAAACCTCCAGCATTTTCAACTCCTGCAGCTTCTCCTTATGACCTCTCCTTCCACACACACTAGCAGTCCCCCAGCTGGCCCTCTCCTGGCACGGGACACAGCCACTGCTGAATACCGCCCAACAGTTCCCGACATATCTTTTAGTACACAGGCAAATGATTTTTAAGGGAAATCCTCCATGACAAACCTTGGAAGGGTAATTCAGTGCCTCTGACAGAATGTAGTGATGGACTTTTTCTCAAAGCTGGCAGCTGGTATGACACCCACTCTTTATAGCTCACAGAGAGCAGAGATGGGGGTCACGACTCTGGCTGGATACTCCAATCTCACCCTTCCTTTGGGGGGCTATGGCAAAGCATCATGGCAAACTAGAGAACTTTTAAAAGTCATTGATAAGGCTCATTAATGTATCAAAATGTCACCTACTCAGTGTGAACCATTAAAAATTATTAGTACAAGTATTAGTAGAAATAGTCATTAAAGTGCAGAAATATCATGAGAAATATCATGGAGTAATATTCATCACTGCCAGCCCTCACTTCCTGCTTCTAAACTCTCAGTCCTGCATGGCAGGAGATGCAGCCTATCATCTACACCCGGGGCGCTCAGGTCAGGGCCCCAGTAAACAAGCAAGGCGAGCTTCAGTGGAACACCACCTTAGCTCAAATATTTGGAGACAATCAGGAATTTAACTAACAGAGAACATATTCCAGCATAAGATACCCTTAATAAAAAAGAAATAAAGTAATAAAAAAATAAAAAAATACAAAATAAAATGTTTAGAGCTATGTCCTTCCAACCTCTCAAGGGGATGCATTTCCTCTCCTCTGCAGTTTGGGAAGAAACACAACTAACTTAAGACTACAAAATTGCCCAAGGTTGTGAAACACCCCAATGGCCCACTTTACGGTCAGTGATGGGACCTGGTGCTGAATTCTCCAACAAGGGAACCAATCATCCATACCACCTGAAAACTGAAAGCAGGCTGATCTAACTCCATCAAGGCTGGGGGCGTAGGGGAAGGAGGGTTAGAAAACCATTGCTTTTGGGCACCTGGGTGGCTCAGTGGGTTAAAGCCTCTGCCTTCAGCTCGGGTCATGATCCCAGAGTCCTGGGATCAAGCCCCGCATTGGGCTCTCTGCTTTCCCCTGTCTCTCTCTGCCTCCCTCTCTGCCTACTTGTGATCTCTGTCTGTCAAATAAATAAATGAAATCTTTAAAAAAAAAAAAAAGAAAGAAAGAAAACCATTGCTCCTGGGGTTAAGCTAAATTTGGGTCATTTTTAAATAATCAGTGGAGGAAAATGACACAGACAGGTACCTTCCCCGGAGCCTTTGTGAAGTAACTTGCAACACAGCTAGTTCTATGCGAAAAACCTTTAAAATAAGGTAGACGGGAGCGAAGCAATGGGTAGGGAATTAGAACTAAAACCGCAGTGTATGAGGATGAGGCTGGGAATGCACCTGTTAGCCTTGGTCAAGTACCACGTGGCCCAAGCAGCATCTGCTGGCAGAGACAGCACTGCATCTTATGGGCTCTGACTAAACAATGAGAATGAGGAAAATGCCAGCTACCCCATTTATAGGCACTGAGAAGGAATGCGTCTAGAGCACAGAGCATACAGAGTATTCCTTCTCTGTCCACTGAAGCCAACAACTAGCCAGACAGCTCTTGCATCAAAGGGCCTGCTCGACGGGAACCCCATTTAGCATGTGTCTTCTGTTCCTGTGTGAAGCTAAATTTGGGATGCCTTTTATTTCAGGATAAACATGGCTTTTTACTGCCGTAACTTTGTACATTTTAGTAGAGATTTGGCTAAATGCAAACATTTTCCACTTTTCCTAACTGAATATAAATTTTTACTGTACATTTTTAAGAGCAGACACTGAAATGAATCGACTACTTTGAATTTAGCAAGAGCATAATGATATTTATGTAGGTAGGGGATGGCGGGGGGAGGGCAACAGAAAATATAAGAGACTGGCCTAAAACTGAGGTCATGACATTTCCAAAAAGTCTTCGAGGTTCCCGCCTGGGCCACAGGCATAGCCGAAAGATGAGAAATGTGTTCTTCACCACGAAAATGGGGCCAGCATGCTGGTAGCTGTCCAAATGGGAGTCAGTCCAAAATCCAAAAGGACAACAGTTTCTGCCTCCTCACAGAAGCAGCAGAAATATGTGTGTGAATCCCCATGTTCTTTCCCGTCCATCAGCCAGAAGCAGGGGAGGGGCCTACCCCACACAGGGAGCGGACTCCAAGGCTCCCCCTGCCAGCCTGGGTTCACAGTGCTCCTGCCGGACCCACACTCAATCTCAACAGGAGAAACAGGTCTCATTCTCTTCTAATATCATTTCTAGGAGCAATCTGTACTTCTCTACAAATGGTCTTTTGTACAGTTATTCTTGCTGAATTGCAAACAATAAGACTTTCATAAATCAAGCCTGCCAAATCTGCTCCACTGTTGATAATAAAACGAGGGCTTCCATTAGGAAAAAGAAAAAAAAATCAGAGAAACCTCCTCAAACACAAGACATAAAAACACACTTCCTTGTTGCTGAAATTATCCAGTCCCACGAACGCATGTACTGGTTACCCTGATGAGTACACATAAAACAACAATATACTGGCTGTAGTTAAGGCAGATATTTTTTGGTTCTGCAAATATGAATTTTAGCAGTTTGATGTAAGGACATACTAATCTAAGTGTGAAAAATATTTTTATTGCTCTGGGAACAGTCACTATTAACTGAATGCAACAACAAAAAGGGGGAAAAAAAGAGCATGCAGACCCAAGGGAATTACCAAATCAATTAACAAGTAATTCAGGAACTAATTTCTATATTGCCTCTTAGCACAAAATTGTATCTTTAATTTCTCCTGCAATAAGCATCTCTATGATGGTCCTAACACACACTGCCGCTGTAAATGAGTTTACAAGGATCTCTTTTTGATTGGCTATACAACATTATTTCTTCACAGTTCAATGCTACTGTAGCCAAGTGCTCTGAAATATTTAATTATACTGGTAGCTACCAGTTACCAATTTGCGAGACCCACAGTGAGTACAGTACATTTTAAAGAACTAGTAATCAACTAATTAAAACCACAGTGAATTCCAGATACTCCAATTACAAACAACCGCTGTGGAATACACTTAGAGGGTTTCTGAAATGGGGGAAGGAGCTTGGGCAGGGAGGCCTGGCTGTGCCGTAGAGCACGGGTGCCACCAACCGAAGACCCCTCAGTATGGGCGTTGTTTGCAGCAGCGTCTGGGTGTTGCCTGTGCCTGAATTTTTACTATAACTGGGAAGTCATGCTGGAGGCTCGGCGGCAGCATGTTCTGGAAAGAGGCAAACATGGGCTTGAATCCTGTCTTTGCCTCTTCCTGGTTTCATGAAATCGTGTGCCTGAGCCCCAGCTTTCTCATCTGTAAAATGTAAAAGAGAGCACACAGAGTCTCAGGGGGTTGATGGGGCCTCAGTGAGGCCACGGGATAGAGAAATGCCCCCCAAATGATTTATCTACCCCTAGGAACCAGATCCTTCCAAATGTAGTAATTTTTATTTATTCTCTTCCTCACTTTTGTAATAGCTGGATCAAACACTACGAAGCTTAGAGGTTCCACTTAGGAAAAAATGGCCACTCACATTACAACCAAGATAGGTGTACACATTTTTTATTTCTATGTATTTTTTAAGCCCAAGGGAGAAGAAAACGCCCAGGATATGGGTGTGAACAGTGGAAGGAGCACTGGAGTGAGCATCAGAGAAGATGGGACCTGGATCCCATCACATTAGGTGCAACCCTGGGCAAGTCACATCACCTTCCCAGGGTTCAGTTTCTCCACATGCAAAATGCGAATCTCTTCCAGCTTTAGAAACAGCGAGTTTGCTATGCCAGGGCTGCCTCAAGCTCAGTCCAAGCACCAGCAGAGCATGGTGTTTGGGCAAAAATGGGACACTCAGAGGGAAAAACAACAAAACAAAACCCTCTTACAGTTAATTCATGGAATTCCTATATATTAACATATCACATACACATACAAGTATATAATACATACTTACAGGTGTACCCATGTACATATTCTCCATTCTCTAAGATAAATTATTTAAGAAAAAAAGGTGAAATCTTAAGCAGAACTTTAATTTTCATTTCAAAAAAAAATCTGAGACCAAACCCAAGAGATCCTGGTTTGCAAACAAATCTCTGTGAAGCTTCCTTCCTGTTTTACACCAACCTGACACAGCACCCAGGCCACAGCAGTGCTCTGAGCATTCATTGCTCTTAGGGTCTGCCAAGAACCTACAATGTGCCCACCCTTCAAGGCCCACAGCTTCTGGTTCCCTCTGAGTTTGCAAACCGCCTCTCCATTCTCACCAGGTCCACTCACACTCCCAATGCTCCAGCTCCTCTGTACCCCCGGGGCTCCTCTCAAATCTCCCATCCCTGCCTCAGGGTTCCTCCCCATCCCACCCTCCCTTTAGACTCTGCCTCGCCTCCAACCCCCTCTAACACTCCTCAGGGCTCCTCCCCACACCGGGTCCAGGCTCCTCCTCCCCTCCTCCACCTCCCCCACCCAGAACCCTTCAGCTCCTCCTCAAAGGCCCAGTAAGTTTCAAAATTATCCTCACTTGCCCCTTCCCTCCAACACTGGAGGGAGGAAAGAAGCACTCACTTGACTGTTCTTAGATGGTAAATCAATGTAAGATAAAAAAAGAGATACAATTGCTAGAGGGGAGGGGGGTCGGGGATGGGGTGACTGGGTGACTGGGCATTAAGGAGGGCACTTGATGCAATGAGCACAGGGTGTTGTATGCAACTGATGAACCACAGCATTCTACCCTTGAAACTAATAATATACTGTATGTTAGTTAAATCCAACTTAAATAAAAATTTTAAAAATAGAAATTAAGAAAGAAAAAAGAACACTGGGACAATCTTAGTGGTCCTTTCAGGCTGTAAAATATTTTTGCATTGTAGATACTACTAAAAGGCCAATAAGTATTTAAAAGTACTAGTGCACATGTACCTACTGCTCTTGAAATTTCCTTGAACAGGAAAGGCATTTCGTGGTATTTGGACTTCTAACTCAGTATAAAGGAAGGGAAATTTAGCTTTGCTCTACCTACACACACACACACACACACACACACACACACAGACGTGCACACAGCATTTTATTCAAGACATTCAAGATATTTATAAAGTGCCCACGGCATTTTATTCAAGACAATGCACATTTATCAGAAGGAAATTGTCTTCATTTTTTAAAACCTACTTATTGAATACAACTTATATCATTAAAAATATTTTTACAGACTATCGGCATAGTTTCCAAGTATTTCCCCCAAGATATTCATCAATTCATTGTCATCAAAGGCAAAAATAATCCCTTCCGACAGAGAAACCAGGCAGACCCCACTTGAACCAAATGGCTACAGTCAAAGCTACAAAGGGTAATATACACCACTACCATGTGCCCCCTGCTGAGGGCACCAAGAAGGACAGAACAGCCCTGTGGTTCTCCAGCCCCAAATGCATCACCTCAACCTGGGCACCAACAGCAGGCAGTGTACACCAAGGGGCACTCCATTCTGCAGGGTTCCTGCAGCATTCCTCAAACAGTATCAGTCAGGGGGGATAAACAGACTGCAGAGCAGTCTCAGGGTGGAGGTGACCAAGGGGACGAAGCGACCCCCATGCATGCAGGGACCCTGGGCTGCACTGGGAGATGGAGTTGGAATGGGGTTTATGGCTGAGGTGTCATGGCTGCCATCACTGCACTGAGCTCGAGGGAGCAACTGGTGTTGTGGGGGAGCTGGGCATGGGACACGTGGAGCTCTCGCTGGCTCTGCAGCTTTTGCAAAATTATTTCACAAAAAATATTAAAGAGAGTCAAAAATATTAAAGCTCTTCTTTAAACCCCACCTCATGTCTTGTGTTCCTGTTCATCCAATTTTAAACCAAATATACAATTATTTTCATGTCCTGATTATAAATACAGTTTTATGCTTTCACTTACTGTTTTATAAACAATTTTCAAACCTCTAAATAGTTGCCAAAATGAAAGTTCTAGAGGTTACCGATCCTAGCACTATTTAGTGACCATCACTAATTTAATTCCTTGCTTGTAGTTCTCAGGATTTTGATATTGTAAATAATTCTGCTATGAACATTTCTGTATACTTAAAAATTTCACCCTTTGTCTTGGTTAATTATTCCTTTGGGGTAAATTTCTATCTGAGAGATTAATGGGGAAAAGTGAATAAAAATTTTTATACCCTCCAAGAACACCAGGGCCAACTTTTAGTGACATAGAGATCCATTTCTAGAACTTTCTTTTTAAAATAACTTTTGCCAAAAGGATTTTATCATGCTTTGTTAGTTATAAACCTAAATATAAAATGATTTCTAATTGTTTTTAAGTTTCCAATACTTTTCAGACATCCACGAGAAAAAACAAATATCCACCCATGTTTATTTGCTTCCTGTAGTTTTTCATTTCCAAATCATCTCTTCTAGGTCACTTACAGCCCCAGCAGTATGTCTATGTAGCAGATATATTTATATATTTCCAAAAAACTTAATGTATATTAAAAACAATATGAATCATTTTTCCAAAATAACTTTGAGAACAAACATACTCCTGTTTTTAGCACTAATCACAATCACAAAGGCTCTGGCTGATACAGAATCAAGAATGGGATAAAAATCTGGCAATTATAAAAATAGCCCACTGTTTCTAAGATTTGCAGGTTGACATGAAACAATTCTTATAAACAAAGTTACACAGTGAAGATATTTACTTAAACGGAATTTCTAATGTATGAATATTAAAAAGTAGCAGAGAAGTTTTAGAAGAAACCAGTTTTCACAAATGATTTTGGTCACAGACGATGGTTTGATTCTTTGATGGTTAAAAAATATACCTCTTGTTTTTTTACCTAAATACAGTATTCTGTGTACATGAAATAGAATTCAGTGTAAAGAACACCTAATTAAAATTTATTCCATTTTTCAAAATATAACACTACCCCACCTATGACCACTGCTTGCCTTCCTACTTGACATGGCAGGGGAGGAGCTCTGCCAGCGAGCACCCCTCCAGGAGCGTGAGAGCACATGGCAGTAGACGGGAGGGGGGATGTGGATGCACGAAGGAAGCACGTGCTGATGAGCATCAGACATGATGGCAGCAGGATCCCAAGACTTGATGGAATGTCCTGGGAAGGGGGAAGGGAAAAGACACCACACCTATTTGAGGACAAGTTAAGATTTTTCTGGAACAGAAAGCATTTGACTTGGGCCCCAAAGACAGAAAGATTATGACAAGCACAGATTAAAGGGACCAGTATCAGCCAGAGCTAGGTGCCACACATGCCCCATGTGGCTAGATCAGGTCAAAATCTCTCATGAGACAGCCCCGGCCGTCTGGCCAACCTCCGGGCTATGAGGCACACTGCCACGTGGGTACCACGGTCAGTCCGGGTGCCAGACAGCACAGGGTTTTGAGGATGGCCCCACAGGACACATGGAACGCCATGAGGAGAGGACACCATTTACGTTATTTTTGAACTGGTGTAGAAAAGATGGCCATTGTAAGCACGGATAAAATCAGGGGGAATGGGGCATGGAAGACTTTTCTAGAAACATACTAAGACTCTTCTATTTGAATCCCAGCTCTGACACTGATTAGTGTGGGAACCTCATCTGCTGGAGGACTTAACCCCACTGAACCCTGGATTTCCTATCTTCCATTGGCAGAAGCTGTGCCCTAGCTTCACAGAGAATTAAATAAGGTCGTAGGATTGAAGCATCTAATAATAACCGATGCACAAGAGGCACTGAGGAAAGGGGGGGGCAACACTGCTATGATAAATATAACATAATCATCATCTGGTTCATTGTGCAGACTTTTTAAGCAGACGGAAATGTAAGCAAGTAAGTACAGTGGGGTATAGGTCTCCCTGAATTGGGGAAGACAAGGTTTGGGAAGGCCCTGAGGAGTTAGTAGTATTTTTTTTTTTTAATGTGTCTCTTTTGCCAGTCTACAAACATACTTATGCTATTAGGTACTTCATAAAAGGGTCTAGCTAGGAACATATTTCCCATGCCTGAGCCCTTCCCATGCCCGTTTTATACAATTTCACCAAATATCTACATATGTTATTATAGCATCAGCTTTGATACCAAGGGTTTGAAGACCTGGCCATCAATAAGACAACTGGAAATAAGTCCCCTTGTGAGATGCAGGAAAGGAAAGGATGTTTTTGCTATTCAAAATTATCTGATAAAAGCATCACTGTCTGGGGGCACCTGTGTGGCTCAGTTGGTTAAACGTCTGCCTTCAGTTCACGTCATGATCCCAGGGTCCTGGGATGAAGTCCTGCATCAGGCTCCCTGCTCATCAGGGAGCCTGCTTCTCCCTTTGCTGCTCCCCCTGCTTGTGCTCTCTCTCTCTCTCAAATAAAATCTTAAAAAAAAAACAAAAAAATACCCAAAGCATCTTGGTCTGATGTCTTTCCTGAGACAGGGACTGGAAAGACTCACAAGGTCACCTTCTCTAGAACTTCAGGCTAAAGGCTCTGGAGCAAGCACCAGGTATGAGCCCGCTGAGGGCAGGGGGCCTGTGCAGGGGCCACAGAGTGCCCTGGATGCCCGGGGCACAATTAAAGCTGGGGTAAAGTAAAGTAAAGCCTGGGATGCCTGGGGCACAAGTAAAGCTGGTAAAGCTGGGGGCTCATCTCCGCTTTTTGGAAAAGGGTCTGGTCCAGCAGCCAAACACCCCAGAATTCCACTGCTGCTATTTTTATGCACAACAGAGATTTCTAACAGCCAGTGTGACTCTTCCTGCAGAAGGAGAGGTGCTCACTCATTTTCTAAACTTTCTATTCACGAAGGACAAAAGCCAGCTTGGGAGAGGTCCTAGTCCATGTTCTATGTTCTTACACATGGAGAAATAAGAGTCCTCCATCAGGAACAGCTTGATGGAGCAGAAGTGAAATGAGATTGTGATGTGCTATGATTTTCTCAGGCGTCTTGGTAGAGTTCGCTTTGCAGGCAGTATCTACAAACGTGTGGCCCATGACTGCAGCCTTATGGCCCCTCATCACCTTCACGGTGAAGTCCCTATGCTCCTGCCACACCTCTCCTTCAATAATGACATGTGTTCTCTGGATGTCTTCTCCTCTACCTGCAATAAACTGATAAAACACTGCACTGTGCCTTTACCGTGTGACAGGTTAGGTAATTTGCGGACACAACGGATTTTTTTTTTTGCTTTTGTTTTTCTGGAAGGCCAGAAGGGAAGACGTATGCAGGATGAACCCCAGGACTAAATTTTATTTATTAATAAATAAGTATTTATTTAATAAATAAATCAATAAAAATTATTAATAAATAATTTATTAAATTTATTTTATTTATTGCTAAATAAACATGCTTTTCCTGGCCATTCCAGCTACAGGCCTGACATGTGCCCATGGTCCTGAGGAGCCACCTTTGCATGGGAAAGAGCCCACTGAAATCATGGATTATTGCAGCTTTTCATGTCAGAACTGACCTGAAGGGTCTCCACTGCCTTAACTTATAAAATGTACTGCACAGAGAAGGCGTTTCTTCGTGAAAGGCTTACTTCAAATTCTCACTTTACTGCAACTTAGGAGGATTTAGGTCAAAACCTTCAAATCAGAATATTTTGACTACTGTATGTTTATTAACCAGTACATGGAGTTCTTTCGAACTCCCAAAGTAGGTTCTTTCAATTCTCAAACATGTGCCCAGGAACACAGTGGCCTTAACTTGTAATGTTCGGAAGGCCTAAGGCAGAAGACTGTTACAGGAGAGACAGCTGCCATGTGTCCCTTATGGTCACCCACACTTGACCTTAACAGTGCCCCAGCTCTGTTATTAATCAGTCCCACGTTACAGGCTGAATTACATGCCCCCCAAATCCAGATGCTGGAGCCCTCACTCCCAGTGTGACCATACTTGGAGACAGGGCCCTTAAAGAGGTAATTAAGGTTGACTGAGGTCAGAAGGGCAGGGCTGACCTCCAAGGTGACTGGTGGTGGGGAAGAGAGGAACAGATGCCAGGACCCGTTCCACCAAGAAGCCATGTGAGGACAGAGTGGGAAGGCAGCCACACCATGTCAGGGGGAGTCCTCACCTGAATCTGCTCCTGCTAACGCCTTGACCCTAGATTTCCAATCTCTAGAAACCAGTGTTGCCGAAGGCCCTGGTCTGCGGTTCTGTTGGGGCAGCTCTTGCCAACAGATGTGCTGTTTGACACTGGGCAACCTACCTTTTCCTTGAACCCTCCTTCCTTATCTGCTAAATGGGAGACAGTCTCTGGCGCATAAATAGGAAGTGTTGGCAACTGCTGATACTCTGAGGGATTGTAATTACCTGTCCTCATAAACCCTAGAGAATAAAGCAGCAGGAGGGAAGAAACCCTCGGATTAGGGATAACAGTGGCTAAGGGCTGCTCTACAAAGGAAAGGCTGCTCTGGTTCTCAAAGACACTGCCCTGTAGGCGCTGTTCCTTGGCTGGGGGGGGGGGGGGGGGGGGGGGGGCGGCGGGGCGGCAGCAGGGCTGGAACCCTGAGCTCTAGACTGTCCTCAGTCTCATACCCCCACACTGCCACGTTGTGGAAATGTGGAAACATGGCATGGCGCCCCTCCACCCCCAGCTGACTCGGGGGAAACCAACAATCCTCCCAACACCCCCTCAAGGCCGGCCAGACCCTTTGCCATGGGACACCCCAGCCTTTCCAGGCTGCTCTCCTTACACCCTCTTTCAGCATCAGTCCTTCCCACCACTCTGCTCATTCTGTCCCCCTCCTGCCTCAGGCAGCCGCCTCCGCGTGTCCCCCACCTCCACTTCCCTCTCCCTGCTCACCCCACACCTTTCCAGCTCAGGAGAATCTACCGTTCCTCAGCTCCTGGAGCTCCCAGGATCCCTGCCACACAGCTCCATTCCAACATTTGTCTGCCCCAGTCCTGGAGGGCACAGGGTGGGGTCTGGGCCCCGGCTGGCTTATAGACTCTTCTGAGCCCTAGCAGAGTACCCGGAGCATGTCTGTGCAAGAAGAGCACACGACCGTTCCAAGCTGGTAGTGTCTGATAGGAAGTAACACCTGGGAAAAAAAAAATCTTCATTCATCTGGACAAAAATAAACTCTGGTGATTCATGCCAGTGTTGGCTTTGGGGAACTTTCCTCTATTTGTGCATAAACTTGCGCTGCTGAGCTCGGGGGGAATTGGGCTTCACCATCACTGCTGAACTTTTCAAGAAAATAAACAAATTTTGCTGAAATGAATCACTTAGTCAGTTATTATCCCAGCTCCTGGATTATGGATCCACAGAGGACACATCGAGTCTTACTGGGAAGACATCATGTCTGCACAGCAGTGTATGGTTTACCAAGCGCCTGAGCGCACACACTGCTCTCTGTCACCCCCCTGCAGCCCGAGGGACTAAGGAGAGTCACATTTTAAATTAATTCACAGATTTATATTTAAATGATGGATTCTGTATTTCGGTTAACATAATTTTTTTTAGGCATTTTTGTTTAGACCACCCTGTCGTCCACCCATGCAGCCAAAGGGGTCTGGGGGTGGCGGGGTGTGTGTCCTCTTTCATCCAAGATGGACGGCGGTCAATTCCTACCCAGGCATCCAGAGAGTCTGCGTGGTTTTTCCAATGACAGTCTGGTATTTGAGGAGTCAAATTAAAAGCATGTGATGCACCCACCTGACCCATTGAATTAATAATTATAATTGGCTGAGTCTGTCGTGAACCAGGCCAGATGCAACACTCTTAGGGAGTTGTTCACCCAAGTGAGGTAAATTAGCTTTCAGGGCACTGGGGTCCATGTCAGTAAATTATCTGCTTCTGGGGAACTAAATGGGCCCCCTATGCCCGGGCAGAGCTGATTTGCCACATGGATGAACAGCGGATTCTAAGGGCGCCTCTCGCTCACCTTGGTCCCTCTGTGGTCAGGCCTGACAAACAGGAGCCACAGCGCTGACGCCTTGCAAACGCCACGCACATGGCGGGATGGACCCGGGAGGTGGCTTCTGATGAGCTCCTCGGAGGAAGAGTACGGCTACTCTCTTTCTTCCAAACCCCCCAGAAGTTTCAGCCCACTCTTCAATTCTGCTTCCTAAACGAGAGCACTGGCCGGCAGCTGACCAACCGTGACCGGTGTCAAACTTGGAGATGTTAAAGTGAATGTCATTAGGTGGCTTTTATTCTGCCAGCGCCACACAATCCACCCCCTCAGGCCGATCCCAGGTACCAGACAACACGGGTCAGTGGCCTGTGGCAGGCTGGCCAAAAGGATTAACTCCAGAGGTGCCTTTCACTTAATTGACAATTGCTTCTTTCTACTCAGCTGAGAATCAAAACCGCGCACGGCTTCAAATGGCTACCAGGCCTGGTGGTGGAGTGCTAACGGAAAGTTTCATGCAGGTTGGCCCTTCCACTGAGAGCTTGGGGAGGGTCTCCTGGTGGCTTCAGGTGGCTGTTGAAAAGTGCTCTCCTCCCTAGGGGACCATGATATCCAGCTTCAAGGTCAAAATTAAGACTTAAAGTCTGGTGTTCGGAGGACATTTCATGGCTTTGATGTATCCCTGGGGCACCCATCCCAAACCTGTGTTGACCTCGGCCTGTGGCGCTACCTCGAAGGCCCACACACCGGGAAAGTGCTCAGCTGGCCTCATAGTGCGAGGACCAATGGTCTGACAACTCCTGAGTGAGCAGGACGGCAGCTGCCACGCACAGGCTGCCCACACATGCCTCTCTGCCTGCCTCTCTTCAAAGTCCACAGAGACCAGTTTCTCTCAAAATATCCAGTTGATGAAACAGATTAAAAAAAAACACAACTTCTAAAGCAGGAAGTAGATGTTTTGCCCATAAATCTCTAAAAGTTCATGGTGAAGCCTGATGGCACTTGGAGCTTGAAAATGCAAACCAGCAGGCAAGGGACCCCGAGAGATGACTGAGACAGGCCCGAGGGGGCCCGCCTGAGGGGTCTGCACTGATGGGTAGGGGTCTCTGCCGCAGCCTGTCCTTGAGGGTGCCCATCCACCTCCAGAGCCTCTCGTTCTGGACAAGCCCCGGGAAGCCCGCTGCCTCCCAGGCCCACGGCGCGTGCGAAGGTGGGCAACGCTGGGTAGACACCGCTGGCCTGTCTCAAGGGGGAAGATCAGACTCCCTCATGGAAGTGTGATGAAGCAAAGACAGTGTTTCTTACTCTCTTTCCTTCTTCGAAGTCCTGCAGGAGACAACATATTCTCTCCAAGTATTTAGTGAGCAGCTCGCATGTTGGCCCACTAAGTGAAATATGTATTCTCAATGACGGAAACAAGATAAGACGAGCTGACCAAGATTTCAAAGATTCAAATATACCCCAGGGCTTGTTAGGAAGCGGGACGCGAGGTGAGGCCATCAGGTCTGTTTCTGCAGAGCGAGTGCGGCAGGGACGGGAGGAGGCCGGGCTCTGGCCGGGAGTCTGCAGGGAAGGGGAGAGGCCAGGGCTGAGGCTGTGTATCCGTACTATAATATAGAGATTAAAAAATGCCAAAGGGAAAGAAAGAAAGGAGAGCACACAGCTGCCGTCCCCCAAACAGACCTCCCATCTGCCACCCACGATTTGCATGTCACCTTCTCCGGGCTCATTTGTACTTCATTAACTGCCATTGACTTAACAAGATTTATGCAAATGACACCATAGGAGCTCCCTAACTCCCACTGCAATCAAGTGATTATGTATGTACAACTCTCCACAGCAATGAAAAATTAATACGTGACAAGCCCACTCGCCGCTGAGCCGGGCCTCTGGCTTTTTTTTTATTTTTCTTGCTTTGCTTTTTAATTTTTATTCGAACAGACCTTATCTTATTAGTTTAAGAAAAAAAAAGAAGGAAAAATAGAACCCTCTGACCCAATTCTCCTCTAAGGTCCCAGAAAGGACAGAAAAAGAAATGGGTGTATGTCCGAAAAATGAAGTTATTTTGCAGAAAATCAGTCATACTCTTGATGAGGAATCTTTAACTGGGGGGAAAGGGAAAGAGATGAAATCCTTGTCTAGCATGCTCCAGCTAGCTCCCACACTGGGGGAAGAGGCCTCTGTTCTCAAAATGAACGAGCTGCAAAACGTGAGCAAAGTGTGGTTAAAATAATCCGCTGGAACACATTCAGTCTGAACAAATGCGAGTCTAGTGGCAGAGCGTGGTGAAGAACACCTTGTTCATACCCTAAACCAGCTGCGACAAGATTCCTGTACGGAACGGGAAGAGAGTCTGCAATGATCAAAAACACTGGCTGGTCCTAAACCCGTCACCATCACCAGCCCCATGGGGGTCACCAAGATTCCAGGACGGTTTCTTTGCTCTGGGGCAACTGGCCTAGGAGCCGGGATATGGGGCTCCCATGCCCAGACCAAGTCTTGAACGTGGCTGTGTGGCAAGGCCAAGGGCCTGCACTGGGGAGAAGGGTGGGGTAGCAAATGAAACCACGGCAGGGCAAAGGGAGAACTTCCATGCCTGGAGCATGTGAGCGTGGTGGCATGGTCCCCAGACAAATGTGGGGACCGTCTTGGAAGTTTCTTCTACATAGGCGGAAGGTATGTGTCTGAGGTCAGGGCTCACCTATTTTACTTAAAACACGTAACTTTGCTTTCTGAGCTTTCTGAAGGCTTTCCCCCAACCAGCTGTGGAGAGAGCACAGGCAATGGGGCGAGGGGCTGGCGTCTGGATCCTGGCCCCATCACTTCCCTAAGTGGCCTGGTTGGGAGTGCTCACCCTACCTGGGGTTTCATTTAAAGCAAGGATAGTACAGCCATACCTGTGGCAGTGTGCGGGGTTCAAGGGGCTGCTATATAAGCACTTAACCAATATTAAGGACTCATCTAACTGTTCATTCCCTGGACAAGAGGTCTGGCGAGCATCTAGAAAGAACATGCCAGCCCCTGGCTCCTTCCTCTGCAGTCCTGCTCATTTCCGTTGGCTGAAGTCACTGCGCGGGGAGGGTTAGGAATTCAGATGGTCTCTAATGATCTCAGAACCTTTACAAACACAGCACACACAGGCATGTGAGATAAATCTGTAGGACCGGCTACAAACCCACATCAGTCCCTGTGACCCACTGATAGGCTCCAACAAAGGTGCCCTGAACATGACTAACTGGAAAGTCCAGTTTTGCTGGAATTTAAAAAAATTCTCTCTTGAATCTTCACATCCTGGTGTTTGAAGGGGCTCTGATTATCATCCAGGGCCCATTTCACAGAATCTGAGCCTGGAAGGTTCTGCCACAGGGGTCTCTGATCTGACAGGTGTGTACTTCTAGGAAGGAGCTTCTCTGGGCAGCCATAAGGGACAAGGATCTGAGCACGCTCTTGAACCACGACTCATCTGGAAATCAGACCATGATTTAGATTTCGAGGACATTATTTTGAACATTCACAACTGAAAGGCTTCCAAAGACTGGATAATACTCATTTTACGCTTGGTGGTCAACTCCAATCGGCACACAGACTGAAAACCTAGTCTGTACGGCGGGCCCCCTCTGCAGATGAGCAGGGTACAAATTGAGTGAAGGTTCCAATTACGCCAGGGGCCTGCCCAGCCCGTGTGGAGGGTGGCACCCCCCAATAGACAAGAAGCGTGAATCAAGGAAATGGTGGAGAATTAAGTTTTAATATTCCCAAAAAGAAAGTCCCAGGACCCATTTTTTAAATGAGAGAAAAGGAGTTAAATGATTTTCATAATTCTACTTGGAACAGAATCAACAGAAAAATCACACATTGAAATCACCTCCTGTAGACAGCTCAGTGTCTAAATAAAAGCATACAAAGAAAAGAATGAGCAACGACGTGTGTGGACCTCGACAGTAACAAAACCATTTTAGAGCGTGAAGACACTGCCCGCCAGCAAAGGGGAGGGAAGGGGGTTTTTCTCAATGGCACCCGGAGCCTGACCACACATTTGTGGCCTGGGAATGGAATGTTTCCAGAGTCCCTTCTCAGGCCCTATCCAACCTGTTTCCACCCGTCTACACTGAGGCTGCCTGGCCCCCAGCTAACGCGGCCTTCCTGCTTGTTTCAGATGGTGAAGTTGCATTTGTGCACTGACTTCTGCCCTCTGGAGGGGTGGCCAGTGCCAACCAGAGTTGCGGAAGGCACAGGAAACGGGGTGCCCTTGGAAGAGGCTGGCAAAGAGCAATCCCCCAGAGCAACAAAGTGGATACAGCCATGTTCATAAGAGGAAGAGCTATTATCTTGCCCGCAGATTTTTTCCCCCCCTCTCTCAAGCAGAATGCACTCTAAATCAATTGGACTTCTTTTACAAAGTAAAAGATGCTATTACCAGGAACCACAGTGCTGGGTCGAAGTCTTTATTTTTATTTTCTCTGGAACTATAATAGCAAAATATGTCACGTGAATTTCCATTTTACTTGAGACATAAAATAATTTGGTACCCAGTTTCTGGGCTAATGAAAACCTATTCCAGGCTAGCGACATAGGCCAAAACAAATGCTTGAATTCAAGTCCTGTTGTGTAATGAGGAAGTTTAATTAAGGCCCCACATTACAGCTGTAAATGTTCCTTTATATAATAAGGTCTAAATGAAACTGAACCTAATCAAAGTTACAATTCCTTCATTAGCAAATTACAAACAAGAGCGCGCAGCTGACACACCGGCTATGATTATCACAACTAATTGCCTCGTTGTTACAAACCAGCCTGAAACAGTGTTCAGATGTCCGTCTGTGAGAGCAAATTAGGGCCACATCGGGCTATTCCTGTGATCACAAGGGGCTCTTGTACGGCGATCTGATTTACCCCTGTCGACTGGCGGCCCGCGGCCCAATCAAAGCCGAGCTACAAAGGCAGCCTTTGAAGCCAGCTCAGCCTCGAAACACACTCCATATGCAGCGGGCAGACTGCACTTCATTAGATCTGTTGTCACATTTTTCCCTCTTCTTATTCTAATGATCCTATTTTAATACACACAGGAACCTCTTCTAATTGATGTCAAGTGAGTGACTTCTACATTCATCAACAGAGCACATCAAACAAACCTTGGCGCACCAGCCGGCATCATAGCAAGGAGAGCCGAGGTGTGTCTCCAGCTCCAGGAAGGGAAAAAAGGGGGAAGCAGCGTACCTGTTTAATTGGGATGGCTCGACCGCTCCCGATGCTGTCCGCGCGGCTCTCCAGACCTTTCTTCTCTTTGTCTGGGTCACTCCCTTTCCGAGACTGCAAAGCAAAAATAAAGTTAGCATCTGGGTAAGGGCTGTGGCTTGCGGATCTGCAGGCCTGCCTTTCCCCGGACAGTTTCTGCGATTCCGCACCCAGAAGCCATGGACAACGCAGGCTCAAGCACACACAAGCCCGAGAAGAGGGCTGTTGAGTACTTTGCTCCCACCGACCCATCGTTTAACAGGGAATTTTCCAAACTTTGCCCCCTACTTTTCCTCCGCAAAATTCCCTTTTAATTCTTTTTTACAGAGCTCAAAATTCAATCAGTAGAAACCAATGGACCGTATAGGAAAGTAACGCCCAACAGGAAAGCTTTCTGGGGCTGCAGCTAATCCAGCCGAGGAGAAAAGGCCTCCTTGCGGCTTGTTGGGGGAACCTACCACATGAACGTGTATGTTGAGTTAATGTTTGAAGGAGGATTCTGAAATTCTATAAACGACGAAGCGGAGCAATTTAATAGTGCACCCTTCTTTCGTATCAAAGTGCCGTGAACGTTATTTTTTTTTTAACTGCTTCTGGACGGTTAGAAAGCAGCAAAGTCCAACTAGTGTTACCACACCACACCACAAAAAATAACAAAGGGGAAACAAAGTTGAAGATCTCTTTTTTGACAACACATCAGTACTTGGGGAAAAATTAGCAGCTCTGTTTCTTAAGTTTGCAGAACCATCTCCTGGGCGGCATTGTTGACACCGTGTGACCTGCTTGGAAATGGGCAGGTGGCCCCGTGCTGCTCAGGGAAGCCACAACCCTGAACGCAGGCGACTTCGGGAAGTGGAAGAAGCGCCACAGCTCAGTCTCTGTCTCCGGATGGCATGAGGAAGTGTGAGCACAATGATTTTCTGACAGATTTATTTTATTATGAGAGAAAGATCTGAAACTCGTCCTCCTTAATAACTGTGCTGACAAGTGACAACTTCACTCCATTACTTTTCAATGGGAACATTACTCACGCAATATTGAAAATGGAGAAATATTTTCACGTGCTTTTCAAATCTGAGATGATATATGAAATGAACAGACTTCGTGGTGTCCAGTGCTGCAGCAAGGAGCTAATGAAATCCAGTTTCAAAGGGGTGTGAGAGCAGCCTTTTTTTTTTTTTTTTTTTAATATTAAAAGGGGCAGTGTCACCGGGTGTGAGAAAACTCCCTAGGATGTAAACTCAGATGTGGCCCTTTGAAGAGCACGTGTGCTCATTAGGAAGCAGGCCCCTTTGATGACTGTGGGAGCCGACATTCACTGAACACCTACTATGTGCTAGGCACTGTGTGCTTTTGTTCTTTAAGGTGGTAGAAAAGCCTGGAATGAGGTAATGGGAAGTGAAAAAGCAACAAACTGAAAGTTGCAGAAAAAAAAACGTAAGACAGAGTTTGTCCGTTTGGGCTGGGAGGAAATAGGAAATACTGATTCCTTGTCATGAATTTCAGCTACCGGGTAGGGGCTCACTTTTCTCTTTATTAATTCTTTAATTAATAATGTTCAGTTAGAGTTATGAAATGGCCCTCAATTCTCCTTTTGCCATATCTTAGTGCACAGGCAGGTTGGCACTTGAGGTTTCCATTTGTAAAAGAAGATTCAAAGCTCCCGATGATAATATTAAAAAAAAAAATTTTTTTTTATATCAACAGAGCTCATTAATGAGACTCTGGGAATTTGATGAATTCCAAATTTCTAAATTTGAAAATCCACCTTCATTATTCTCTGTTAACCAGAATAATTAACAAAACAAACATAAAAAAAATTAACATCTTCCTCAAGGCAGCACATCTGCCTGCCTAGTCCCTCCGTTCTCCAAGCCGGATGCCCAGATTCCAGGGAAGCAGGCTGCCAAAGAACCCATCTCTGTCCGATCACACACGCTGTTGTGAATGACCCCAGAAGTTAGGAAGACTTGCACCACAGAGATTCCAGATGACTCTAAGGCTCTGACCAGCTGCTGGGCAGAAGGGTCTGCTGCAGCCCTGCCTCACGATTACTTCCCCCCACTCCAGGCTACGGGGCCGCCAAAGCAACCGGCACCCAACAACTGTGCAGAGACAGACCCCTGGGCACACAAGCATCTGCAGGGAGCTCTCCCGAGTCTTCTGCTGGCCCAGAGACTGCATGGCCACAGCACACGCTTCTGCTCATGCTGAAACCGCTCTGTGAAATCCTCCCATACAAAGAGGCTCTGGGCACCAGCTGCGCATATCACAAGTGACAGTGTGCAGGGACCAGTCAGACACGCGCAACTGGAAGCTAACAAGGGTCGACCGTGCTCGGCACAGGGGTCAGCGGCGAGCCCGTGGAGAGACTGTCACCCTCGCCAGCCCCGAATGTGAAGAAAGAAAGGCTAAAGATAGTCTCGTCATCACCTCCTTCTTTGCACAAATATTTACCTTTCCTCACGTGACACAAGAAGCCATGGAGGGACACCCCATCAACTACCGGTGTCCGGGGACAGGAAGCAATGCTGCCAGGAGCCTGCGCTATCACACACAAGCCTGCTTTCCCCCTTCAACCCACAGTGAGCCTTTGACTAGGACACACTGTGACAGGACCCACGCTCCCCTCCACAGCAGACGAAACACACATGCTGCTGTTCGCACCATCAACTTTGCTGCCCCATTTTTACAGCGAGTTTCTAGGGATCTTTCCATAGTGTGCTTCCTGGATATGCTGGGCACTGTTTACTGGTGTTGGCGGACAGGACAGGTAGCTTTTAGAAGGACCATGTAAGGACACTGTTATTTTAAAGTCTGAAAAGCAGCAAGGCAGTGCCAGTGATGTACACGTACTAGAGTGAGTTTAAGATGTGCAGATGGATGATAAACACCAAATTCAAGATGATGCTGATCCTCCAACAGGGAGCTGGGCGGACATATATATCTAGGAGGCACACCTGCAGGGCCTCAACTTTTACCCAAGACTGCTATTTCTTAAAGTCATGGCAGGTGCGGCAAAATGCGTGTGTTTGATGAGCCCCATGTAAGTACGTACCTGTATTTTTATTCCTGCCTCTGCATGAAAATATTTTCTAATAAAACATTTTAACCACATGTACATTAGGACAACTACACTAAATTAATTGTCCTAAGAATCCACTTTGGTTTTGGTTACAAAACCAAAAATGGAATGGACATAGCCTTTTTTTTTTGGACATAGCCTTTTGAAATTTTTCTCAAAACAATTATTTTTTTCAAAGAAATGAGCAAAATAAGATATAATTAAGCTTTTGATTAATTCCTACTACAAATATAACATAATTTTCTACTGGGGGAGCAATCTGAAGTTTACTGTAATTTGTTAAGAGTGTATATGATTTTTGTCTAAAAATGTGTGTATATGCAAATAAACATCTGGGACTGCAAAATGTGAGCCCAGAGTGGTACATTACAGGTCTACTTTTTAAAATTTATAAGTGTGGTATTTGAAAAATGATGTGTGTACTACTTAATTAACTCTGGTCTCTTTATGACGGTCTAATAAATAAGGTGGATAGCGCTCCTTCATCTGGGTGGTACAGCCGCAGTCTGCATGGATTTTTACTGATTGTTCGGCCGAGGGCACATGTGTCCTCCTACTAGATGCTTTTGAATAAATACACGTTTCCCCAATTTAAGCCAATAATTACCAAGGATGAAGAGTCTATGAATTTTATGTATTTAAGAATAGATGCAAACTGGTAATAACGAGAATTTAGTTTCTTAATTGCTACAATTTCAAAACTAATTTGCCTCTTCTCATTCCTTGGATGACACTGACATCTAGTGGAGTTCCTATTTCTAAGATGTTGAACTGAAAAATACCCACAAGTCACCATCAACACCACCACCACTGTTTTGTTCAACATCAACATTTGGGTCACGCCCTGGGATTTTAACCTTTTTCCTTAAATGCCATGGTGTAAATTGTTTGCTTCCTTCATATCCCCAAATTTCTATTCCCTTTAAGAACTGCTGCAAGCCTGACTCAATTTCTAAAATGATTTACTCTCCAGCTGTTTTCCAACATTGAAAGGGAAAGAGAGTAAGGAGTGATCATGTACAGATTCACGGGGAGGCTTTTCCACTATTAAACACATTAATTACAACATAATTAATGGAGATTTTCAATAACCGTAAGGATGAATTTTTATTGGCTCCACACCTGCCCAGCCCAGTCTGGGCCGCTGGGGGTCCTGGCCTCTTCTTGGATGCCTGCACGCTGCATGCACACTCGTGCTTGGCCTGGAGAAGAGGGGGGAGGCCTTATGCCTCACTTCTGTTCTCCTCCCGCCCCTCCCTTCTTCTCCAAAAACACTTTGTCTTGAATGTGGGTTGACTCCGGCAAGAAATATTCCTGACAGACAGGAAAACCAGTCTCCGCAGACAGTAGTGGGGAAGGAATTATTCATTAACAGAGTTCTTATTATTTTTGATTCTTGTTGCCTTAAAGTTTCTCCTTTGTATGCAACCTGGGTTGTCATGATTACCTAGTGGGCAGGGTCCAGGATAATGTTTTCTGGCACATTCCAATTCCAGAGCCACTCTTTAAAGAGTAGGAATGGGTATATGCTACAGCTCTCTTTCCAAAAAGCCCTATTTTTAAAGAGACTTCCTGGCTTCTCACCTCTTCCTTAGAATGGAAACCAAAGCTGATGACCCTGTAAAGTATGGTGAGCCTGCATGTTCTTTCACCCCTGGCCTGGGTGTTGCCAAGTGCTGCTAGTGCTGGGCGCACTGGGAACTGCTGTTAATTGTGTGTGAAATATTTCACAAGAAAGCCTCTTACATCACAGAGGAGTTTATAACCAAATCACACATTCCCCTGCATTTTGTAGAAAGCTGAACACCTCCCTCCCGGTGGGTCACACGGTCCAAAACTGCTTTTGCTTATTAGTACTGTCATAATTCTTTTCACAGCTGCAAGGGTAGTGACACAAAATTGAAATCCATGCCACTAAGACCCCTCACCCCACGGGAGATTCTTCCAGCAGCACTACTCACAGAGAATGCTACCGTTTTCAGCCCAGAGAGGCTAAGCAACTTGGAGGCTGGGGTCTGGGTCTGGTCCGTCTGCTTCTTGCCCTGCACCCACAGCAACAGCGTCCATCAGAACCGACATGGCAGAGGGCAGGCAGCAAAGGAAAGGGGATGGTCTGTCAGCAGCAGATCTTGGCAATTACAACTCTCCAATAGGAAGACTGCCTCGAACATGGTAGGAAAGGCATGGATGTCTACCAGGCTTGGCAGCCGCATACAACATCAGAAATGCTGTCTCTGAATAAGGCAGCAGGTCAGCTGAGGCTCCAAGGCACCCCTGCAGAGCCCCCCTTAGCTCAAGACAGGAAATCCTGGACTCATCTGCATCTAAGTCAGTGGTAATCACCCAAAAGGAGAAGTCCGATGGTTTAAAACAGGGTACCACATGACTCTGTGCTGTACTGCTGACCTGGGCTTATACGACACTTAGCAGCACCCTCAGGTGCTACCCATGACTCCACCTGGCTCCCAGTTGTAACAGCTCAGAATTTCTCCAGAAATGGCCAGGTGTGCCCAGGGAGCAAAAGCACCGGTTGAAAGCATATACTTGTGATGCACATGCCTGGTCTCGGGAGGGAAAAACGTTCCTCTGAGGTCAAACGACTCAGTCACAGGCCAGCAGTTCTGCCTGCAGCTCTGGGCTCAGCTGCAGAGCCTCTCATGATTGATTGGTTATGTCTGCTGGGTGCACGGGAAGGGATATGGTGGGAGTGCTTTTGCCTCCTTGCTAGTTTAGGGGTTTTCCCTGTGTCCTCATTGCCCAAGGGAGTTTTTAAAAACTGCACATGCCTAGGGCCCCCCTACGGATTCTGAGTTCCTAAACCTAAGCCCATGGAGATGATCCTCAGGTTTAAAATGCTCCACAAATGACTCTGAAGAAAAGTCTAATGGAGAGCCTCCTGTTGAGGAGCCTCTGAGAAACACTGAAGGCTCCTGGTGATGAAGCCACCCCCATCCCCCCACCCCCATGATAAATCCTTAGAAGTGCCAGCCCGAGAAGGGAGGGTAAGACTACACCGAAGGTGCTGATGCATCCCACAGGGAAGGTTAGAAGCCCACGTCTGGGGATTCTGGCGCAGTTTTGTCATCTCATACCCAGAGTGACAAGTCTGTCGCTAGAGACCGGGACAACCACGAGATCATAAATACCTTCATACAGCCCCTCACTCTTCATTTTGACACATGTATCTGAACTCCCTGCACACAGAGAAATTCACATTTTCCTTAGTGCCCAAACCCTTGCTTCTTGTAATTTTGTTAGACCTCCAAAGAAATCAGTGCTAGTCTTGTTAGCTGAGTCTGGATTCTACAAGTAACACTAAACCATCCAGCAACTAATCGATGGATAGTGATTGAAGTTCTTCACTCAAACTTCTGGGGCAGACACTCACGGTGAAGAGATTGGAGCGGCGCTTGGACTGCTTCCGGACAGGCGTCGGTGTGTTGGCAGTGGGAGGGACATCGATTCGTAGTTCCTTCTGGCTGGTGCTTGGCGTCGATGGGACAGAGGAGGAGTAGTCGCTTAAGCTCCCGCCTCCGTTACTTGTCTGAAACAATGGAAAACAAAGGCTTTATTAATGACACGCTCCAGGAACCTAATGCCAACACCTTTGCAGGGTCATAAGCCACAAGTTAGCAAGTCACACTGAAGAGAGGCCTGCATGACAGGTCGGGTAGCTTCTCTGACTCAGCTAGCTGATTAGCATCGAGTAGAACATGGCTTCATTGTAGACTATACCAATCATCTCATAAAGTACTTTTTCCTAAAGAAAGTGACTTGAGAAAGAAAGGTCTTTGTCATTTGATTCGAAAGTGGGAAGGGGGATTAAAATGTAATCATGTTCTATTTCCTCTGAAAGATGCAGGAGTTGGCTGAACTAAGTGGGCCCTAAGACTCCATGGCTCTAGACCAGATGCAGAAAAGGTGCTGTTTGTCTTGAGAGAACCCAATGCACACTTTGAAAATCTGAATATTTTCAAAGACATTTAAAGATTCACAGAAAATGAGATGCCTACAGCAGAGACATCCACATCCTTGAGTCTACCTTCACAGGCCCCTACCGTAAATCCATCACTTACTGACTTCCCCAAGGAAAATGGAAGCGGCATACCAAACCCTCTCAATGTAGCCTTTTAAAAAAGTCCAAATATAACACCTGCCCAAGAAATATTAGTTAGAAACACACACAGGCAAACCAAGTCAATGGTTTCCTTAGCAGACTATGGGTTTGGTTTTTCAAAATGATAATTACTTTGTTTGCTTCCAAGTAATTAATTTACCAGAATATTACTCTGGAAAGATGTAACCTAAGGGAGATGGTAATTATAGTTGAGGTGTGCTACTAAATTTAAGCGTATAGTGCTACTAAATTTAAGCATATAGTGGGATTAGCCACTGAGGTTTACCCGCAATTGTTCAACCCATGAGCAGACCAGAACCTGGACCAATGCAGGGTAATTTAAATCAACAGCAAAGAGCGCAACGCACACCTGGAGCCTCTGCCCAAACCAGCATGCCTCACAACACAGGCAGCACGAAGATGGAAACACTGAAGAATAATTCCCATAAAATCTACTTGGCCACAGCAGTTTCTCAAGGAAATGTACAGTCAATTACCAACATGCTGTTACTTATAAAGTTGAAAAGGAAGAAAAAAAAGACATCCAGCTCAGAACTGACTGAGTCCCCTTGGGATTGGCCCGCTCCTTGGTTCTGCTGTGCCTTTCCACCCCACGTACCTGGCTTATGTGCACAGTGGACACCTGTGCAGAACAGACGGACGAGTGACTGGGGGAGTTGGGCAGCGACTTGCAGGGCCCGATGGACAGCTGCTGCTTCTTCCTCGTGGCCACAATCTTCTGGGCAACTAGTGGATGGGAGACAAAAGGAACTGATGTGAGGCTGGTTTCCAAATACAGGGAATGTGGGAGAGATCACCAGCTGCCCCCACAATCCACTACTTCCTTCCTCTGCAGTAACAGAGCTCCCACCTCTGGGCTGGGCACGGGACCACTAGAATAAAGATAGCAATTCGCAGAGCCTCTTCCTTGTTCTCCTGCAACCTGGCTAAATGCAGCCACACAGGCAAGCACTGGCGGGGGGGGATGACCATCGGGAGGGCTCATGCAGCAGCTTCCAGGAATTTTCCTTGAGAGGGCTGCCCTTGGCCCATTTCTTCCTTCCACCTTTTCCTGTCTTGCTGCTGAAAATGTACAGACGTAAGCTGTAGCCTCTGCAGCCTATTAGGGACAGAAGCCACACGTAGTGGGGCACAAGACAGAAGGAGCTGACCCTCTGGCTCCACCAACAGCCTTAGTAGCCCTGCCCAGACCACCTCAGAAGCCCTGACCATCAAATAAAACAATCAAAAATACACACCTGTCCTGTTCAAATTATCCTAATGTTATTTTTTTCCTGTTACTTGCAGCAAAAATAATCCTAAATGAGGAAAGGTAATTTAACCAACCTCTCCCCCCCTTGAAAATCAAATATCTATTTTTTGCATAGCCTAAAGAATCACTCTTAACTTTATAAGCTACTGCATAGAATTATAGCCAAGGACATGTAATTATATCAAAGACTTTAAATACATTACTACACACATTGGAAGTTTATCTTAATCAATACAAATCTAAATTCAACCAGCCATAACTTCTCTTGGCAAATGGGCTCGCTGATAAAGCATGCTGCCTTTAATTGGAAAGGAAGTCCACAATAAGAAAACTCTTCCCACACCAATAGGTGTCACTGCAGAAGAACTGCAGCTTTTGTATGAATAGATGTGTGTCTTTGGGGACAAGCTGTAATGAAGTTCAATGGTGTTCAATCCTTGTCTCAGTCTCGAGAGCTATTTTTAAAGATGCCCGTGCCAAGGAACACACCGTCGTCCCCAGTGATAGGCTGTAACAGTGCCCGTGGTTTCTTTTCCAAATGAACAAAATTTTAATAGGGAACTGGTCTGTCCACAGCTTATGGCTTTCCTATAAATGAATGATCGTGTAAATATGATGAAGCGAAAATGCAGTATGTAAAAAATGGCTCTCAGAGATGAAGCAGCAGCTTCATTAGTTACATCCCGCCTCCAATGGGCCTCTTATCCCGAAAGGATGATATCAATTAATTTATCTTCCCGCAGTGTATTGATCACAAGCTTCATCAGCTAATCATGTTTAAATTACAGAGGAATATCGCAGCATTCTGTCATTTCAAAACCATTGGCATATCGATCTGGGGTCTTTGAAGACGTATATTAGAACATTTTAAAAATCATTATGTGAACTCAGAAATAAAATCTAAGCTCAGTTTCCAAAAGCTGCAAAACATGGGTCATGCAGGTGAAATGAAATCCAAAGACCAAAAGTCACTGTCAGGGTGACTGCCAATGTACTTCTTTTTTTTTCTGAGGAGGGAGTGAAAGAGGGTTTTGATGAGCAGTGCAGAGGCATTTTTGTTTTACTCCCAGCCTCAGAGCCACTATTCCACAGGATGACCACGCAGGTTAGAATCTTCAAGCTTGCAGAGAGCACACAGAGCCCGAACGGAATACAGCTAGGCTGTCCAGAGAGCTCTGTAGGTGTTTTCTATAGATGTTTTCTACATGAAGGGAAGATCTGAGAAACTTTCCAGGACAAGCCAAATGTGTTATAAAATCCTCATTTTGGTGTGCCTGGATGGCTCAGTCGGTTAAGTGTCCACCTTTGGCTCAGGTCATGATCTCAGGGTCCTGGGATCAAGCCCTGCATCAGGCTCTTTGCTCAGCATGGAGCCTGCTTCCCCGCCCCCCTCCGCCTACTTGAGATCTCTTTGTGTCAAATAAATAAAATCTTTAAAGAAATAAGATAAAACCCTCACTTTACGAAACTCCCAAGTGTAAATGAGCATTCCATTCCACTTCTGGTGGGAGTGAGCTCATGGCCAAAGAGAACAATTTTACACTGAGGCTTCTCCCCAAGTGACAGACAACTGTATGAAGCATGTGGTGCCTGTTAAGTACTAAAATTCTTGTATTTGTTCTACCACATTATTTACATAAACCAAAGTGACAACTTTTGTAGCATCTTGCTTTTACTTTACTAGAACTTTTACTCATATTCATTCCATTTTCCCATCTCCCCCATAACTTTCGTCTTCCTGCCTTGATAAACAATTGGCAAGAGGAAATGATTTACAGATATTGTGTTCTAAAATATATAGAATGCTAGGCTCCATGCTGGGCATGGAGTCTGCTTAAGATGCTCTCCCTCTGCCACTCACCCTGGTCACGTTCCCTCTCTCAGATAAAAGATATAAATAAATTAATCTTCAAAACAAATGAACAAAAAAATTAGACTGCTTAAGAGCTGTAGGATAACCCATAAAAGTTGGGGAAAACTTAATGATGAGCAATGAAGCATGTGACTCAAGAATAAGAATAGCAAGACAGGAAGGAGAAGGCAAAGTGACAGTCTAGTAAGGTGTGGCCATCCTCCCCACCAGAGTGAAAACCAGTATCTCCCCTCTGGTTAAGCGCCACTGTTGTTACTTGCTGAATGCCCCAACAATGTGACCTGGGAGGTGGCGTCTCTGTGTACCTCACTTCAACACCTCCCAAGATGAATCATTCAGGTGTGCAAAGGCTAGCGTGACCACTGCCTGCTGAAATACTGCCATGGTCTATCCCTTGGATGACTTTGCTAAAGCAAGTGAACTTATAGGAGCCAGCACCAGGGTAGCTAGGATGGAGGGGGGGAGGGAAGGAAAGGAGGAAGAGATGGAGGAAGGGAGTGAGGGAAGGAGGGATGGACAGATGGTGGGACAGATGGATGAGTCTCCCTCCCCAACAACTCACAGGCAGGTGGGATGCCAGACGGAGGAACTGTTCTCCTGAACTACAATCATTAACTACTCATGATGTTTACAACACTTGAATGTTAATAGACTTAAAACATCAGTTATTACCCCAGATTTAGGGGCTGAGCAGATTTTAACTATTAAGTTTTTGTCTACATTTGCTCATTCAACAAGAAGTATCTTGCATGTCTTAAATAAATACATGGATGTGAATAAATGAATAACACAAACACAATCACTTGAGCTGAGAATCTGGAATCATTATCATCAGGAGGCGCTGTTTTCTATTTTGGTGACATGAACTATACCTAAGTCCTAAATGCTGTCATCACCATATACGGAAATGTTTGCTCTTTTACCCAACACTGCTAACCAATTTCATTAGCGTCCATATATTTTGTACTAATGCTCCATGCTGTTTTAAAAGGCACTTCCTCCATAATTGGGAAATTTTATTTGGATAACAGATAAAAGATCTATCTATAATCAGGGCCATAAGGGACTTCTGGGGGACTGGTGGTGGCCCCTACTTGATTTAAGTGATGACTTTGAGATGATTTTTTAAACCACACTCAATAATACTTTCATATACTTATTTCCATCCTTTCATTAAGAAGAAGTTTATTATTTACTTCTTTATTTTTTTTAAGATTTTATTTATTTATTTGTTATAGAGAGAGAGATAGCGAGCACAGGCAGACAGAATGGTAGGCAGAGGCAGAGGGAGAAGCAGGCTCCCTGCTGAGCAAGGAGCCCAATGTGGGACTCGATCCCAGGACGCTGGGATCATGACCTGAGCCGAAGGCAGCTGCTTAACCAACTGAGCCACCCAGGCGTCCCTTACTTCTTTATTTTTAAAGATCTTATTTATTTATTTGACAGACAGAAAAGAGACAGTGAGAGAGGGAACACAAATGGGAATGGGAGAGGGAGAAGCAGGCTTCCCGCTGAGTAGGAAGCCTGACTCGGAGGCTCAATCCTAGGACCCTGGGATCATGACCTGAGCCAAAGGCAGATGCTTAAAATCTGAGCCCTCCGGGTGCCCCTAAAAAGTTTATTCAAAAACTTCAGCAACAAGAAAAGTGAGTTGTACATTTCCTTGCTCCACAAACAAGATTTCCTATTGTAAACAGCCCCCTTTAATTAGTGATAAAAATAAGATTCTCTGATCATTCCCAAATAAGACTTCATTAAACCCTGGCGTGATGCCCAATTTCTGCTCTGACCTTATTTTTTGAAATCATTTGCACTGAACAAGGGAAAAAACACGTCTGGTGACAATGGGAGTCACGCCTGCCTCTCCTGCCTCCCCCGGGTCTGTACCCTCCTTGTTGCTGTGGCTTATATCTGGGCCACACAGTCCCACCTAGTAACTCACTTCACCCACACAGTTCCCAGTGCCACAGAGGAGGTTGACAGAGCAGACGGGGCACTGGGGGCAGAAGTAGGATTCAAGTGCCATCAGTGTGGTTCTGCCACGGGGGCAACAATGCCACGTGGCAACAGAAGAGATTTCCCCACCAGTCTTCCCATAAGATTCTACCTCTTCCAAAATAGAGACTATGTATCCTTTTGTTTTGTACCCTCACTTTCTCCATGATCTTCACATTCTATCTGGGTAACGGGTAAGAGAGACAGCTTGGTGACTGGCATCCAGGAGATGCTCAGTCGACGCTGGTACCATCCATCTGTTGGCCAACCTCCGTTTCCAGTCAGCCCTCTACCAGCAGGGGACTCTCTGGACTGTTCCCTCTGTTCTCCTGACCACTGCAACCTGACTCCATCTCCACCACCAGGATGGAGCCTGCCACTGCCAAGGCCACTAGTGACTGACTAGAGGCCACTATCTCACTTGACCTCTGGGCAGCATTTGGCATGGCTGATGGTTCCCTCCTTTCCTGATGCATTTGTGCTCCCTTGACACTGACTTCCAGTTGCCTCCTCTAGCCAGAACGTCTGGTGCTCAGCCTCCTGCACTGGCTCTTTATGTCTGGATGCTTCCAAACAGCCCTCCTCAGCTTCCCTTTACCTTCATGCCCTCACCTCGATGCCAATGGCTCCCAGATCTATAGAACAGCCGTACTCTGAACCTTTCTGCATTCAGAACCACATATTTCCCCTGGGATGTACTTCAGAGTCTATGTGGCCCAAGTGAGCCTCACCTCCTGCCACCTAACTCCATGACTGGACACCCCTCAACAGGGATGGACACAAGGGACATAGATGACTGATCCTATTAACAGAATCTCAAATTTCTCTGCCTTGGTCCAAGACCTCACTTTCCATGGCTGGTTCCTGAACTGGCTTTCAAAGCAGTCCTGTCCACCACAGCCCCCAAAGCCCATTCCGCTGCAGGCCAGTCCCACCACAGCGCCGTTCTGCTCACAGTTCTGCTGCTGCTCCCAGCAGACACACATCACACTGAAGCTCCGCAGCGAAATGGACCGTCCACTCCTGGAATCTCCTTTCACAAAGAGACTCCCACCGCCCGAGCACTCCTGGCCTCTTTACCAGCGCGCCCGCAAAGGCGCCGGACCCCGCGGGGAGACAGCAGGCTGTCCCTTCTCAAACCCGCAGTGGGGGCCAGCGGGCTTGGGGCTCAGGAGATGGGGGAACCTGGGGGCGAGACCGTCTGACTCTGGTTTCCGAGGAGGAAGCCCAGACAAGCTTCAGTTCGCAGACAGCTTTACCGACAGAAAGCAGGAATTCGGTCTTCCAGGGGCCCGAGTCCCTCGTCTTATTTCGGAATCGGTTCAGAACCCCGGAGAGGGCAGGGACCCCTTCGGAACCCCACGCTGCAGCACCCCCAGCTTCGCAGCCCGGCCACAGCCAGCCTGCCGCACAGGTCACGCGGCACAGTCGCTCTGAAGCTCGAAGCACGGGGTCACCGAGGCCCAGAGCAGGGCCCTGTCGCCCTCCCACCCTGTCCCGGAAGCCACGCCCGGAGCCCCACCTCCTCTCACCGCCTGGAGCCTCAGGGGAGGCCCCGCACCCTGGTTCCCTCAGCTGCCAGGGTGGCTACCACCGAGCCTCCTCTTGCAGCACTAGCACGCCACTGCGCGCGCAGGGAGCAGCACCCACGCATGCGCACGCCGCACGCACACGCTCGTGCACGCACGCGCTCGGGGCCGTGTAGAGAGGCTGCGGTTCTGGGTTCCTGTAGCGCCGGGCTCGCAGTCACTCAAGAAACGACGACGTACTAAGCATCCCCAAGACCGACACATGACGGTTCATGGGGGCCCGGCCTCCTGCCAGGGGCTGCCTCTGAGCAGCTGTTTGCAAGGCGCCGCCTGGCTTCCGCAACATCTGAGATTAAGCTTTTTGGTTTCATTAAGGATTATGACATTTTTTGCATAGTCCAATAAACATTAGTACATTTAATCAGCGAAGTAACTTATCTGGTTTAAATGATTTGCTTGAATTAATCAGTTAGTGAAAACTTTTGACGTGGCACCTGTGAGGCAGCAGAAGCAGGGCCAGAAGCAGGAGAGGAGGAGAGAAGGATGACCTGGTCATGAGCTTGCACCCCAGGAGTGCCAGCTTGTCCACCAGAGACCACCGGGCCGCTGCTGGAACAGCTGGAACTGCTCAAAGGCTCCCTGGGCAGCCCTCCTCCCCCTCCTGATTTGCTCAGATGCCTCGCACAGGTCCTGGGCGACCAGGCTCCAAGGTGGCCTGTTCCTTCACCTCCCCTCACCCCCGCTCCCTGCACAGTGCAAGAGAGGTAACTAGTGGACAGACTGTGCAATGTCTTGCTATTCAATATTCCACATTACTACATCCCTTACAATGTCAACTTCTGCTACCTTAGCACGACTGTGTACACGGACAGCCTCTTCCAGGGTAAGTGGGGCTCTAGGGTGAGCCCTGCACACTCAGGCTATGCTGGGGAACAGAGGACTGGCAGGGAGCGAGGAGAAGCCAAGGACAGCGCTCCAAGAGCACACTGATCTGACACTGAAGAGCCACAGTTAGATGCCAAGTGGACGTTTGGTGTGAACTGAGCCAAATCTGAGGAAGATGATTTTTTAGCTACTGCAGAAAGCTGTATGCAGCACGTGGAGGCCAAGAACGTGGGGTGGTGGAGGAATGAAAGGATGGAAAGCCCAGCCCGTAAGCAATGTGAGACAGGAATTTAAGTATGAATAAATCTAATAAAATAGTATTTAAAATGTTTATAACAGACACACTTGTAAAAATCAACTAGCGTGAGACTCTAATTTTACTCCATGGAAGTATCTTAAAAGCACCAACAGAGGGCAAAGCCATGCATGCATCACGTGTCTTTGGTGCTGTCCCCGAAGGTGCTGTCTGGGGCTCCTCTCACCCAACAGCTCCTCCACTGGAACCACGGGGAGAACTCCCATAAATAACGGAAGCCACCAGGGGTTGTAAATCTTCCAGGAACAAATAAAAGATCTTCTAATGTCTCAACTCAGTTTTAAATTACAGTTCAGTGATCATTAAACTATCTTATTAATTAAGAAGAAATTAATTACCAAATTATCTACGTAGTTCTGAATTTGTGACTTCGCTAGGAATGACAAGCAATCTGAGGTGGGATTTTCCTCACCTCGAGTATCTCAGTGAGTCAATGTGAAAGGAGGCATATTCGGCACTGCTGGAACCCCAAGCCCCATCTCTTAGACTTGTTTTCATATTATCAAAGTTTTGGGTATAGAGGGAACAATGCCAGAAAAACAGGTAAAATAAAAGAAAGAGAGACAGAGTCAGTGAGGAGAGGTGTGTTCATAAAGGTCTCTCAGATTGTCTGATGCTTGATGACATTAGTGAACCAGAGGGATCCACGGCCTAGCCGGGGACCTACACACCTGTGGAGATCCCACCAACTGGAAAGAACAGTTTGCTCACCTTCTGGGATGATAGGGCAATTCCGCGGAGCTCTAAACCATTCTGGAAATACTGGATGCCAAGCTTCATTTACCTTCATTTACCTTCACTTACCATTAGGACTGCTGTGTACCTGACACGCAGCAAGTCCCTGGCAGGTGGGCACACGAGTGAACAGATGAAGCCGCAGAGCAGACAGGGAGGTTAGGAGAGGAGGAAGTGGGAGAGGCAGCTTAAAATGGCAACTGGAAACACATTTTTAAGGCTCTTGTATGCAAAGAGGGGCGGCCAGGGAGGGCTTGATCCTTGAGGCAACGGGGGCCAACAAAACCACTCACACACTGGTGTGACAGGACCTCGGCTTTGGAAGGACACCTGGTGTGGAATAGTTGCTGCAGGTCCTCTCCATCTGGATGGGGAGAGAGCATGGGGCGGGGATATAGGCAGTGAGGGGCTGTACTGGAGCCGCTGTGGCCTGGATAACGGAGCCAGGCTCTTACGGCTCGGAGAAGCACCTGGACCTTCTGTTTTGAGACTTGTCTCTAGAACTGTCGCTCTTCCTTCGTGTTTGATGAATACTCCCACAGGGTATAGAACTCTGGGCTGATCATGCATCATTTTACAGTTCAAAGCTACCAGAAGGCATTCTTCTGAAGTGATCGAGCCTCAGTGATGGGATTCAGGTAAACTTCCACAGTTTAAAAATGTTCCAAGCAGATTTGGACACTTGAACCAGGCTGAGCTACGGTTCCCAAAACCTGAGTATGTTGATTCTCTTGAGAGAGACAGTCTGGACCAGGTTCCTGTTCTCTGAAGTACATTAGATCTTCACGGGAGCACAGTGACTCACAAGGGGAAGCTCCTCATCCTGGATCTAGTGAGGTTCTCGCCTTCTCTGCCACAACCTGTGACCTCACCCCGCTGCTGTCTGAAGTGGACATCCCAACCCCACCATTGCCACCAATGCTATGTTTATTGTTCTATAAACAGGCCTGCTCGCTTTCACATTTCTACAAAACAAACCATAAACCACTAGTACAGTTTCCTAATTACGACAAATATTAATAAAAAAGGAAAGGTAGCCTGTAACTTAATAGATCATAAAGATAATTTAGGGGTGAGTACAAAGGCAATGTTCTTCTATGCATCTGCTTTCTGTTTCGTCAGTGAAAACCAGACGAACTTTGGACAAAAATCAAAGGAGTCCTCAGAAGAGAGGGTTGGGGGGGCACAGGGAGATCCTTTGATGATTTACCTTATGTGTACCTAAGCACAAACCATAATATTTCTACTATATTAAAACAACAACAACAACAAAAAAAAAAACCACCTCAAATCCAAAACAGGCCCTGGTTGAAAAGCCAAGCTAGCTTTCGTCTCTTCTGGGGATGCTCTCAAGTTTTCCACAAACTAATGAAGTCTGAATTCTTAATCTGAGATTCAGTTCTTGTCTGTATTCTTTTTATCTCGTTGTATTAAAACAAATTTATCTTCATTTATGTCACAATTACCTATTAGGGTTGTTAATTTGCTGGAAATGAAGCTATTGTTTAATTGCTCCTATTAATCGGGGGATTTAAATGCCGACTGTAATAAACAGTTACCTTCAGGACGGAGCAAAGTCATGGCTGCCGACATTAATTTCAGAACAAGGGGAAATTTCTACCATGTCCAAGGCAGCTGGATTTCCCATTTCACAGAAAGTGAAAGAACATAAAACTTAGAGAAACCCATGCTGAAGTAAATGCGGTCTATCTGATGTTTTTTATACACACCTAATTTTCACATAAAGTTAGTATCTGTGACCAAGGGGGGGATGTTAAATCCCCCTGCAGGAAACGCACACCCTACTTCAGGCGTCTCATCACAATTGCCCCTTAAAGTCGAGTCCCAAGTGCAGTTGCCAACAGGAACATAGGTCCCACAGTCGCTGCGGACGCTGGGCTAGTGGGTGGCGGGAACCACAGTGCTGACCACTTGCTGGTTCTAGGCTCCGAAGGGCACAAGGTCCCCAGGTCCACAGAACGCAAACATTCATGTCTCTAAAAATAAGGGTCAATATATCCCAACACTGTATCGTCAAGTGTTCTTCAGCTGGTACTGCCCACAGTGTGAGCGTGGGGCTGCTGGGGCTCAAAGCTGCTTGCATCAGCATCTCTCCCCCAGGAGAAAAGGAAGGCACTGCAAACAGCACGGCCTAGCATCCCCTGCAGGACTGTGTCTCAGGCTCCGGTCTGCCCCCTGTGCCAACAGGACAGGATGGTCACTCCTTGACCTTCTGGGGGACCCTCCAGCTGCTCTGTCTTCCCCTCGCCATGCACCGTCTGGTTTTCCCTTGGCTCCACACTCGCAGCCATGTTCTCTCCAACTGGCAGACCCTACTGGCACCCTGTCGGAGACCTTCACCAAGTCATCCCTCCTGACTGTGCTGGCTGCTGGCTGGTTTTCCTCTCTGTGTAGGTCCCTAGTTTAAATCTTCTCCAGGTCTACACTACGCTTTTGGATACGATGTGTATTCATCCAAGTCCCTTTACAGCTGGAAGGACCTCTTCTGTGTCTTTGACTGCTGGCCAAGACATGAGGTTTAGAAAGGACACACAGCACACTCAGCATTGGTGCGTGCCCAGAGAAGCAGGGCACCAGGCTGGGCCAGGCTCCGGCTCCTGAAAGCCCTAACCACCCACAGTATGCTTGTGCCTGCCATGCCACTTAGCTCATAAGGGCCCCCTGGCTCTCCAAACAGGAATGGGCACCAAGAACCTGAGTGGGGGCTCTCACAAGGAAACAGAAGGGAGGAAGGAGGCATCCCAGCTCTGCCCCCCACTTTCCTCCACCACAGGTGAGGGTGGGATAAAACCCATGAGGTATGTGTGACCCAGAGGGTATGGCATGGACACCAAGGGCCCCAAACACTCCTGGTCATGCTCGAGTGCTGCTCACTCTATGTCCACTACGTGGGGTTGGCCACTTTTACCATCCATATGTTGGGGAAGCATCCTCATCAGGCACCCCTACTCACTCTCTGCTTATTCTTTCATGACGTCATGGAGCGGCTGGTGTGGGCGAGGCAAGCCACTGGACAAGGGGAAAGTGTGAGTAGCTGCTGTCCCCACCACCGTGGATGGTGAGCAAGCAGCCAGGATGCCCAGCACAGCTTCTACCCTCTGTCAGAGCGTCCCTTGGAGAGACAAGTCAGGCCACTTCCCATGACATTTTATTAGGGTGTCAAGAAGCCATGCTCATCGGTCTTGGCCTAGAACCCCCAAGCTCCTCATCAGAATCCAGCAAGATGTCTGGAAACCGGTGCAGCAGGTCCGTGACCAGCTGTGGGAGCAGGAAGAGCTTCAAAGAAAGGCACGTGTTTATGGTGGAAACGTAAGTTGGGATAATTTTCAAAAGGGAAATACTGAGAAATTACAAATCTTGAAGGAACACTGAAGAAGCCTTAGAGCTGGGAAGCACTTGGAAAAGATGGCCAGGGAGGCATGAAACATGAACAGTGTCGTGCCCGCGGAGTGGGCGGTCAGCAGCGCACAACAAGCGCACCTTCCAACACACCTGAGTCCGGCCTGGGGTCTCCGCTCGGCTCTGAGCCAGGAGAAGGTGGGCGGTCTGAGTGTGTACAAGCCGGGGGCAGCGGGATGCTGGGTGGCAGGAGCTGGTCCCTCCAACAGGTGTGGAGATGGGGGTGGGGCTGGGATGCCGGCCAGTCCCCTAGACATGGGCACAGAGGATGTCTCATTCCGGAGCTCTCTGGCTCAGAAGTCAGAACACTGTGCTCTTAACAGGCTGCCGTACGCTGACAAGGCCGGGCAGCACTATACTCAGGGTCCACGTAGCATTCAGTGCCATTATTCCATGTAACTGAATAAATACTCGTAGCCGGTAGAGCTAAAAAGGAGCTAGTGCGGGTTACGCTAATATGAAAGGGAGACAAGATGTGCAGAAAGCAGAATTTAAAGACCTTGCAAAGAGGGACACTTTCTGGACTGGGTCCCTAGGCTATTCCCACCAAGACCTGGGTTAATATGGAGCTGGACAAAGACCCTGAGCAGCAAACAGTCCAAATGCTGCAATTAAACCCGGGCACATCCGTTCAAAAGGCCAAGAGATGATTAACTTTCTCCCTCACTTCTTCTCAAGTTGGATGCAAATCAGCGTCTTTCAAGACGAGGCACGTGACTATCCCAATAAATGGGCAACACAACTTGGATGGCAGGCAGGATCTGCAAGATGAATGGCTTAAACAAAGAGGGGAAAAATGAGCCTGTCACTTCTTCGCAACTCATCAAGCTGTCTTGCGAGAAAGTTGATGATTCCAGTGCAGAAATGTCTCTGACACCCCCTGAAGGTGAAAGCTCATCCTGCCTGGGATTCTTCCCTGTGCCTGGCGAGGCTCCGCACCCTTCCTGCTGCGCCCCAGGACTCGCCCTGTGCATTGCTCTTGCTTGGAAGGTGAATCACAGATGGCGGAATCTACTAACCGGGCTCATGGGTGGGGTGACAGACATGCTCCAGGTAAGTGCGCGGATGCGCAGGGACACCACAGGGCGCATGGTCCCACAAATACAGAACTGACGAAGGATCTTCAAACATGGAAATGGGGAAGGCACCTCGAAGAAATGACAGATGCATAAAACTGATTATGCTAAGTTATTCAGACCAAAGAAACTGCACAAAAATTTAAAGTAGGATGAGACAGGATCAGCGAGGAACAGACAGAAAGGGCCCCAAACAAGAGGATGGGTGAGCTGTCAGGTTCTGAAACCACGGTACCTGACACAGATACGGTGAGGGGTCGTCACTGGGTTTCCTTTTTTTTTTTTTTAATAGTTAATAGACTTTGATTAATAATTAGTTGAGCCCAGCTCACTGGGTCTAATTTGCTTCCTATTTGAAGATATACGTTTAAGAGAAAAAGGAGCTTAGACATTTCTCTAATCTCCCCATTTGCCACAAGCACATTCTCCTTCAGAGATCTTTTAACTTTTGAGAAAAATGGACTTATCTATCACAACTGAAGCTGTTTTCCTATTTCCAGAAATAATTATCCTTACAACAATCTCCATAAAAAAGACATTTCCCTCTTAAAGTGGGAGAGAAGATGTCTTGGCTGGGACTGGAGAAAATTATTCCTCTCCCCCGGCTCCGTTAATAATGAGCCAGCAGTGGTGGCCCCAGTGCGAGAGGCCTTCAAACAAGTGACAGTGACACACAGGCTGAATTATACAATGTAGTGTGATGCAATTAGGAAGAAGGATGACATGACAAAACAGATTTCCACTTGGTCTTCAACGGGGCTCCGTGCATTAAGTCATTGTAACACTCTCCCCGCCGCCCATCAATTATTATTATGTAACCAGTAACATCCAGAAAACCCACCCTTTCAAACGTGCAAGGTTCCTCTTGGCAGGTCTTGCCTTGTGGGGTATTATGGAGCTACAAGGCATTGTGGTTCTGTGCACTCCAGGGCCCGAGTGAAGAAATGATATAATAATTCCATTTCATCAACACCGAACTCTGGAGAATTTTTTTCCATAGACCGTGGTTACTGAAGAGTTAAGTATATTGTGTAGAGAAACTTTCTGTAAGCTTTTTTTTTCTTTAACAAGAAATGAAGTTTATCAATTGCCATTGTAATTACTCACAGCACCTCAGGTAATTAAAAAGGATCTAAATCTAATTTTATTTACATTTAGAATACCGGAGGTCATCGCCAATCAAGATTTCACGTTTGTGACTAATAACATTTAAGTGTTAATTAGAGTCCAGCGGAGAATACAGATTGATTTTGAATTTGTAATCTGGTGTGATTTAGTGATGGTGGGGAAGTCAAGCTCTCCCGATCTGTTATCGCCAGTTTCTACGAATTATGGAAATTGTTAAAAGAATCGTGTGTGCATTTTAATTCAAGAAAGCCTCATCTAAAAAAAAAAAAGATTAGAGTTCCCAATAATAGTGCACACTTCCACCTGTGTGTGGGAAAGTACTTGACCTGAGATTTAGTTTCCCTGTATTCATTTTAATGTAAAATACCCAAATAAGATTTTAAATGGCAGAACTGTTTTGATGTTTCCTCCTAAATTTTTATAATGGAAATTTTTAAACCTGTGCAAAAAGTTGCAAGAATGAGTCAGTGCCCACTGACACACCACTAGGTATCCTAACAACATGTTGTTGCTAGAGAGGGTTTATCACATACCCATCCATCCACCCATCCATCTTATCTTCTAATCTATTTCTAATCCACTGCAGACATTGGTTCCCTTCACCTGATACATTCCAGCACGCGCATAATTAACTCATTAACTGCTCAAGGTTCTTTTTGAGATTAAATGTATATACCATAAAATGCAAAAGTCTTAGCTGTACCGTTCCAAAGGGAGTTCTGACAAGTCATGGAACTCATATCACCGTGAAGACTCTGAAGTTTCCATCCCCACAAGGGAGCTCCCTTGTGCCCCCCACCTTAAGCAGAGTCCTTCATTCTTCCCTGAATCCACCCTTCCGGGTTTTTTGGCCATCAGTTAGTTCTGCCTTTCGTAGAACTTGATGTAAATGGAATACTCGACTTCCGGGCTCTTCACTCAGTCCTGTCTTGTAGATACGTCCACAATCACAAGTCTGCAAACTAACTTCATCATGGGTGCACCACAATCCTAGAGTCCTAAGGGAGGGACATTACCAAGTCTTCTTCTCATCCAGTGGAACACAATAGTCCTTCACTACCTTCCACAGATTCTCAGAGAAGATGGGGATCTCCTACCACAGAGAACATGACATCTAATTATCGTCAACTTCTCTGGTCCTGCCAGGGATGAGAAAGGGACTCAGTACCCATTATTTTTAGAAAAGCCAATCTATTTCTAAATCTGTTTGACCCTGGGGTATATGCATTAGCTGTAGACAAAAGGTTATAAAATGACCCTTTAGATCATAAGTTCAAAGCCCTTTCTCCTTTAATCAAAAGTACTGTGTTAGCCTACCCTCAGAACATATTATCTTTCATTCACAAAAACCTGAGGCGTGCTGTCCTGGATACACCACAGCTCAAATTCACCAAGGAAAATGGCATCAGAAAAACCCATGGTGGACACATCGGAAGCCAAGTCACAGAATCACAGACTCACTTCTCAGCAACCAGCAGGTCACAAAAAGTTATCCCGTATCCCAAAAGTCTAAGAGAGAGACTACCAACTCACACTAGTGACGGCAGTCCCGGCTGAGCACAGTCCCCTCCCAACTGTTTGATGGCAGCGCGAGGCACGGAACCTGCCCTGAAGAACGGAAACAAAAGGCTCCTCTACATCGTAGCCCGGCACCAGGTTTATCTTAGGGTCAAAAAACTATGAAAATGAAATCTGCAACACTGCTGCTTCCATGCCATTTAAAGAGGAAGGAAGTGACTGTGACTTCTACTTATTAAAGAAGGTCAATTCTCCTCCGGGGTCTCGGGTTCCTCCACTGATCCTGCTCCACATCACATTTTATCTGATAATAAGAAATCTGTTTACAGACAAGCTTTTCGAGTGAAGCTCTTGGGAATTCAGTCTAAGGGGGAAAAAAACCCAATATGGATAGATAAAAAGAACTCAAATGTGTGCGAGTTAATAAATCATTAATATCTATCTCAGGAATTAAGGACATTAATTTAAAAGGAATGTTCTCTCTTCACTGCAGACATTCAAAATACACCTGTGAACGAGACGCCTGGTAAAAGACAAATTTCAGCCCAGGAGATTTACTATGCTAAATAACACGTGAAAGGAAGTTGAGAAAATCTGGGTATTTAGTACCTTCCTCCCAAAAACATATAATGCAAATGAGAAAAAATATTAGTATTGTCTTTAAAACAGATTTCTCTTTTGATGTGCAAAAATACATCAAAAAAGAGGAGGAGAAATATTAAAAAAATAGGGTATAAAATATAAAAAATATAAAATATATATATAATATAAAAAAATAGTGTATAAAATATTAAAAATTAGGGTAGCTAAAAAAAGCTACCCTGCCAATGTATCACAGGTGCACCCAACAGCGGCTTTGATTCACATGCACATGAAACAGAAGGGGACACTCTCACGGCTCTGCACCTTGACCTGGTGTCTGTCCACGAGGCCATCCTGCCCACCCCCCGGCTCTCCAGGGCTTCAGCTGGGTTCTCAGGAGACAGCCAGTCCTGCTGTCCAGTCACGTGCCTTCCAAAATCAAATCCACACATGACAGCTGGACAGCTGACAGTCCAAGGAATCTCATCGCATCCCTGGGTCTAGAAAGTAAGGAGAGCACTGCAGTGGCCACAATTCATGAACAGGTAGCTGGGGGCCTCCTTGACTGTGCAAAAGAAAGGCTAGAACGCGTCATAAATTAAAGGCAATCTGTCAGAGAAAGAGACATCTGATAAGTTTAATTTATATCCCACGAGCAAACTGGTGATGGGAACAGTAATTTGCTGTTATTGTATTTTCAAAGCCACTGCCGTTGACTGTGCGGTGGACTCCAAGGGGCACTGTGTGCTACCTGTCCTAAGCAAGCTGGCAGGTGCCTGAGCACCACTAACACAGGAACTAACAAGAGTCCACCAGAAAGATGTCTGCACTCAGAAAACATGATTTAAGCTCCTGTAAAGGCTCAACTCTGCATCTGAGACTTTCTGGCCTTTCTAGGCATTTAGCTGTCATAACATCTATAACTCAGCCCAGAAAAGGCATCATAGAGCGTTTATTATAAATCTTACAGAACATATAAGGCCCCTTTGCACTTTAATCATTTGCTAACAGTTACAATAAGATTGTATTAAAAATTTAAACTGCCCTACTTAAGCAATTTACCTTCAAATGGCCATTTCCAGGGAATGAATCCAAGGGATATGAATGTCGAACCCTTGGTCAGATTTATTGCGCCAAAGAATATTTCTCCTGATACATCTCTGATGAGTGAAGGCTAATGACTTTAGTTTTATTACTTTTTAAGCACTTAATGGGAAAATTTAGACATTTTCACAAGACTGAGCTTAAACAAGAATGGTGCATTTAAAAGTGGCAGGCAGGGAAGCTCTGTGAGATTACTTTGGACATCCCCAGATTTAATACAAGCAGAGGAAATTTTAAGGCAATGACTAATAGCACAGACTTGCCTCTACCATTATTAGTATGGGCCTTTTTTTTTTCTCCCTACCATCTCAAATATTTGAGAATATTTAGCAAAGAGTTGGCCATAGAGAATTTTATTATTATACATGTAAAATTTTAAAGCCATTTAAAAAACTCCACGGTATTTAATTTTTTTCCCCACACTTATAACCACCTACCATAGGGAGGTCACAAAGGAAATGCCATAATTATCTCTGTGTAATTACCCACGCCCTGGCAAGGAGCAACTGTTTCTACCACCAACCATACTGTCAGCAGGAAAATTATCTTTAAAATGTTCAGACGCATAGCTGAAAGTTTTCCTTTACTTGAAGTAATTTTTCCCCCTAACTTAAGCCCACAGCTGTGATCCCTCAGATTTCAATTAATGCTGAAGCAGTAATCCTATCAATCACCAAGGACTATAAATTTCTTATCTTTCTCATTAGCTACACCGTTGCACAGCTTAAATATAAACACACCTTGCCACAGGACTGTAAATTATTCGGCGCGAGCAACTCTCCAGCGTCAGAAGGGGTAGGAATGATTTGAGCAAATCCGCGGTGTACTTGCTATACTAAAGCTGATTTACACTTCTCAAAAAAAATAAAAAACCACCGAGAGTTACACCGACAGCGGATCTCTTTGAGTTTGCTTATTTGGCTTAAAACTGGTAATGACCTGTCTTTATTAGTATTACTAAGTTTTATGTGCAAAATCCAATTTTCTGTGGAAATATATTTCTTGCTGCTTCTGCCAATGATATCTTTTGCGGTTACCTGTAGCTATTAATTTTTGTAGGCCTAAATTCTTCAACTTACTTTGAAAGCTGTTAAAAAAAAACACACACACACCACCACCACCAACTATCTTCTTGAAATAAAATCAAGTACAACTACACCGAGAAATGGCAGGCGTGGGGATTGGGACAGACAGTCCCCCAGAGGCACCTGCTACCTTCTTTCTCTCAACACCTTTATTATGACCCCCAAGGGAACAGCCATATTTCCATATAAGTTTTCCCTAATGAGACTGCACGGTCCAATCCTTTAATGAAATACCGACCATGCAAGTATTTTTCCATAAAGGCGGGAACTTTATGAACCATACACTCAGAGCAGAGTTGGTGAGGATTTCGCCCGAGAGGCGAAGCAGGGTGGAGGTCCGCACTCCAGTAGCTGACTGCGCCTCGGCCCTGGGCTTCCAGCTTCCTATCACATCCACTTTATGTCTAATAGAATTAATTGTATCTTTCAAATTAAAATTGATGTGGCACATTAACTCCCCACCTTCCGCCTGCAAGGCTCCCAGGCAGATCGCCTCACCTGGAGGAAGCCCCCGACAGGTGCTCTGGCCGGGCCGGTGCTGCCACCTAGCGGCCCCGCTAGCAGCTCTGGCTCAGAGGCGCTTGAAAACCACAGGAAGCCTGGGGAGTTCCAACAGGGCCAAGGGCAGCAGATAATGCTCCTTAAAGAGCTTCAGGAGAACAAGCTAGGACGAGGAATATTTGCCTCATGCGGCACAGAGAGTAAACTGAGTAAACTGTATTAATCAGCTTTCGGATTACAAACACCCCAAAGGAAGCTGTGGCAAAAAGCCAAGCCAAAAATGAAAACCCCAACTCTGACAGGCAGCTCTGCGGGCGGGTGAATTACATTTCAGCAAAGCCGTTGCTGAAAAAACCCGGGTGCTTGATGTTTCTGTAAGGATTTCCTCTCCCGAGTTCTCTTGCGACAATTTACCAAGTTCCTGAGGACTCTTTGCTAATGACTCCATTCAGATTCCTGAATTTATTGACCCCTTAACAAAGGTGGTGAGAGCAACAGGGAAGGACACCTCAGTCCCCATCTCCGCTCTGCAACTGATGGCCTGGACCGCTGGAGACAGACAGAGCCATTCCGTGGCTCAGTTTCCTCATCTGTATATGCCAATCAGAAAGACCACCATGGTGCCAGGGGGTATGGTGTGGGCCTGGGGCCATGGATTCGAGTCTGAACACGGTTCCCGCTCCCATGGGGACGTCACTCAGATCATGATCATCACTAAGCTTGCTGATCCCCTAATTCCGTTGTCAGGACCTGCTCTAGGCATAACCAACTCACGGCAGGTGCCCTGTTGTCCCCTCATTTACTGAGGACACTGTACCTTGCCCAGCTCCAGGGTGGCGAGGTGGGGCAGTGGGCAGGCCGCCCCGTGTATGGGGTTTCCAGCTAAGAGCTGAGAGCTGAACGAGGGAGGAAAGAGCCCTTTCTGAGAAAGTGGCACTGGAGCTGAGGGAAAGCAAGGGCCCCAAGGAAGGAGAGGAGCCCGGATACAGATGCGACACAGAATGGGGTCTCCATGCCCAGCGCAATGGGGAGTCTGAAAAGACACCAGGAGGGCCTCTGATTACACATGAATTTAAAAAGCCCCTCTGGGGGCACCTGGGTGGCTCAGTCGGTGAAGCAACTGCCTTTGGTTCAGGTCATGATCCTGGAGTCCCAGGATAAAGTCCTACATCAGGCTCCCTGCTCAGTAGAGAGTCTGCTTCTCTTTTTGACCCTCCCCCGCTCATACTCTCTCTCAAAAAAAAAAAAAAACCCTGGCTACACTGGGAGGACTGGGGGACAGACATCTGCAAAGTATACAGAGTGGCGGGAGCTCTGGTGTGGGGTGGATGGGGCCACACAAGACGTGTGACCACACAGCCACGCAGTTACACCAACACACCTTGATGACCGGAGGGCACAGGGAGGAAGGCAGAGAGGGGAGTCAGAACGTGCCCCAGCTGTCTGAGCATCAGGGTACATGGAAGGGCCACATGCTGAGCCAGAAGTGCCTCAGATACCCACGGGATGCCAAGTGGACAGTGGACGAGTCAGTGTTAAGCTCAGCTGGCAGGGACCCAGACGCCTGTCACACAACCTCGCGATGCTGGCTGGGTCAGCGTGGACAGAGGACAGAGCCAGGAGGGTCCATGGAAAGCCCTGCCCCCAAGCCCCTGCTGCGTTAGGAACATTTTCAAGCATAGGGTAAGATGTAGTAATACAAATGAACAGCCAAGCTACATGCCCACCGTCGACATCCGACACACGCAAGTATTTCACCATATTTGTACTAACTGAATGAACTAAGTCAGAGATGTCATTTCCCCCAGCCCTGGACATTCCAACATGTACCTTCTCAAAAGGACGGGTGTCTACACAGCCACGACGCTGTTGGTGACCTTCAGGAAGGGTCTGTGTCCGCAGTTGCACGTGGGGGCGGCTTGGGCCAGTGAGGTGACGCGGGGGGGAGGGACGCGGTAACATCACAGACTCTCAGGACGGCTGCATTTCTGTTCTATGGGTTTTTCAGACATGGGTTTCTCATTAGACACATGCCACATTCTGCGGGGGGTGGGGAGGCACACGTGAGTAGTATTTCCAGAAAAACTAGCTATTCTTTGAATTTTCTTCTTGAGACTTAATGCAGTAAGTTCACGGACCTGGATACTTCGTGGCAAGTATCTCTATTGTCTATCAGCATGAGCCAGACTAAGGATGTCAGCTTTTGTTCGAGGACTAACTGGTAACTAGTCTGTCAACGCTGCTTATTTTTGCTAAGAGCCCCCACAAACAGAGCTTGGTGGAACTGACCAGCAGGTGAGATAAATATTTATCTTAAAGCAGGGAAAGAAAAGCACCTCTCTGCGGCATTTTGGTAATATTTCCAGGACATTTTCTCGAGGGGGGGGGTTGTAGATGGAAGAAAGGAAGCCAGCGTCAGTACTCATTTAGTACCCCGCCATCTCAGGGAATGGCATTGGGGAGAATGGGATTCACCGTCCACTTCACGGGTCCTGGGGAGCCATTCCTAATGCGGCAGTCAGGCTGGAGTTGATACTGAGTTAATCTGCTTCCGGAACACGAGGGGGGAAGCTGGTTACAAACAGTGCATTCTGTCCTGTATCTGCCCTCGGTACGGAGCTGACCAAGGGCGGCCTCTGCCTGCCTGCTCCCAGCTCCTCCTTCACTCTACGCCGAGCAGATGGATCTCCTGATGGACACGCTTCTGCTCAGAATCATCCACCTTGGGGCACCTGGGTGGCTCAGTGGGTTAAAGCCGCTGCCTTCGGCTCAGGTCAGGGTCCTAGGATCGAGCCCCACATCGGGCTCTCTGCTCTTCGGACAGCCTGCTTCCTCCTCTCTCCCTGCCTACTTGTGATCTCTGTCTGTCAAGTAAATAAATAAAAAATCTTAAAAAAAAAAAAAAAAAAAGAATCATCCACCTTTCCAGGCCTTCCGCTACTTTATGACAGGCAGGGATTTTCTTTCCAAGTCTTTGAAGCAAGGGACAGCTGTATCTCAGTTATTATGGGCATCCCTAGAAGAAGTTAAAAGGGGAAGGCATCCCCATTTCACAGCTGGGAAAACTGAGAAAGCAAGCTGCTGACCTGTCATGCAAGCTAAGCTCCAGATGGAGCCCAGCTCTGCCGCTGCCCCCCACCTTTATCCACGGGCACCCGGGGCGATAGCTTCTGGGGGACTGACTCAGCAATAAACAAGATTTCGTTCCCACGTCCTCGGACTTCACGTGCCTCGGGGCAGGCGACTACTCCGTAACAGCTGTCTCTCCAGAATTAAAATAGGAAGTTCGTTAAGAGATACTGAAGTTTCTCAGTGAGTAACGTGCTTAGCAACGGCTCAGCTTGTCTTGTCACTGCAAAGTTACAAGAAACATCTGGGCCTTGGGATGGTCACTGACTTCAACTACCTTCTCGACACAACAGCTTAATAATCCCACCTGAGCTTCGTGGTTTGTCTTTGACACCTTGGATACGGGCTTCATCTCCCATGGCCCTGGTTTTGAAACCAGGAAGGCCGAATGATAAAATACAAAACAAAGTAAAGCTCAAATGGGAACGTGTTCTGACTCTAAGACTCATATGCGGATGTTTTCCTAATGGTTCACAGAGCCTGTCATACCAGCTGCACTAATTTGAACATGTTTTTTCTTCTGATCTGAAAAGGCTAGCTGGGGCAGAGTCTCGGGCTAGGGGCTGGCGAGGCTGCTGGGCAGCGTACAGCTGGTCCTTGCTCCAGCTGGTCAGTGCCGGGTAGACTGGGCACCGGACAGGAGTCCAGTATCATGTGGCAAGCAGGCTGATGGACACACCATACTCAGCAAACACCTGCCGCGGGGCTCAGCCTGACCTCCACTTCTCGCTGCTGCATGGCAGAAACCCCACAGTTTCTTGCCTCTTAATTACATCTCCCATGTCACCGACATGAGTCTGGATCCCATCTGGAGCCGCTGCCAAGGGACACATGGCGGCCTGGGACCAGGTCTCAGTGAAGGGCATCACGGAGAGGCTGCACAGAGAAGAAACCCAGGGAACAGCAGGCGCCCTGAGTCATGAAATGAAAACAGGTGGGTCCAGAGTCACAGGATGAAAGGGTTCGTGTGAGTCCAGGCCACCAGGTGAAGGCAGCATGGGAACTGAACTTGGCCTCTGGATTCAGGAAGAAAGGTCACCGACGAGCATGGCGAGACGGGAGGATGGAATGGCGTGAGGAGTGGGGAGCAGGAACCACAGAGACCCCTGGCCACACGAGAGGTGACAGACCCAGATGAGGGTACTGGGGCTGCGGTAAACAGCCAGCGGGTGGGCTGCCCACCTCCCTGGCCTGAACTCCCTGGGCAGGGACCAGATGCGGGCTCTCCCCCCACCTCCCTGTTGTCAGTGAGCACACAGCCATCCGCTCCCCTGGGTCGAGGGCAGCTGCCTTGGAAAGCCGCTCATGTGGTTCTGTGACTGGCCCGTGGGCTCCTGGTGATGCACCTGCTACAGGCATGCACAGGTACAGCTGGGGGGTCATCTCTTGGAGCCCAGGGCAGCCATGCAGCTCCTCAAGCCCACACCTTGGGCAGAGCTGAGATGCATTTCTCCCCCTGAGCTTTCACCCATTCCTTCCCGGGTCACCTTGCTTCCTTCCATCTGTGGTAGCTTCAGGGGGCTGCTGGAGTCAGGTCCCACAGGCTGGAGGAGACATTCTGGCCCGGGGCTGGGGACCAAGTCCAGACCTGGATCCCCAGCTGAAATCAAGGTGCTGGCAAGTCTGTGCTCCCTCCAGATGCTTGAGGTGAGAACCTACTTCCTGCCTCACCCAGTTTCCGGGGGCTAGGGCACCCCAATCCTCACATCCCCACCTTCACAGGGTGCTCTCTCTGTAGGCAGCCACATCTCTGCCTCCCTCCTGCAAGGCCCAGCCTGGTAATCCAGGGCCACCCCCTCATCGGAAGACCCTTAACCACAACCACAAGTTGCTGGTTCTTGCTTCAGGACCATTCGAAGGCTCCAGGGATGAGGCTGTGCTAGTGGGGGGGGGGGGGGGGGGAGCATGGCTTATTCAGCAGCCCCCACCACCTCAGGCCATGGCTCCGACACTAATATCTTCACACTGACTGATGACCTACCAAAGCTGTTTTTTTTAAACCAAATCTACCAGCTTTTCTAAGTAGTTTTAATATAAATCTGAAATGATTCTGAGTGTTTTAAGATTTGCCCTTCAATGTAAGCCTCAATTTTATTTCTAAATCTTGTATTTTAAAGGACTTTACATTTGGACATATGAATACATAAGACTTAGAAATGGATCTTTACAGAATCTGGCCTAGTTCTGTTCATCTGCCAGAAAAGGACATGGGGGCAAAAAGGGCCTATCTGGTTGGCTGTAAATTGTCTAATATACATATTTAATGGTATCAATTCTTTCTTTCCCATGAGGAATCTACACCAAAGAGATGGACCCCCGAGGTCTTCAGGCCAGTGACTCCCGGTGGTCAAGTCTACCCAGAGCCGGCCTGTAGCCCCCAGGTCACCGGTGACAAGGGATAGGAGAGGTAGCCCGTGCACACGGAGGGGAGAGGCAGAGGCCTACCCAGGAGTGTGTCCCTGTGCACCAGGGGCTCTGGGTGGGAAGGTCCCAGCGGACCACACCCTATCCAAAAGGTATGAATCTAAGACGCTCTAAGCAGGAACTGGGCATTTCTGCCACCCACAAGGACACAAGGGTTACGTATAGAACAGATCTGGGGAAGGGGAGTCTCGGGACCAGCCTTCCGGCTCTGGGACCGGTAAATCCAGGCTAGCACATGCAAGTTTCCAAAGGAATGCAGTGAGGTCATAAAAATGCAGGCTTTAGAGGAAATGAAGTAACACAGTAACTATTCTTAGGTCTTTTTAAAGCAGGCTATTTAAAAGGACATAGGATAAAGTCCCAATTCCATTTAAAAGTATTGAAAGTTGACTCAACATTCAATAAAATGTTTATTCCTAGGCAGCGGGATCACAGTTGATTTTAATTTTACGGTTTTCTGTATTTTTTAAAAGATTTTATTTATTTTAAAGAAGAAAAGAAAGCACGCTCATGTGTGTGCTAGTGGAGGGAGGGGCAGAGGGAGAGAGGATCCTGGGGAGACTCCCCGCTGAGCGCGCAGAGCCCGACACAGGGCTCCATCTCAGGACCCTGAGATCACACATGACCCAAGCCAAAATCAAGAGTCGGACATTTAACCCACTGTGTCACCCAGGTGCCCTAGTTTTCTGTATTTTTATAAACAGGTGTTATTCTGATGAGAAAAACTAAACACCTTTAAGTACATGTAAATAGGTAACGTATAAAATATACATCAATGTGTATTTTAACAGAAACAGACATGAAACATAATTCTGAAAAGCAAAATCCATGCCAAGGATGTGATGCTGTTTTAGCAGCCGAGGGCAATGCCCTCCTGCCTCTCCAGGCTGGTTCCCTGCCCGGCAAACAAGCTCCCTCCCCACCTCCATCCCTGACGAGCCCGGGAACAGACCTTCTGCTTGGGCTTCCGCATCGTCACGTGAGCCAGGGAGCAGTGGCACATGGAGCTGCCCGTATTCATCTGATCAGTCTTTTTCAAGTGTCCCTCCCTCCAGAGCCATCGGATTTTACAGCAGTCATGTTCACTATGTATTACGCTGAAAGATTTCCTTTACGTATCAGTTCATTTCAAGGGCTTCCTAATTGTTTCCATGCTGCACAGGCTCGCGAGCTGGGAGAACTACCTGCCTGCATTTCTTTAATCACCATTTGGGGACACAGCCTGTCCAGGAGAAAGAGCACAAAACAAAGGCATGGAGCCCCCCATTCTCCCAACACCAACCCTAAGGGACCAGAGGAGCAGCCCAAGGAGCCTGGGGAAGGGGAATGCCCAGCAACAGAACCACCACCAGCAAGTTCTGATTTCCTGGGAATTTTCCCTCATCCTTCTGACTAGATTTGTGGGGCTATCTGCTGAGGTCTATGATCAGCGACATACTTAGGAGAGCAATAGTTTTCAAACTGGACTGCAGGAGCAGGCTTTCCTTGTTCTTAAAAAAAGAAAAATCTATCCTGCAGCCCTGGTGAATAAGGGTTCCCCCACAGCAGTGGGTGGCCGCCTCACTTCGGGGCTGGGCTCCCTTCCCGTGGGTCCTGAGCACCTGAGCACCCACCACCGTGCCGGGGAAGGGCTGAATGCAGACTCCACTAAGCGCAGCCGAAGCACCCAGAACCCAATCCAGTGTTCCACCTACGTGTGCCCCCAGCATTCACATCTTCAGGGGCTGGGCAAACACCTTTCTCCCAGTCTGTGAGCGCCGCCCCCAACGGCAGATGCTGCTCTTCACCCTGAAGGAATCGTCCCACGCACCTCAGTCATCTCGGTGCTCACAGGGTTCTGCTCGTGCTGACACCATTCCCGGGGCTGGAAACTGTAGCGCTCCCAAACTAGATGTTACTTCCTTGCTGATTCTGAATGCTCTGGCTGTGCGTAATCCAAAAAAAGAAACCATCTGTATGGAAAGACTATGACTTGACAGGTTTCTCACCTGACGCACCGAAAGTGGAGTAAGGCCCCCTGGCCACATCAAGAAACTGAAAATATCATAATCTGAGGCTCAGTCAGTGGCACATGCAATTCTCGATCTCAGGGATATAAGTCTTAGCCCCGTTGGGTGTAGAAATTACTTAAAATCTGAAAGAAAAAGTCATGATCTGAAATGTTGTAATTTCTACTGGAATTTATGTAGTGGGAGACAATAAAGGGTAAAAGCAAAATATAAATCAATGGAAAACAGTAGAAAAGCCCTCAACCTAAGGAAAACAGAGAAGGAGAAAAAAACTCCAAACTACAACAACGGGACTCTTCTTTCTACGTGCCCCTAGCCCACTGCTGGGAGCCTGGAGACGCCGCAGGTGCGAGCCCTCTGAAGGGTCCTCTGCGCCTTCACCTCCACACCCTCTGCAGGGCAGCACTCCCAGTGCCATGGCTCGCCTCTGTAAGATTCTACATTTCCTCACACTGATCAACTCCCTTCCCTCTGCCCAGGGGCATCAGCCTGATTCCACCACTGACCTCCACATCAACACCAGGCTGCAGGAAGAACCCTCAGTGTCCCCACAGGGAGAGGCGAGGGCCAGGCAGAGACCTCTGCCATCAGCCTCTCTGCCTGGTCCTTGCCTCTCCCTGCGGGGACACTAGGGTTCTTCCTGCAGCCTGGTGAGAGGCTCTGCCATCAGCCTCTCTGCCTGGCCACCTGCTCAGCCCCGGCGTCGGAGACACCCCAGCTGTCATTAGGCCAGCAAAACTTGGTGAATTCTATGAAAAGAGTATGATGGACTAAATAATAAGTCTGTTTATTACTATATGCTAGTTTAGAAAAGCATATCTTTTGTCACTTTTTCTTTGAATCTTCTCTAAAGTTACACACGAGGCAAAAAGCAAGAAGTGATGTGAGTCCCTGTAACCACAGAATGTATCATTTCATCTTTATTTTGTCCTCCCCATCCCCATGAATGAAACTTTACTTCTGTGTTCTTGTACTGCTGATCCAGTAACTTTGCACGCTTTATGGAGTGTATCTTATTACAGGTCTAAATGATCTCTTAAACCACTATGTTAGTTTTATTATGTCTGTATTCTCCATAGTGACAGCAACAGGGAAAAATATGCCAGCCAGAATCATCCTCACATGCTCTTTTGATGCCCCCTAGTGGCTTCTCACTAAATTACAAACCCAAGTGCTTGAAAGCAAACGTTTCCTTTATGCCATATTTCCGCTGAATCTCAGAGACCTTGTTAGAGATCCAGCATTCCAACAACCACATATTCTACTCCTAGAAGAAGACCAGGTGCTAAGTGTTTAGCCCACAGCTAATCAGAAACAATTCACATGTCGAATACAGTGTCACATTTAACCCCAACCCCCTCAGTGATGGCCTGGCTTAATTTTATTAAAAGTAATTCTAACTTAAAGGAACATTTTCACTCACTACTGGACTTTAAAATGCATTCCATGGCTTTCAACATTTCCAGGACAAAGGTACGACCGTGCAGCCGAGAGAGACAGGCGTGATCTCTGGCTCCTGCTTTGTGAATAAGCATGCTCTCTGGCGGGCTGGCCTGGGCTGGAAAGCAAACCCCGAGCTAGCCGGGGTCTCACACACTTCCAGACTTGACATTCTACAAGTCTGTAGCTCAGGCAAGAAAGGAATTTAAATGCAAGAGACCCCAGTATGTCATTTAATAGAGATCTTCGTGCAGGAACAGGAGTTAACTTCCTAGCATCCAAGTGACTGCAACACCGTTTTTCTTATGGTTTACGCACAAAGTAAAATGAGAGGAAGCTTCCTGAAATTCCAAAAATCACCCACAGAAATGCTCTGTGAACTCAGGCCGCTCAGGCAGCTCGGGGGGAGGGAAGATGAATCACAGCGCCCCCTGCAGGCGCATCGCGCACAAGGGAGAGCCACCTCCCTGCTAGGGGAAGGGTCGCTGGGGTGCTGTCCACTCAGCGTGGCTCGTGGCACCAGGCTTGATCGTGCAGCAGCCAGCCAGACGTCCCCCACCGAACTCTTTTCCAGTTCACTTTTCTTTTGAACAAGACCGCCCTCCCCAAGGGCTGTGGCTGAACACAGCCTGGAAAAACGTGGCCGAGACCCCTGTGTCAGCGAGCCCACTCAGGACATGCGGGTGGGGGTGGGGGGGAGAATGCACGCCTGTGCTTTACGTCTTTGATTTTCAAAGACTTTGTGTGCTTCCCAGATTTTGACATTCCAAACAGGAAATAATGCAATAGGATTTTTACGTCCACCAAAGGGGAGACGTGTGTTGAGCCTCGGGACCCCACTGTGGAGGGACGGTCCCCAGCCGCAGCAGAGCTGTGCCCTGGCTGCAGTCACCGTGGCCCTGCCCCATGACCAGGGTGGGGGGTGGGGAGGGCAGGCTCCTCTCTGGAACTGCTTCTGTTTCCAGGGTCCCTTGAGCCCTCCAGAGCACCGACATGACCTGGAGCTCTGGGGAGGTCCAAATGCCAGGAGCCGCTGCTTCCCACCCACTGCACGGGTCTGCCTCAGAGGCGACACAAGGCAGCGTGCTGGTGGTACCATGGGTCAGTAGGGATGGATGAAGTGCGAGGAAACCCCAATTCAAGGTCGCAGCTACACATGGAACTGGGGACAGTCTCTGGGCTGTTGCCCTCCGGCGAGCTGGGGCCCTCCGGCGAGCTGGGGCACTCCAGCTGTGCAGAACCTACCAGAAGCACCAAGGCCACATCTGCAAGAGCAGCAAGGCCCACCTGCTCCCATGTGTCACCCAACACGCCAGATCTTGGCCCACCCAAGGCACTGACTGCCATCTCTTAGCAAAACGCCTGATTACAGAGGACGAGCTTATTTTTATATTAACAGGTAGAAAATAATATCTGAGACAACTTTAAGAGTTATGATTATTTTCTCTTTATACATGATAAAAGCTTTTTAAGCTGAAAATATCCAGTGTGGCCGGGGTACAGAAAAAGGACACCCACTGGGGAACTGACGGCAGGACTGACCCCAAGGAAAGCCTATGGGCCAAGGACCAAAAGCTATGAGGCCACGAAGTCCACGGACCCTGCAGTCTCCCCTCCAGGGCTGTCTCCTAAAGAAAGGATTAAGGATGGAGACAAATATTTTAGGTAAAGAGCCATCCACTTGGGCACTGATCCTAAAACAGACACATAACTGGGGGGATCCCCTCAATGTCTAATAGAGGATTGGGCCAAAAAAGTATTTCTAGTCACTCAAGGGAATGCAATGCAAAAATGAGGAAATACATTGTAGAGAAAAGTACTGATGTGAAAAAGCGGTTGTGCCATGTCACAAGGCCAGATAATGGACACAGCCACACAGCCCACACCTTAACAGTAACAGCCAGTGAGGGGTGGTGTGATGGGTGGTTTCTGCCTCTGTATTTCATATCCTTTAAAAATCATCTCTTTAGGGGCGCCTGGCTGGCTCCGTTGGTTAGGTGTCCAACTCCTGGTTTCAGCTCATGTTGTGATCTCAGGGTCCTGGGATCGAGCCCTGCATCAGGCTCTGCGCTCAGCAGGGACTCTGCTTGGGATTCTCTCTCTCTCTCCCCGCCCCCCCCCCACCGCCCTTCCCAACCCCAGGTGCACTCTCTCTCTCAAATTAGTAAAACTTCTTTATCTCTTTAAACTTCTTTAAAGTAAACTTCTTTAGCCTATCTCACACAATCCCATTTCATCAGCAGCAGTTTCTACAGTCTCTTTTTCTTTAGACAAACAAGTGTGGGATCCACACCCCTCACAGCTGCCTTCTCCCTAAATCAGGGAAGATCCAACCAGCCATTCGAGGGTCATCTTCTCTTCAGAGAACTTCCAGTGACTCTGCACTAACCCTACAAGCCAACGCCAGATCCCAGAGCCTGTCTCCGGGGACGCCCAGCGTCCGCTCCGAGCTGGACCCCCACGCACTCCTGGCTAGCCCCCCACTGCTGAGGAGCGCGCAAAAACATCAGCATCCGTAGGGGAAAGCTATGCTTTCTGGTGTCAAGGACTTTCACGACTTCCCTCCTGGAGGGTTACTCTTCCTTGTCTTTCAGGAACTAAACTTAATTGTGCTGCTAACCCCCGTCAATGGTGGACAGTTCTCAGTGAGGGGGAGGCCATAAGAATCTGGCTATGTCTGTATTCTCTAGGGGGAAAATGTTAGAAACAGAAGACTTCAAACTGGGTTAAAAACACCAGCCATGAAGTGTAACAATTTCTGACTATCCTATTTAAGGAATATTTTCATATTGTGTTGATCAGAGGCTGGGGAGGGTTAAGTAGGTCAAAAAGTACATCACCATTTAATCATTTTAAAAACATTAAGAAGAGCAGAATGGCGTGGCATTATGAACAGATTATGAACAAAAATAAAAGCCATTTGTATGCATTAATGATACATCAAACTAATTCAAGCTGGCTCAAGTCATTAACAGAATCCTGGGGCAGGCCGGGCTACAATGCCACAGCGCAGGAAAGTATGAGCACACCGTCTTCCGTGTCATTAATAACATTAATTCTATGAGCAGAAGACAGGAGTCTTCGCGTGAAAATCGGAGCAGAGCAGAGTGTGTTTACTGACCTCGTGTCAGTGGGGCCGGCGCTAGAGCAGCATGTACAGGAACAGGCCAGTCGTGGTGCCCGCCCACGGTCACGGTTAGGGAAGCGCGGCAGGAAACCTTTCCCGCTCGGGGTAAGAAACTGCCAGAGATGGTCCCAGTCTCTCCTAACAGAACAGCCTACAAAACTGTGAAACGGAAGACTATTCGTTGTCCCCTGTTGTTTGTGATAACAGCAACCTTGGTATCAGGATTTTAAGAGGACTTCTTTGGATGTTATTCTGGAAAGAGTAAAAAAATGTCAGGGTCCTCTCTGCCCCACCAGAAACTAGATTAAGAATTACCCAGTTTCACAAGTGACTCCGAGTTGTCAGGGCCGGGCGCTGTAGTCTCGGAAGTCTGAATCACACCCACCACTGAGATATCCCCCTAGCTAAATGCTTTCACCTGCGTTGGTGACCGTAAGCAGATCGGCTCACATCCAAAGGAGTTAGACCCTCATAAAAGTCCAGCTTCAGGGGCCACTGATCTCAATGGATGAGAGAGAAACTCTCAAAAGGGGAAATTTCTAGACAGACTCCAAACAAGAAACAAGCTGATTTCATGCTTGTGTCCAATTCATAATAGTATCTTAAGACACTTGGACTATGTCAGGGTCATCACTTTTTTTTTTTTAAGATTTTATTTATTTGTCAGATTGAGTGAGCACAGGCAGACAGAGTGGCAGGCAGAGGCAGAGAGAGAGGCAGGCTCCCCGCCAAGCAAGGAGCCCAATGCGGGACTCGATCCCAAGAAGCTGGGATCATGATCCGAGCCAAAGGCAGCTGCTCAACCGACTGAGCCACCCAGGCGTCCCAGGGTCATCGCTTTCAACAAATTCTCACATGAATCCTGACAGTATTCATGCACAGCCTGGCCGTCAGTCCCACCTCAACGCGTCCCCCATTTGTCAACTGTGCTTGAGAACAGTGGGCGGCAGGGCGGCGGCCAGGAGCCGGCTTGTGTGTAAGAGGCTTTCAACTCCAACCAACTTTTCTTTTTTTTTTTCCTAAAAAATATCAACTCAAGAGGGTTCTTTTGTTGTTCTTTTGGTTTTGGTTTCAAGCCTCTGAAAATAGGGCTTACTATAGCTAATGCTGATATTTTAGCTTTGACATTAATTCACTATTTCCTTTTGCGATCTAACCCTGCTCATAGAGAAAGTTTCTCCGGTTGAAATTCACTGAATTTAGAGATGCGCACACAAAGGACACAGACACCACCGTGTTTTATAAAAATAACCAAGGCGAACCACATACGCACTCTCCTGTCCACATACAAACCAAGCTATAGTGCAAAGAAAGACCCGCCCGGACCCAGGCCTTCTTGCTTCCCGCACGCACTCCCTCCCTACCCACCGGCTCAACCCAAAGTCTACTTAATGTCAACACCGGATAGGCATCTTTTCAATTTAATGAGAGGTGACAAACAATGGGCCAGACCTGGTTCTTTCGGAGGCAACTTGCAGATCATGACTTCTGTGGGAACCGACCGGGTTAGAAGCTGCCTGGCGGTGACAGCCACTGACGCTGGAGTTTAATGACAACCGCACAGACTCACCAACAATGGTCAAAGGAGCCTGTCTCCTACTTCTGCCACACGGAGGCAACTTGCTCGTGTCATCCTTGTTCTTAGAAGTTTTAAAATATACCAGATAAAGTGTAATTTATGCATAATAAAATCTGTTTGTCCCATCTTAACATAAACTACCCATCCACCCTTGAAATCTTGAATGTACAAACTTTCAGTGCAACGAGGAGGGGACAATGAGCACACGCCACGGCCAGGGCAGGGGGGGGTGTGGGAACACGGGGATGGTGACAGGCACGGGCGTGTGGAGAACACCGTGCACAGAAAGGACATGCAGGCTGGACCTGGCTATAAAGAGGGCCTATTAAGATCTACCATCGTCCATTAGAAACCCTTAAACTGTGACATAAATATTAGTCGTTATTACAATGATAAAAAATATAAATTGACAGCAGATATTTAGACTCCGATGGCCATATATATACATATATATATGTATATATATATGATGCCCAATGTACACATGGCTTTCAATGTGGAAAATCTTATTTTTGAAAGAACTCCTTTGAAAAAAGAATTACACAAACATAAAAACAAATGACAGACTCTAGTCTCCTCCCTATCACAATAAAGAGAAAAACAGCAGCAACAAAACAAATAATAAAATAGGCCACCCCAACAATGAAAATTAAGCTGGTTCTGAGAAAGCACGGAAGAGACCTAACTGCCATATCCTTTAACAGCACAAACAAAGACCACGGTGTCAGCAAAACCGAAAGGAACAGGGTGACGCAGCACTCAGGGCCAAAACCCCTGGAGACTGCTCCCACTTAATGATGCTCGAACACAAGCAATTAGGTTGTACAAACCAGGCTCATTAATACAGCTACTCTTGTGCGGGACGTGGCCGTAATTAGGACCAAGCAGCTGCAGAATTTAATGTGAAATGGGATGCTTTGCACATCAGGGTTATCAGTCCTTGCAAGCGAAGGACAAAAATCGAACTGAGGCTCCCCCACATACCAGAGAGCACTGGGACACTCGCACAGCCTCTCCAGGCTCAGCCCTGACAGCACAGGGCATCCACGCGTGGGTGAGCCATCGCAGGTTGGTGGACACTAGGCACAGCTTCTAGGCAGGTGTTTTCTAGAAGGTGAACCACAGCACGCATGTGACGAGCTGGCAGGGCCGTGCTAAGAGACTGCCGTGGATCCTCCTTGGAGGGGCCCATGCCGGCACTGCAGGACACTGCATCAAGTATGTGATCACCAGGAAGCCCAGACAGCAGCCACCAGTGCACAGAACCCTGCTGAGGCGACCAGCCAGCCCCCCTACCCTCATGCACCTCAAACCGAATGGTCTCTTTTTAATGGAAGTAACGCTGAACATGTATCCCAGGGTGAGCGGTCTTCCATGGGAGATCACTCAACGACTCAGGTACTCTGGACGGACGACACAGGACAGACCCAGCCGTCTCAGGGAGGGTCAGGCAGACAGACAGTGGCATGTAATTGATTTACATCTTGCTTATATGGATCTCAACCAGGTCTGAACAACGGTTTTCCTACTGTCCTACGAAAACAAGCTTAAGACAAGAAGTTAAAGCTTTACAGGGGGGCATGCTTTTATGTCTAATAGGGTGTATTCAGTTCTGATTTAACAAGTGATGACAGTTTTAGAGTTCACATGCAAGAGTATTACATTCTGTAAAAAAACAGCTGGCATCAGGATGCATAACAGGGATGACCTGTATATAAAACACTGCTGTTTTACGATACAAGTATTTATCCGCTCATTTTAGGAGAGGGAGGGAGAGAGCGAGGGAAGGAGAGAGGAAAAAGGCATAAAGGAGCTTGGATAAGGGCAAATGAAATATTTTATACCACCATCAGGTTTTACTCATTCCACATGAGAGGGAAACCACTTTTCTTTATATATCGGATATCTTTAAAATCACACACCAGCCAGATACCGTAACTTTTAAAAATTATAAAATATACCTCCCCAAACACTTAGGAGGTCTATTGGTTCTATTCACAAAATGTCAAAACATACCAAAAACTGCTTCTACGTCATGCTGAGTTTGAAAAAGAGAACTGCACTATGACCCAAATCACTACGCTCCTCGCATACCCATTGTACAATCACTGCCATCCAAACAAATTAGGCCATAAACAGGGACACTCCGTGTAGGCTGAGAAATCTAAGTGTGTTTGGAAAGAGAGGAGAATTCATCGTTTCCAGAATCCAACCTCAAGGAACTAAAACTCCAAATGTTCCCTCAGGAACATGGGGAGGCGGCATCCCCTTTCCTCTCTCAAGATGGCGCACACAAACGGTCCAAGGGGCTCTCCAACTGCTTCCACACATGGCTCTTCACTACCCTTCAGCACGGCTTGGTCTAGGGGAAGGATTTGTTCCTGTCACTAAGTTATATTCACTTTAGGTTGTCCCTACCTCGGCTGAAACATCCCATCACCAACACGACCCGCCTTTCCCTACCCAGAGACTCAACTACAGTGGCAGAAAACACGTGCTCACTGCAAGAGATTCTCCCACTTGGCTGGGGTTCTTTCAGAGAGTGAGAGGACCTTCTCTTGAATAAGAACCTTAGCACCACACAGACAATATCTGCAGAGAGTGAATGTCATTTTTCTGTAATCCTGGCCTTCAGGAATCCAGGCCAAGAGAACAAATGACCAGGGACTTCTGGAAAACTTCATGCCAAACATGGACAGCACTGTTATAATGTTAAAACTACAAAAGCCTAAAGTTCATCTTGTAGACACAGCCGGCGGCGACCAGAGCTGCACAGAACTGGAGAGACCGAGAGATAAGGCGGGTTGAGGGCCATACGCAGCCCTGGCTGCCTCAATCCTCTGGTCCAGCCTGTGGGGCCTGGAGCTCCCTGCAGGGCTCTTCTGGGAATCCAGACAGACAGACAGACTGTAACCACACCCATGTGAGGCCCAGTAGCCCAGATGCAGGAGAACTGGGGAGTATGTGATTTCTCAGCAGGTAAATCTTATTTATAGGAACCCTCTCGTGGAGGCCAGACATTCTGCTCCACGAGCCACATGGACTCCACTAGGAATAGGATCAAGGATGATCCAGCACCACTGTGAGCAGGTGACAGAAGGCAGCCGGTCCTTTACACCTGCCCTCCAACCTAGGGGTAGGGGCAAGCTTCCATCTCTGGGCACTAGCCCTCCACTTCGCTGAGGCAGGGGCCCTTCCCCTGTACCATCCCCTCTTCTGGACCCCGAACCAGAGGCTCAGTGTGAGCAAGGCCGCGGCTTGGGTGAGGGCATCCACCTGCCTAACAGCCTCTGGACATCCCTGGGGCTGACGGAGACCCTGTGTCCTGGACTCCTTCACAAGAGCCATGTGAGAACTACACTCTGGAGAGAAAAGTAGGCATTCTCTTTCTCCATTAATTTTACCATTTGTCTTCAGTTCCAGGAAACTAAGAACTCTGAGTTAAAGAAGCAAAGACTATAGTCCCTGGCATCTTAAAAAATAAACTCAGGGAGCCAGTCAAACCTGGTGGGCAGGGACAGGGGCAAGAGGGGGGGCGGTCTGGCTGGTGTAAGAGCCAGGCCTGTGTCCTTCTTTCAGGGGTAAGTTAAATGTTAGGTAGAAACCACGTGCTCGTTCTTTCTCATTCTATAATGCAAAGATACAAAAAGCACATAAATAAAAGCAAGTCCTAAGGCATAAAGGAAGCCAGAAAAGTCCACAGAGAAATCCGAATGATGTGAGTCTGTGAGTGGGTGGGGAGCCCGCTGTGCACCCTTTGTCCAGGCTCCCCCAGGGGACCAGGCAGGACCCACATCACTGCAGCTTTAATGACAGAACAGTCAAGGCTCTGGGCTCCTGGCCCCAAGACCATCCAGACCCGATGCCTCTGGTTAAGCTCCGTAAGTTTTCTGAGCCTTGATTTCTTTAACTCTAAACCTTATGAGGTTTCTTTTTTCCTTAAGTATTAAAATGGATTGTTACTGTTCATGGTTTCTAAATACTAAGCACAGTCTCCACTCGGTCAGCAACAACTTTTATCACTAACAATTACAGAGCTCATGATTTCACAAAAAGATATAATCCTCCTATAGAACATGCAGAGTAAGCCCTAATTTTATTTTTAAAACTGATCTTCATATAAATAGAAATGTTTAAAAGACAAAATCATAATAGTCATAGAAACTGTAGTATCATGAGTATTATTTCCTTTCCTGACTCTGTACAGTTCAAATATTTAACAGCAATGCATTATTTCTAAAATAAGAAGTAACAAAATATATTGCAAATCTCCTGAGCCTGTGAAAACTCAGGTGCTTTGTGAAATCGCAGCAGGAGAAGCCTTGAGAGAGGATACAGTAACGCTCTTTGGGAAGGTCCTCCCTCTTCTCCCCTCGCTGGTACTCCCCCTCACAGACAGTGGGGGCAGGCCAGAGAAGCACGGGACCTGGGCAACCCCTAGTGTGAACCAACTCTTATGATTATTACGTACGAGCTCATTTATTGATGGGCAGTTCATGTTTGCGATAAACGCACACGTAAAGCAATCACCATGGAGAATCAGCTCATTCAGGGGATAAAATTCCTAAAACCGCCAGCAGGGCGGGCAAAGCTGCTGCAGAGGGCCAGAAAGGAACTATTTTGGGCCTAGCAGGGCGAAATGCACAGGTTTCTGCAGCGACGAGAGTGGCCCACCTACGCGCCCAAAGGGACAGAGACACAGGTGGTTGGCCAGCGGCAGCCCATGCACCCTGGCCTGTCGACTACCATCTATGGTAACCCCACAGGGTCTGGGCTGCCTGTCCCGCAGGGTGCCCCCCTCCCTCCACCCCCCCAACCCCTTGCGCCTCTGCGCACGCGAAGTGCCGTAAGCACGGGGGCACACGGGCCATCAAGGGCTCCAGCAGGGAGGGGGATGGCAGGGGTGTGTGTAAATGCGTGGATAAGGAGGAAGGCCCTTGTGCTGTCCCTCAGCAGGACGCCGCCGCTTCACAACTGGGGCTGGGGAGACAGGGAGGACCCAGAAGACACACGGGCTGAGAAGCGGGGAGGATGGGCCACTATACAGGCAAGGAGGCTGCAAGCTGAGAATGGGACCGGCTCTTGTGGAAAAGGGAAGAATGTGAGATTTGGAAAGGACCCAATCTATGAAATGTCCTAAAAAGGGTCCAAGTATGGGATTTCTCCAATTCCATCTGAAAATTCATTTGGACATTTAGAAGATGAGCATATATTGCCCAGTTTGGGGAGGTCCGAAATGCAGGTGTGTAATTACTCCTTGCCCTGGCAGAAACATGTCTTTCTCGGGGTCTGGGCCGGCAAGACCGGGATGACGGGTGACTTGGGTGGTCTGCTCTGCCACCACAGAGGTCAGCCAGATGGGAGGCCAGAGGGACGGCCTGGCAGTGACTCCCCATGACTCCCTGTGGACATCACGACCCTCTGCGGGGAGTACTGTCCCTTCGGGCCTAGGGACTCGCCTTCCCCCAGAACTTCCCGACCCCTCCAGACCAGAGACCAGCCCTCCCTCCCAAAAATTCCCTCCTTCCCACCACCTACCCCATGTCTTCATCCATCCCCTCCCACTTCCCAGCCCACCACTTTGATCTTGTACAAGACTGTCTCTGCCCAGTAAAACCCCCGTGCTTCTCCAGGAGAGCTTCCAGTCTGCTGCACGGCTGTTCCGGGGGCGGGTGATCACTAATGAATTCAGCAACAAAGAAACAATTCCTAAATTGTGGTGCTGGCTCTCAGCCATGAGTCTTAATGTGGAATTGGTGTTGGGTTTTTTGTTTGTTTGGTTTTTTTTTTTTGGCTCAAACTTGACTCTCTTTTGGCTTATTCTCCCCAAAGCCTAACAGCAAATATTTTAGACTGTTTTTAGAGACGGGCTAGGGTTAAGAATGAGCAGCTGTGGTGGAGAAGAAATGGCAAATGCATACATGTGACCTATTACGTGCATAAGTAAGCGTGGGTGGTGTCGCCCCCCCCCCCCATGCACAGAAGGTCTCATCACCAGCGTGCCGCACAGGATTCCCCGTGGACTGCCGCATGCCGCTGAGCACCACCTCGGCACAGAGGGGCCCCCGGGGTTCACGCCAAGGCCCGCGTGCCCACCAACGGGACCCCGCGCCGTGGGAAAGGGACACGGCTGCACTGGGAGCACTCACCATCCTGAAAGACCCGCTCCACGTTCAGCCCGTATGTGGCGCACGTCTCGTAGTAGGTACAGCGCTTCAGGTCGCTGGACAGCTTCCGCGCCCTGGCGTCGTCAATGACCCGTGGGTTAGTGGAACTTATGGCATCTGGAACAGACAGCAACATAGTGACCGTAAGCAGCCCTGCTTACTTCCCGCCACTTCAAGTCTCCAAGTAGCTCAAAACCTGCGCCCTGCTCCCAGGGAGGTAACGTGTTTAAGAACCGGAGTTTTTAGAACCTGGTTTATCCTCCAGGTAATGATCTCAAACATCCAGCAGAGTCATCATTTGTAAACACGTGTTTCAGAGGACCCCGCTTCTGAAACAGAGATAAACAGATGCCCGGAAAGAAGGAGTTAAGAGTCAAACACGGCTCTGGAGGAGAATACTTTAAAAAGGAGAACAGAACGCCTATGCTTGCTCTTGGCAGGTGGCGTCTGGTGCACACAGCACCCTGCTCACTGCCTTCCAGCGGCATCACTCTGCAGGTGTAAACACACACCTGTTCAGTCCGTGCCCACAGACCTGCCCTCGGGCATCTGGTCCTGTTCCAGGCTCAGGGATGCCCAGTGAGCAAGACAAAACTCCGCACTCCCACGGAAGGGCTACCAGGTTGGCCAGGGGGCTGGGGTGGGGAGAGGCAGAGAACAAGACAGGGATGTGAACAGCTGTGAATGCAGTGTGGCTGCGAGAGCCAAGTCAGGCAGGCAGGACACTCGACAGTCAGTGGGCTCAGTGTGGATGTGCAGGGCAGCCCTACCCGCAGGAAGGATATAAAGGCCAACCAGCCAGTACCTGGGATGGGGCGGTGGGGAGAAGGGGGAGAGCCTGGGGCAGGGGGCAACCAAGCACCTGGCGTGTTTATAGGAGACCGAGGCAGGAGTGGAAGTGAAGGGGCCGGTGGAGGGCCCCAAGCACTGGGCTGCGAACCACCTGAGGTCTTAACAGAGCCAGTCCTGGGTGTATACCCCTTTCCTGCAGGATCTGTACACAGATGGGGACGTGTGAGTAGCAAACAGGTGTGGGGCACCTGCCACCTGTCCCCTAAACAAAGAAAAACCAGCCTTCTTTAGCTCAAGCGTCCAAGATGCCTTGATCCCATCCCATCATGCATTCTCGTGCCTGGCACACACCAACAGAGAAAGGTCAAGATGTTAGGAGTGAGGTGTGAGACAACGGTCACTTTTCAGGGACTTTTTTGTCCTGTGACGTTTTCTCCATAGGCTTGAGGCTCCTGTGCCATGGAAAATGCCAACGGCTCTTGAAACAAAGATCCACAGACAGGCTTTTCTCCACTAGTCAAAGGAAGAGCAGCAGCACAGCAGAAGTCATGGAGATAGCAACGACTTTTTAAATTGTGTTTGTTTTTGGGCTCAGGACATGCATGAGATATTTAATTTACTAAGTACAAAAAAGAGGCATCTTGAGGGAATAATTTATTCATTTTTCCCCCGTTTTTCTCTTGCTTCCTGGTTTTTTTTTT
>RCUC01145291.1:0-51492 GCA_003697995.1 Taxidea taxus jeffersonii
TGCAGCCATCAAAAGAAATGAAATCTTACCATTTGCGACGACATGGATGGAACTAGAGCGTATTATGCTTAGCGAAATAAGTCAACTGGAGAAAGACAACTACCACATGATCTCCCTGATATGAGGAAGTGGAGATGCAACGGGGGTGGGAGTTAAGGTGGTAGGAAAAGTAAAAATGAAAGAAGATGGGATCGGGAGGGAGAAAAACCAAAAGAGACTCTTAATGTCATAAAACAAACTGAGGGGGGTGGGGGGAAGAGGGGTTGGGTGAGGGTGGTGGGGTTACATCATATGTTTAAATAAAGCTTAAATAAAGTAAAATAAAAAAAAAACCTAAATTTTATCAAAGTGACATAGGTTTATAGGTTAGGAAGTGAATCAATAATAGAATCAGAATTTTAATAAAATGCTTCCAGATTAGTCAAAAAAAAATTTATTCTATGTAATCCCTTACAGATAGACAAATTGGAGATTTTCATTAAGTGTAAAACAGTGTTCAATTCTACATCCAATTTTCACTCATGTATTCATTCATTCAACAAAACTCTATCTAGTACCACCTATGTACTAGTCCCCTTTTAGCACTGCAAAAAGAAATTGTCCACCCTCAAGGAGATTATGTAGGGAAACATATTTTTGCAACTAATGGAATGCAAGTTGCAACAAAATGATAGTACGTATGCAAAATGCCCTATAGGAATAAACTTGAAGAAAATAGCTCTTTTAGGAAAAAACCAGTTCTTTTTTATGGGATAACAAATACGGGCTTTACAGTAAAGAGTGAAAAACATTTTAACAAGCAGGAAATATGGTTGCTGGGCAGTGCATTAAAGCCAGAGGAAGGATATGCCAGATGCAAAGTCACAAGAAGATGAGGATGAACGGCAGATAAAATCTTGTAATTATTATTTTTCTTGTATTTAATTTTGCAGTACTAATAAGTAGTTATTATAAACCATGCTATTTTACCCCCTCAAATTTATTTATTTATTTTTAAAGAGTTTATTTATTTATTTGACAGAGATCACAAGTAGGTAGAGAGACAGGCAGAGAGAGAGAGAGGAGGAAGCAGGCTCCCTACTGAGCAGAGAGTCCAATGCAGGACTCGAGCCCAGGACTCCGAAACCATGACCCAAGATGAAGGCAGAGGCTCAACCCACTGAGCCACACAGGTGCCCTCCCCCTCAAATTTAATACTGGGGGGGGGGAGGTAGAGAATAAGAGGACTGCAGAGCTCTCCCAGTGCTATTCTTGTTCGTGGAATTGTTCATCTTTTTTGGAGGGACAGAAGCAAGGATTTCCTACTCTGCCATCTTGGTGATATAATAAGTAAGAAATCCCATACATAGTTGCTTTTACTTCAAGGGATGAAAATTCCAAACATTACTCCAACAGACTTCATCATGGGTGCCAGTTATTCATAGTAAATATAGTAAGTAAGTATAAAACAGTAGTGGTTTTCATCTGATGAAAATAGAAACATATTTTTGTACAAAATATTTTATAAACATAAAATGCATACACAATGCACTTAAAGAATTCATTCATTATTCTAATGCCTATCTTTGGACTTTTCTCAAGTTCTCCTGATTCAGAACACTTCAGAAATCACTTAGTAAAACATAAGAAAAGGAGAGAAGGAGGAAATGAATACTTATCTGAGGAAATGTGCTAGGGACTTTATATGGATACATTTATTTAATCTCTTTGAAGTTTGAATGAGAAAAACCAAGTGATGATTGGATTAAGTAATGTCTCTGAGCTCACACAAGAAGTATAAGGCAGAGCTCATATTTGAACCTTATTCTGTTTATGCTAAAGGGCATGTTCTTCACTATCCTACTAACATGATTATTTTCAGAGGCCTTTAGTAGTTCAGTATTTTAAGTATTTTCTATTTAACAGATTGAAAATTCATTTATAGAAATTTTAAGTCTCTAGTAACTGGTTGGAACTTAAAATGACATGCTGACAAGTTGTCCCCATTGTTTACAAACAACTAGTTGAATCTTAATTATTTAAATGGCCATTTATATTTATAAAGATGAAAATTCTAATTTATTTTATGGATTAGAATCCTAATTCTGCCTCTGAAATTCTTAATTTTATCAACAAAAATAAGTAAATATAAAACAAACCACAACAAAAAATAGACAAAATATTTAGGCACTATTTCTTTAAAATGTTGCCATATTTTTCAATCTACATTGTCAATGGATAGCTTTTTAGTTCTCCTTAATATAATTATTTAGATGTTTTCTATGAAAAAAATCTGAAAATGCAGAGACCCACTATAAAGTCATCTACATAGGTTTGTTTATGTTTAACATAATTTTTAAAAATACCATTGGTGTGTGTAAAAGTTCTTTTTGGTTATTTCTTATAACTTAATATTCAACTAGATAGAAATTTCATCAAAAGTGAATAGTAGAATTTTATATATTCTTACACTGATAGAAATTTTTATTTCCTTTATAAAAACATTTTTTTTTTTTCTGGAGTGTTGTCACCAAGATGGCAGAGTAGGAGATCTCAGCTACTATCCCCAAGTCCGACAATTCCATGGACAAAACAGCCCTAGAACTCTGGAGTCTACTTAAGAAACTTCAGCAATACAGTGGGAAAAAAACCTTTTTTTTTTTTTTAATGTGTAGTAGAATAACTACACATAAAGGGAAGAAAAATAGATTAATTTTGCTGTATCATCCAATCCCAAAGCTGGCACTGTTCAGCACCAAGAGGGAACTCTTTGGCTGGAAAGAGGTTCTCTTGCTGAGAAAGGGAGAACAGGGTGAACACCAGCTTTCCCAGCCATTCATGCATTGCATGAAGGACCTGGTTTAGTTTCACACTCAACCAGAGACTCTCAAAGCTGAGGTATATAGAGATAGCTAGGGACAAAAGAGGAAAGCAGGGGTTATTGGTATCAGTCAGCCATGCAGAGGGAGTTACAGTGGTTCACAGTGATCTGCTGTGCAGATGACCTCAGCAGGTTTTACCAAAGAAGAAACCAACAGACAGCATAGCTGCCATGTACTTGCTGTGGATTTTGTCAGCTTTCATCCAATAGGATTGGCTTCCCTGACACGAACCACCTGAGTTTCTCTCTATTCTTCCACCCCTCCACCCTTGGGATTAGCACCAGCAGCCAGCTCATGCCTCTGCAGCTATACATGTGCAAGATGCCAGCCTAGACCACCATAACTGTCACTTGAGGCTAAGCCCTCTAGTTGTGCATTAGAACACCATTGGTCTGATGCTTGAAACTTGCCACCATTCCCTCCTGTATTCCATAGCAGAATCATGCAGTCACAAAATTGCACACCAACAGCCAAAGTCACAAAAGTAGCTTATGGTGCCAGATTAGCCCAATCTTCTATCACTGGCCTGTACCACTAGGCTTACCTGCAACTAGTCCCCCCAGCTGTCTACCTGCACACCTTTGGCCCTACTCCTATCATTGGCCTCCACTGCCATGCCCAGTTGTGGGGAGATGTGCAACCACAGGAATGCACACTAACTGTCAGGGCTTCCCTGCTGTTTGTGGAATTGGATCAGGCCTTATCTCCTGTCTGTTGGGCTTACCTGCAGCTGCCCCCCTCCAACATACTTGGAGTATCACATACTTGGACTATCTCCAAGTCAGTGTCCACTGCTTTTCACTTGTGGTGAGAACCATCACACATGATAGTACATGCCAACAACCAGAAAATCCAAACTCCATTGTGGGCCCGTATGCCCACAATTGACCCCAACCTTTGCTGCTTTCCCTATTCCTCATTACTACATGTGTACATGAAACCACCACCTGACATTACGTAGGCAACTGTAGCTAGCCTCTGTAGTTAAACACATGCATGCCGTTGACTGGAGACCACTGCCAGCTGCACTAATATCTAGCAGCTGGATTGGAAGGTGCCACTGAGAACCCAAGTTAAAGAGAAGGAAATCAGTGTATATCATACAATAACGGAAAATCACCAGCAAAAGAGGAAGAAAGAAAAGAAAAAAGGAAACTACATAACAGTCATAAAATAATTAGCAAGATGGCAATTGGTAAATCCTAACCTACCAATAATTAATTTAAATATAAATGGATTAAGGTGCCTGGGTGGTTCAGTCAGTTAAGGGTCTGCCTTTGGCTCAGGTCATGATACTAGGGTCCTGGGATCTAGCCCCACGCTTGGCTCCCTGCTCAGTGGAGAGCCTGCTTCTCCTTTTTCCTCCACTGCTTCCTCTACTTGTTCTCTTTTGCTCTCTCTCTCTCTCTCCCTCACTTGCTCTAACTCTATCTCAAATAAATATATAAAATCCTAAAATAAATAAATAGATAGATATAAATGGATTAAATTATTCAGTCAAAAACCACAGAGTATGTGGCTCCTGGGTGACCGAGTCAGTTAAATATCTAAATCTTGACTCTGGCTTAGGTCTTGATCTCAGGGTCGTGGGATCAAGTCCTGCACTGGGCTCCAGGCTCAGTGCACAATCTACTTGAGATTCTCTCTGTCCCTCTCTATCTGCCCCTCCCCTTCCTCTAAACTAAATAATATATAAAATCTTAAAAAAAAGCAGCACAGAGTGACTGAATGTGCCCAACTCTATGCTGTCTATAAGAGATACAGTTTAGCTTCAAGACCCACATAGGCTCAACATAAAGGGATAGAAAAAGATATTCCATACAAGTGGAAAACAAGAAAAAAGAGTACCTACTCTTATATCAGACAAAATAGACTTTAAGTAAGAAACTATAACAAGAGACAAAGAAGGTTATATATATATGTTATATATGACATATATATGTCATATATATATGTATGTGCATGCATGTATATATGATAAAGAGGTCATTTTATCAAAAGGATATAACAATTGTAAATATATCCAAACCCAGCATTGTAGCACCTAAATTCATTAAGTAAATACTAGCAGATATGAATGGGGGAAAAAATAATAGTCTTGGAGATTTTGGTAGTATGGGACTTCAATACCCCACTTTTAACAATGGACAGGTAATCCAACAGAAAACCAACAAGGATATCTTGTAGACCAAAAGTACCTAATGGAAATTTATAAAATATCCCATTCCATTGTTCCAGAATACACATTCTTCTCAAATGCCTATGGAAAATTCTCTAGTATAAGTAATACATTAGGTCAAAAAATAAGCTTCAACAAAATTAAAAAGATTTGAATTGTGCCAAGTATTTTTTTCTGACCACAGTGATATGAAACTAGAAATCAATTATAGGAGGGAGCTAGAAAATTCACTTATATGTGGAAATTAAACAACATACCCCTGAACTGCCAGTGAGTTAAACAGGAACTCAAATGGGAAATTAAAAACAAACAAACAAACAAACAAACAAAAACCTTGAAATAAAGAAAAATGGAAAAAAAACATACCGACATTTATGGGATATAAAAAGCAATTCCAAGAGGAAAGTTTATATAAATAATGCCTATATTACAAAAGAGAAAGATTTCAAATAAGTTAATTTATAGCTCCAGAAAATAGAAAAGAACAAACTAAGTCCTAAGTTAATTAGAGGAGAGAAATAACAGAAAACAGAACAGAAATAAATGCAATACATAACAGAAAGATAACAGAAAGAAATCCATGAAACTGAGTTAATCTGTTGACAAGATATACACAACCAACAAACATCTAGCTAGATTTATTAAGAAAAAAGAGACTAGACTCAAATAAATAAAATTGTAAATAAAAAAGGAGACATTATCAATGATACTGTAAAAATACAAAGAATCATAAAGAACAACTATGAACAAGTATGCCCTAATAAATTGCACAACTTGGAAGAAATAAATAAATTATTAGAAAAATGTAACCTACCAAGACTGAAGCATGAAGAAATAGAAAATCTGAACAGCCCAATAAGAGTAAGTAAGATGTCAGAACTAGAGCTCAGCATAACAACTATAAAGATAACAACTGGGCTTGAAAAAAACATAGAAGACACTAGCGAATCCCTTTCTGGAGAAATAAAAGAACTAAAACCTAATCAAGTTGTAACCAAAAAGGCTATTAATGGGATGCAATAAAAAATGGAGACTCTAACTACTAGGATAAATGAAGCAGTAGAAAGAATTAGTGATATAGAAGACCAAATGATGGAGAAAAAAGAAGCTGAGAAAAAGAGAGATAAATAACTACTGGATCATGAGGGGAGAATTCAAGAGATAGGTGAGACTATGGAGTGAAATAATATTAGAATACTTGGGATCCCAGAAGAAGAGGGAATGAGGGAGGGCAGAAAGTATATTGGTGCAAATTATAGCAAAGAACTTCCCTAATCTACTGAAGGAAACAGACATTCAAATCCAAGAAGCACAGAGAACCTCCTTAAAAATCAATAAAAATAGGTCAACATTCTAACATGTAATAATAAAAATTACAAATCTCAAAGACAAAGAGAAAATCCTGAAAGCAGCGTGGGACAAGAGGTCCCTAACCTACAAGGGTAGAAATATTACATTGGCAGCAGACCTACCCACAAAGAACTGGCAGGCCAGAAAGAACTGGTAGGATATATTCAGGACACTAAATGAGAAAAAAATGTAGTTAATAATACATTAATCTGCTAAGCTCTCATTCAAAATAGAAGGAGAGATAAAAATCTTCCAGAAAAAAACAGAAACTAAAGAATTTGTGATCATTAAACTACCCTGCAAGAATTATTAAGTGAAGAGAGGGTCCAAAAGTAGCATAGACCAAAAGGGAACAAAGAAAATATACAGAAAGAGTGACTTTACAGGAAATACAATGACACTAAATTAATATATTTCTTTTTTTTTTAAATATTGTATTTATTTATTTGTTATATATATAGAGAGAGCACAGGCAGACAGAATGGCAGGCAGAGGCAGAGGGAGAAGCAGGCTCCCTGCAGAGCAAGGAGCCCGATGCGGGACTCGATCCCAGGACGCTGGGATCGTGACCTGAGCTGAAGGCAGCTGCTTAACCAACTGAGCCACCCAGGTGTCCTAAATTCATATATTTCAATAGTTACTCTGAATGTACATGGGCTAAATGCCCCAATCAAAGTACACAGTTACAATAAAAAAGACACAATCAAAAGACACATCTGATAAGGTTGGATAAAAATACAAGACTCATTGATATGCTGTCTCTAAGAGATTCATTTTAGACCCAGAAACACCTCCAGATTAAAAGTGAGGGGATGGAGAACTATTTTTCATGCTAATGGACATCAAAAGAAAGCTGGGGTGGCAATCCTTATGTCAGACAATTAAGATATTAAACCGAAGACTACATTAAAAGTGAAGAGGGACATTATATCAAACTTAAAGTGTCTATCCAACACAAAGATCTAACAATTGTAAATATTTATGCCCCTAACATGGGAGCAACAAATTATATAAATCAATTAGTAAAAATATTAAAGAAAAACATTGATAACAGTACAATAATAGTAGGAGACTTCAACACTCCACTCACCACAATGGATAGATCATCTAAGCAGAAGATCAACAAAGAAACAATACCTTTGAATGACACACTGGACCAGATGGACTTCACAGATATATTCAGAACATTCCATTCTAAAGCAACAGAATATATATTCTTCTTGAGTGCATATGGAACATTCTCCAGAATGGATCTCATCCTGAGTCACAAATCAAGTCTCAACCAGAAGCAAAAGATTGAGATATTATTTTCAGACCACAATGCTTTGAAACTGGAACTCAATCACAAGAGGAAATTTGGAAAGAATTCAAATACATGGGGGCTAAAGAATATCCTACTAATGAATGAATGAGTCAACCAGGAAATTAAAGAAGAATTTTAAAAATTCATGAGGACAAATGAAAATGAAACAACTGTTTAAAACCTTTTGGATGCAGCAAAGACAGTCTTAAGAAGGAAGTATATAGCAGCACAAGCCTTTCTCAAGAAACAAGAAAAGTCTCAAATACACAACCTAACCTTATTCCTAAAGGGCCTGGAAAAGAACAGCAAAAAAAGCCTAAACCAAGAAGAAGAGAATTGATAAAGATTGGTGCAGAAATAATGAAAGAGAAATCAAAAGATCAGTAGAACAGATCAATGAAACCAGGAGCTGGTTCTCTGCAAGAGTTAATAAGATTGATAACCCCCTGGTCAGACTTATCAAAAAGAAAAGAGAAAGGACTCAAATAAATAAAATCATGGATGAAAGACAAGCAATCACAACCAACACAGAAGAAATAAAAATAATTATAAGATATTATGAGCAACTATATGCCAACAAATTAGGCAATCTGGAAGAAATGGATACATTCCTAGAAATGTATAAACTACCAAAACTGAACCAGGAAGAAAAAGAAAACTTGAACAAACCAATAATTCGCAAGGAGATTGAAGCCATAATCAAAAATCTCCCAACAAGTAAGAGTCCAGGACCAGATGGCTTCCCAGAGGATTTTTCCTACCAAACATTTAAAGAAGAACTAACACCTATTCTTCTTAAGCTGTTTCAAAAAATAGACATAGATTCACTCTTTCTATGAGGCCAGCATTACCTTGATCCCAAAACCAGACAAAGACCCCACCAAAAAGAATTACAAAAAGAATCCTTGATGAACATGCGTGTAAAAATTCTTACCAAGACATTAGCCAACATTATTCAACAGTACATTAAAAGGATTAGTCACCATGACTAAGTGGGATTTATTCCTGGGCTGCAAGTATAATTCAACACCCACAAATCAATTAATGTAATACACTACATAAATAAAGGAAAGGGCAAGAACCATAGTATTCTCCCAATGATGCAGAAAAAGCATTTGACAAAGTACAGCAGCCTTCTTGATTAAAACTCTTCACAGTGTAGAGACAGGGGGACAATACTTCAATATCATAAAAGCAGTATACAAAAAGCCCATAGTGAATGTCTCTCTTTTTTAAAAAGGTTTTATTAATTTATGACAGATGGAGATAGTGAGAGAGGGAGCACAAACATGGGGGAACTGGAGAGGGAGAAGCAGGCTCCCCACTGAGCAGGGTGCCTGATGCAGAGCTCTATCACAAGATGCTGGGATTATGACAAGAGCCAAAGGCCCATGCTTAGTGACTGAGCCTCTCAGGTGCCTCTGTGAATATCATTCTTTTTTTTTTTTTTTTCTGTGAATATCATTCTTAATGGGGAAGAACTGAGAGCTTTTCCCCCAAGTTCAGGAACAAAGCAAAGATATCCAGTATCACACTGCTGTTCAACATAGTATTAGAAGTCCATACCTCAGCAATCAGACAACAAAAGGAAATAAAAGGCATCCAAATTGGCAAAGAAGAAGTCAAACTCTCACTCTTCACAGATGACATGATAGTCTATGTGGAAAATCCAGAGGACTACTCCCCAAAATTGTTAGAACTCATACATAAATTCAGCAAAATGGCAGGATATAAAATCAATCCACAGAAATCAGTTGCATTTCTATAAACTAACACTGAGATATAAGAAAGAGAAATTAAAGAGCCAATCTCATTTATAATTGCACCCAAACTGTAAGATACCTAGGTATAAACCTAATGAGAGAGGCAAAGGATCTGTACTCAGAAAACTATAGAGCATCCATGAAAGAAATTGAGGAAGACACAAAGAAAGAAAAATGTTCCACATGGAAGAACAAATATTGTTAAAAGCTCTATGATACCTAGAGTAATCTACACATTCAAAGCAATCCCTATCAAAATACCTTCAACTTTTTTTCACAAAGCTGGAATAAATAATCCTAAAATTTGTAAGGGAACACAAACATCCCCCCATAGCCAAAGGAATTTTGAAAAAGAAAACCAAAGCTGGTGGCATCACAATTCTGGACTTCAAGCTCTATTACAAAGCTGCAATCATCAAGACAGTATGATAGTGGCATAAAAACAGACACATAGATCAATGGAACAGGATGGAAAACCCAGAAAAGAACCCTCAACTCTATGATCAACTAATATCCATCAAAGCAGGAAAGAATATCCAATAGAAAGACATTCTTTTCAACAAATGGTGTTGGGAATATTGAACAACCACGTGCAGAAGAAATAAACTGGAACATTTCCTTATACCATACACAAAATTAGATTCAAAATGGATGAAAAGACCTAAATGGGTCAGGAATCCATCAAAATCCTTGAGGAGAACACAGGCAGCCACCTTTTCAACAATCGGCCACAACAGCTTCTTGCTAGACACATCTCTAAAAGCAAAGGAAACAAAGGCAAAAATGAACCATTGAGACTTTGTCAATCTAAAAGGCTTTGGCACAGGAAAGGAAACAGCTGAGAAAACCAAAATACAACAGACAGAATGGGAGAAGATATTTGCAAATGACATATTAGATAAAGGGCTAGCAAAATCTATAAAGACTTTCTCAAACTCAATACCCAAAGAACAAATAATTCAATCAAGAAATGGGCAGCAGACATGAAAAGACATTTCCCCGAAGACATCCAAAGGGCCAACAGACACATGAAAAAGTGTTAAATATCACTCAGCATCACAGAAATAAAAATCAAAACCACAATGAGATACCACTTCACACCAGTCAGAATGGCTAAAATTAACGAGGCAGGAAATGATAGATGTTGGCAAGGATGTGAGAAAGAGGAACACTCCTACATTGTTGATGGGAATGTAAACTGGTGTAGCCACTCTGGAAAACAGCACAGAGGTTTCTCAAAAAAGTTGAAAATAGAGCCACCCCATGACCCAGAAATTACACTACTGGATATTTACCCCAATAGTACAAATATAGTGATCTGAAAGAGCACCTGCATTCCAATGTTTATAGCAGCAATGTCTACAATAGTCAACGTATGGAAAGAAGCCACTCTACAGATTTAATGCAATCCTTACTAAATCCCCAATGGCATTTTTCAGAGAAATAGAAAAGAAACTAAAATTTGTATGGAACCATATATGACCCCAAATACTCAAAGCAATCTTGAGAAAGAACAAAGCTGGAGGTTTCATATTTCCTGGTTTCAAACTATATTATAAAGCTATAGTAATCAAAATAGTATTATACTGACTTAGAAACAGACACATAGACCATTGGGACAGAATCAAGAGTACAGAAGTAAACCTACACATATATGGTGAAATAATATCGGATAAGGGAACCATGAATACACAGTGGGGAAAAGATAGTCTTCAATCAGTGCTCCTGGGAACACTGGATAGCCATATACAAAAAAATGAAATTGAACCCCTATGAAACACTCCTCAATAATTAACTTGAATTAAGTACTTTAATGCATGACATAAAACCATAAAACTCCTAGGGAAAACTTAGGGAAAAGTGTCAACGTTAGCCTTGGCAACAATTTTTGGATATGAGATTAAAAGCACAAGAAATAAAAGCAAAATTATACAAGGGGGACTCATCAAACTAAAAAATTCTGCACAGCAAAAGAAACAATAAAATGAAAGGCAACTTATGAAATGGAAAAAAAATGTTTGTAAACTATATATTTGATACAAGGTTACTATTCAAAATATATAAATAATTCATGCAACTCAATACCAAAAAACCAATCTGATTAAAAAAAATGGGTAGGGGACTTGAATAGACATTCTCTAAAGGAGATATACAGATGATCAACAAGTTTGTGAAAAGGTGCCTAACATCATTCATCATCAGGGAAGTGTAAATCAAAACCACAGTGAGGTGTCACCTTACATCTGTCAGAATGATTGTTATTAAAAAAAAATGTGGCAAGGATATAGGGAAATGGGAACTTGGTGCCTTATTGTTGAGAATGTAAATTGGAAAAAACAGTGTAACTTTCCTCAAAAAATTAAAAACAGAATTACCATATAATTCAGCAATCTTACTTCTAGGTATATATCAAAAAGAAATGAAATCAATATCTTGAAGATATATCTGCACTCCATAGTCACTGCAGCACTATTTACAATAGCTAAAGGATGGGAACCTAAGTGTCCATCAATGGATAAATGAAAACCTAAGTGTCCATCAATGGATAAAATGAAAATTTTTTCTTTATCCATTCATCTATATACATGTATATCATACACACATAAACACACAAACACACACATAGAGAAAACTAGATATAGATGTACACACCCAGACACACATGCATGCACACATACACATACACAACGAAATTTTAATCAAATGTTAAAACGATGAAATCCTGACATGTATCCGATATGGATAGACTTTGAGGACATTATGCTAAGTGAAATAAGTCAGACAGGAAAAGAAAAATACTTTATGTGGAATCTAACAACATCCAATTAATAGAAGCAGAGAGTGGAAAGATGGTTACCAATGGCCTAGGGGTGGGAGAAATGGGGAGATATCGGTCACAGGTATAATCTTTCAGCTATAAGAAGAGTAAATTCCAGGGATCTCGTGTACAGCGTGGTGACTATAGCTAACAATAAAGAACTGTATTTGTGAAAGTTGTCATGAGGTTAGGACTTTAATGTTCTTACCATAACAACAATAAAATGGTATATATGTGACATGAAGGATACGTTAACTAACCTTATTGTGGTAAACATTTTGTAGTATATAAATGTGTGTCAAATCATCACATGGCACACCTTAAACTCACACAATGTTGCATGTTAATTGTATCTCAGTAAAGCTGGAAAAGTATATTTTTATACCACTGGAAATATGGTCTAACTCAGGGAACTGGAGATGATTCCTCTTTTTTCCTCACCTTTGGGTCTTTTATATCTACTATACCTTTTCCTTAATCAATTATGAGTCCACAGTTGATTCATTGGTTTATCTTCCACATTTATGCATATATTATAAAGATATTCTTCAGGTTAAAACTTGCCTACGTAACAAGCATAATTAACAACATCTTTGCATCACTTCCACTTCAATCCCCCCACCTAGCAACTTAGTTATTTTAGGCAGAGGTAGCAATTTATGCACTTTGCAAAGTTTATTTATTCATATACCTGTGCAGTTTGTACATATATTTTTTAAAAGATACACAATAAGTAATGTGGAAGATCTGTATTGAATAGGATCTGTAGATCCGTTTCCCCTATTTCTCCATTTCTATTTGCAAAAATGGAAATACGAAATCTTTTGGCAAAATAGGGTCTGTTCATGTGATGAAGAGTTTACAAATCTAATTCTAAGTGGCTTGATTAGAAAATCTAGAATTTAAGACTCTAGACACCAGGAAACAACTGGGTACTAAAACTGTACCAGCAAGCTTTCACAGCTGGGATACTGAGATAGCAAAACTTAAGGACAGGCTGCAAGGCTAATTGAAAGAACTATAAATATTGGCTCAGAAATTTTATATTTATTCCTCTTGTTCTAGTGCTGGGATTGGTTTCAGCAACTAGACTCTACCAACCTGATTTTAAAGGAGGGTCAGTTAGGCCCAGCCTGAATACATGAGGTCGGAGAGGCAAGGAATACAGCAGTTCATTACAATAGAGATAGTCATGGAGATTCGACAAACGTGTTTTTCTTTGATTGCATCCCTGACTCATCAAACAATTTGGCCATATAGTTATAGAGTGATAATGTGTTATATAATCAGTATTATTAATTTGCTCTTGCATTATAATAATTTAGTGGTAACATTATTTGTAGTGACAGACCATATGATATAACTGAATAGACTCTGGTCAAATGCAATAGTTACTATTATGCACGGTGCTGTGTTCTAAAGAAAATATGAGTAAATACAGCAACTTACATATATATAATTATTCTAAGTGTGCTCAGTTCTGTTTAAAAGAATATTTGTTTTATAAAGAAAATTTCTGTTATTACATTTGTTTAAAAGTCTTGATTTCATATACTGAACATTCAAATTAATAGTTCTAACTTGATTCTTTTATACCACATTTTAAACTGCCAGACCACTAGTGAGTTCCTTTGAGCATCTACATTGTGAAGCTGGTTAGGGCAAGTTGGATTTCTAAAAAAACAAAAAATCATAACATCATATTGATTGAGGTCATTTGCATTAACATTTTATCTTAATAACTATTCCCTATTCCCCATGTAAACCTCAGTCAGGAGGAATGATTCTGAGTGTATTCTAATGTCTGCCACTGTGATTTTCCCAAAAGTCTAACTGTACAGATTTGTACCTGAGTTCTAAGGATTAAGAGTGATGCAAGTAATATTTTTCAAGATAATTTTCTGTATAAAATATTCATGAGATGGTTGGCATACAAAGAATTACTACTTCATTATCGAAGAAACAGCATTTCACAAAAATGTAAAAAAAACATTGCAGTTGATACAATACAACTTCTGGAGACAAATGTGTGGAACACGAAAAGCACGACAGTGGTGTGCATGATGTACGTTTCGTAGTATTCTACTATGACTGATCTCTTGACCATGTAATAAGGCTAGACCTTTGTAAATAGGGTATGGGGTTTTTCCCTGAAGAAGGCAGAGTTTTGAGTTTTGGCATATGTTATACTGAGCATCAGTCATTCTAAGAGAAGGTGAATCTTCAGAGAGAAAATAAGAGTTTAGGAAGGAAGTAAAAATGCTTCTTTATGAACATCCATTTCTGTTTTTTTTTTAAAGATTTTATTTATCTGACAGATGTAGATCACAAGCAGGCAGAGAAGCAGGCAGAGAAAGAGGAGGAAGCAGGCTCCCTGCTGAGCAGAGAGCCTGATGCAGGGCTCGATCCCAGGACCCTGGGATCACAACCTGAGCTGAAGGCAGAAGCTTTAACCCACTGAGCCACCCAGGCGCCCCTATGAGCATCCATTTCTTAACCATGCACTCTAGAGACAATAGCGGACTGAGTCTGAACTCTAAAAGTGATAGTGTACAGAACCTGGAGAACAGGAGGTAGAATGAGATCCAGCGAAAAAGTCACATTATTTGAATCAGATTGCCTAGTTTTATGTTACATTCTGTATTTCTATACATTTACTTTTTGTTATGCCTTTTCCTCTAGCTATTATTTAAATGATTTAGTACTATTCCTTTGTACCATGGGGAATTAATGAAAGAATCATATCTTCACCGTTGTGTATTAAATGAAGAACAACCCATGGAGCACCTAGGTGGCTCAGAGAGTTAAGCATCTGCCCTTGGCTCGGGTCATGATCCTAGAGTCCTGAGATCAAGTTCTGAATTGGTGCTTCTTGCTCAGTGGGGTGCCTGCTCTCTTCCTCTCTTTGTCAAATAAATAAATAATATCTTTAAAAAAAATAAAAGAAGAGAAACCCTACTCTTGGTCACTGTAGTATTTATAATGGAAATTGTGGTGGGTTGAAAGGAGTCTCTTTTTTCCACATGGAGAATCTGCATTATTACCCATTATTATTCTTAGGTAACCACACTTGATTGTTATCATAGCAGAGAACACATTCTTTTGGCAGAACAATTTAAAGGACTGAAAGATCTAAAGAGCTTGCCTTGAAAGTGTGAAGATGGGATAGGACAATGATGTTCTGTGTGTTATAAATCACTTCATTAGGGTTTTGAATAGACATAAGATGTAAATGTGTTATTGTGTCCATTCAAACACAAAATTCAAACACTATCGGAGCCTTGATTGGAAAGAATTGTAGTGTGGCTATACAGGGATTAATGAGCATAAGATCTTTGTCTTATCAATGGGAAGATGCAGTTAATTCTTGAATAAAGAAGCTGAACCAAGATTGATCAAAGCTCCAAGAAATTAAACAATAGGATTGTTAACTCCCAAAAGTGTTGCATAAGTCCATATAGAAAGGGTTAAAGCCTCCATGAGATGAGACACTCAGACATCTTAGATAGGCTTCAAATAAGATATAGATTGGAATGTCAGATAAACTTCATGGAATGATTTCAGAGATCTTTGTTTTGACTCTTGTGTTCATGACAGGTTTTTTATGCTCATGAGGACCTCCCTTACTTAAGAGTTGACCCCTCTCCCCTAAATTATTCCATTCTTCTCTCAACTCTAGCCACATTTGAAACACCACTCCTGGAGTATTGGTAGTTCATGTAGAACTGTGCTTCTGAGTGACATAGGTCCAATTTTAATTACTGGGCCACATATGCTCTAGGCATGTGACTGTGGCAAGTGCATGATTGTTAGGTGGTTTTTATGACTGTATGCCATTGTTTGTAACTACCCTGTAAGTCAGTGTAGTTCTTGAGATGGTGTAGAAATGCATTATATTACAACAGCCATAACATACAAAGGTACTGTGGTCACTTAATTCAAAAAGAAGATTTTAAGAATATATTACATTAGTTATGAGGAAAAAAAAATAAACTGTCTCCATTCAAGCCAGAAGTTGTGGTGTGGGAATTAAGGAAAGGTAAATAACAATAAAGATATTACTTTATCAGACAATAATATCTTTGTAATGAAAGAACCGTTACTGTGTACACAGAGATAATCTTACTAACATCCACTATTCTGTGCGATGTATTGGTCATGAATATTAACTTGGGAAGCATAGGTATGTGGAGCCATAGGGTTTTCCGTTTTTTAAATATATTTACTTCTGTCAAGATTATTTAGGTACAATCTAACTTTTAAGCTAAAGACTAAATGATTATATGTAGCCATATATAAAGTTCACATGTAGTGATTCTGAATGAATAAAATAACTCACAATCATTACTAAAATTTCTGTAAATGAATTTACATCAGAATTTGATACATATAAGCTTCTCTCATTTAAATTGTATTTAGCAGAAACAAAATAAGCCATGTAAACTGCATAGAGAAATTAATTATTCTTTTTCCTGTATTTTTTCTATTCTCTTCTATTTACAATCATTACTAATAAATTAATGTAATGTTTCTGAAAATAGGAAAAGGTACACAAAATTGTGGCTATATGTAGAAATGGAAAAAATATTGGAGAGTTTCAGTTGAAGAAAAATTTTAATTACCATGCTGTTTGCTATAAATCTATGATAATCTATTCAGTAAATTCTTATTTATTTGATTTTTCTTAAATTTCATTACCCATTATGGACATCACTGGGGTTTCCATTGTCTTCCAGTGATAAACTTAATTATGTTAGAATGTGAAAATATATAAAAACCAAGTTTAAAATAAATAACAATATAAATAAATGATAAGAGAGATAATGTTTACAATGGTTTAAGCTAACACAATATTAAATGTGGGTATGTACCAAAACAAAGAAACAAAAAATATAAAATTAAAAGCAAAACAACACAAAAAAGCATTAAGATCATTCTTCGTCAACATGCTAATGTTTTTCTAATACATTTCCAAAATCAACCTATTTAGCCTTCAAGTACATATATTACGAAGATACAGGCACACTAAAAATCAGCTTCTAGCTCTGTTATATGATTGAGAACCAGCTTGATTAAATCTGGGGCGCATAAGACACTGCTTTTGGAATATTTAATAGATATGTGATAGATATGATTCTTACCTGAATAATATTAGAAAAATAAATCTGATTATAAAATGATGTATATACAGTCAAATTTAGGGACAGACATGAACTTTTGGGAATATTTTCCTTTTCACATTGTGCCTTGCAAATCTTATCACCTCACTGAAACATGATTATAATTTTCTTGTTGTTTCAAAGTACTTGACAGAGTCCAGAATTTCAATAGCTTATAATTTAGGGAGGATTACAACATGTAATAAATATAGAATTATACACATACCTAGCATTATACTGATATTTAAGACACCAGTATACCAGATACTTATATATCAGAATTGTGATGATACCTAAGAGGCTAAAAAATGATCATGGGAAAGAGCCACTCTTAAATAAAAGCTGATTACTACAAATATCAGAAATTTCCTAGCATATTGGTTGCTGATTCACAGAACAACGTAATCATCAGTACATACTCCAGGCCAGGCACTGTGCTAAAAGTCACCAGCCTCACTGATCTTATAATTTAATTGAATAAGATGTATTGATGAGTATTTTAGTGCTCAAAGGAAAAAAAAAGTATTAGATAAGAATTGGAATGTTTAGGCTGTTTTATAAAGATACTCGAATGTGAGACAAGCTTTGAAAATAGGTCAGAGTTTATTTACACAGGGGGCTTACAGATCACTGATAAGTCCATCAGAAATAAAGCATTAATTTTTTTCTGCAATGACTTCTGACAACTACCCAAAGTTAGACCAAACTTGACAGATGAAAAGCACAGCTCTCCAGAATACTGCCCTGACTTCAAACATCAGCTCCAAGTTCAGAGGTACTCAGACCACCCTCATGTACGACCAGCTGGCTACATACTCAGGGGTTCCCAAAGTTCAATAATCTGCTAGAACAACTCAGAATACTCAGGAGAACATTATACCTAAAATGACAATTTTATTATAGCAAGAAGATACAGGTCACAACTAGCCAAAGGGACAGAGTGATGTCTGGGAACCAAGGGCAAAGTGTCTATTGTCCTATCTCAGGGGATTCAGGATCCATTACCCTCTTGACACATTGATATGTGACCATATATTGAGTAGTACTAACCCAGGAAGCTCAACTGAACTTTGGTGTCATACTTCTTATTGGGGCTTGTTTATAGAGACATGATTATTAAATCATCAGCCATGTGACTCAATATCCAGGCCCTCTCCCAGCCCTGGAGTTCAGGCTTATATTACCATCATATCACTCAAATCTACTCCTCCGTAAAGATATGGTTTGTCTTTTTGGCTTGACCAGCCTCATCCTGAGTTATCTCACTCGCATAAGTTATCTAAGAGGCCTACCATGAGTCACCTTTTGGTATAAACTATTAAGTGTGTTGGTGGTGATGGGCAGGCGGGTACCATGAATAACAAAGACATGCCTATCACTCAGAAAATTTCAAGGGTTTGGAAAGTTATCTCTCAGTAACTGCGGACAATAGTTTAAAAAATTAAATACATTCTCTCTACTCTTTCTGTTTCTTTTGCGCTAGTTTTTAAAAATTCACAATTTTGTTAAAGACAGATTTTTGTTTGTTCATTCTGCTGTTTGGAGCAAGTCTTCAGTTCTGCTATAGTAATAGTGATAGGAATCAGTTCTAATCATTTGCCTGCATGAAATGATTAAGGGACACCACAGAGCTGAGTGTGGAGTGAGATGAGAGATGCCATAGCCTTCGTTGTGAAATTTAGAGGGTGCCAGAAAATAAATCATAGTTAATGTGATATTTTAAAAATCAAAATTAATGCAAAGAAATCTTGGCTAAGTAAAATATTAAAACTTTTAAATAAAGGCAATATCAACATTACAGTGTTGTTGTTGTTGTTGTCATTTTTTTTTTTTCCTTTTACTTCTAGCTCAATATGGCTTGGCATGGCACTGGGACCCTGCTTGCTTAGGAAGAATGCAAGTACTCAGAGTAGTCAATTCAGACATTATATATCACACAGAACAGTAAATAATGCCAGACTGGACCAAATAAAGACAGGACTCCTAACACACCTGTTATCTTGGCTATGACTGGCCCATGACCTAGGCAGGTTAGCCTGTGGGCTTAAGTCCCCATGCCTACAGGAGATTTAGTTAGGGAAGATAAGTTTTTCTAAGAGAAATGATGTGTTTTGTCAGAAGATGGGACCTGTTGGGTAAATATTAAAACCAGAACTCCTACAACAACCTTCTCCCTCTAGGTTCTCAAAAGAGCTATTGCTGACAGTAGGCTTTTCTATTCCAGCCCTGCAAAATTTCTTCATAATCCAGAATCTCCCTTTTAATGCTTTTACCATTAATTACCCTATCTTTTCTTTTTCCCCCGCTTCTTTTGTTGGCTTTTTAATTATTCATCATTCCTTTTTCTTGGTCCAGTTTGTCCCCTACTATATTATTTAGCATAAATCTTATTATAATTTGTGTTCCAGTTCAATATCTATCACTTTAGTTCTTTCTCTGTTCTCCCTATTTTGTACCCTGTGTTTCTCCCTCAGTTTCCCTTCCTTTCTCCTAATCAGGAATATATATTTTTTCTGGTGCAAATTATTAATGCAGATGAGCATAAATATGCAAATGTTTCCCAGTTTATGTTAGAAAGCACAGGTAAAATATGTCTTTTGAATCATCATTTATTTTTGAAGAGTAAGAAATTTAAAAAATACATATATGTCTTATAAATGGAAAAAGAAAAGAAAAAAAATTTTATAGGAGACTAAATTCTTGAAAAGAGATATCACTGGAATTACTTTTATAAATGCTACTAACTTTTAGTTTCTTTCTCACTTTACTAATCCCAATCAATATCAACCTTCCCTGATATTATGCTCTATTTTAGTAATCATCAACAAACATAAACTGATATTCAAGAGGTTAAAAGGCAATAAACTCATATCCCCAAAATTGAAATTACATTGCCCACCTCCTCTAAGTTTCCTTTACCTATCTTTTTGTTTGAAATTTCTTTACTTACAAATAAAGACTTTATTTTTTTTAAAAAGCCTAAAAAAGAGAGAAAAAATAAAATAAAGCCTTTCACTTCAAAATAAAGGATGAAGTTGTCGAAAACCCAAACACCTGAAGTAGTTAAAAAAAAATCACTTAGTAAAAATAACTAAGATAGATAAAAAATAAGGATGTACTACAAACTGAAATATTTGAGGTAACTTACGGGTTTAAAAAAAGTGATTAAGGGGCACCTGGGTGGCACAGTCTGTTGAACATCAACTTTTAATTTTGGCTCAGGTCATGGTCTCAAGGTCCTGGGATCCAGCACATGGTGGGCTCCACAATCAGCAAGGAGTCAGCTTGTGGATTCTCTCTCTCCCTCTCCCTCTGCTCCTAACTCTGCTCATGCTTTCTCTCTCATTCCCTCTTTTTAAAAGAAAGAAATGAATCTTTTTTAAAAAAAAGTGATTAAAAACAGCTCCATTAAGAATGCAATATGAGGGGCACCTGGGTGACTCAGTGGGTTTAAGCCTCTGCCTTCCACTCAGGTCATGATCCCGGGGTCCTGGGATGGAGCCCTGGGATGGAGCCCTGCATTGGGCTCTCTGCTCACAGCAGGGAGCCTGCTTTCTCCTCTCTCTCTGCCTACCTCCCTGCCTACTTGTGATCTCTGTCTGTCAAATAGATAAATAAAATCTTAAAAAAATAAAAAAAAGAATGCCATATATGAGATATTGTGAGTAATAATTTTGAAAATACAGTCTTGTAAAAAAGTTTCCTATGAAACATTGTCAAAATAAACCCTGGGGCACCTGGGTGGCTCAGTGGGTTAGGCCTCTGCCTTCAGCTCAGGTCCTGATCTCAGGGTCCTGGGATCGAGTCCCACAGCGGGCTCTCTGCTCAGCAGGGAGCCTGCTTCCTCCTCTCTCTCTCTCTCTTTCTCTCTGCCTGCCTCTCTGCCTACTTATGATCTCTCTCTGTCAAATAAATAAAATATTCACAAAAATAAATAAATAAATAAATAAATCCCAAAAGTTTCCTAAACTATGCAATTTACATGAATTTATTGAAATAACTAATTTTTCTGAAATTATATGATGGGGGTAGATTTTATATGAGGTGATGTTGCAAATTGCAAGCTGAAAATAATAAAGACAGTGTATATCAAGAGAGAAGGCCTATACAAAATTTATTCTATTTAGATAATATACAGATACTTTTTAAGTAGAAGGATAAGAGGATAATTTTAGTTAGATAAATCAATTCATCCCTTAGTTTAGTAAAGGTATAGTCAGTCATTGTTCTGGTAACTGAAACTTCTGCATTTTGGAAGTGTAATTCTCTCTTTTTACCATTATGATACACACAAATTTACGTTAACATGGTATCATGCAAAGTGAGAACTGACCTATTCTAACCAGTATTAACAAAATTTATTTATGTAGCTGCTTTTTCTCCCAACAGATCACACAGTTTTATAACTTTTTTCCCCAATTTCCTAAAAATGTTACACCTCTGACTTCAGTAGATGAAGAAAGAGCTATGTTTGAATTATAGAAAAGTCTGAGTTCCTTCAAAATATATTATTTCACTGCTTTTTAGTATATATTCTTGGTCAAAATGTTACCTACTAGGTTTTCTGCTTTGTCAAACAAGTAAAAAGATTTTGTTTTTAAGACATTAAAATTCAAAAGTAAATAAATCTTGTTTTTGTTTATATTAGAAGTATGTCTCTGATAGTGCATGCATACTTCCAAAATAATTGTAAAGTTTATTTTCTGAATGCAGAATTTCCTGCATGTTTTTGAAAATTAATTCTGAATCATTTAAACAATTAAAGGTTATTAGCTTTCTTTATGTAATAAAGGAATCATCAACAGCAACTATATATATGTTCCAGTAAGGATAAATTATACACGATTCATGTAACTTTCTATTTAACAAAGCCACTTTTCAATGTTTAAGCATTTAAGCTTTATATACAAATCAGTATTACTATTTTCTTTAGTAGGATGTAACTTTAGGAAACTTCACTTTAGATTAATAACGGATACTTTATAAAGTACCTATTAAATTGCTATTATCAACTTGAATAGTCTTAGTTGGCGTATTCATAGATAATGGCAATGGTGCATTTAACATAAGCACAGAAATTTGAGAACGTATAGAATGTAATAGATTTATATTAGGATATTTATTAATGTTACTGTTCTGATCACTTGCTATATTTTATTTTTCTTATAGTACCTTTGATGATATAGAACTGTCTCAGATATGAGTAATAACTCTGGCTGGTTTTGTTCAATACCATCAAAGTATCTAAATAGATAAAATTGAGCATATATAGATATGGATGGGTGTGAGACAACTGTAACTAACATTTTAGTTGTTAATTTTGTAAGAACTTAAATACATGGTCAATACAATCATATTTGTTCGTTTTGGTCATACACTTTTAAGGCAGGTCAGCATATTAATTCAGAGCACATTTGCTGGCCATTGAAGACCGACAAAACTCTCTAAATCTCTTTATAGCATTTGCTAAGACCAGCCTTTCTTCATTCTACTCTCATTTAGTTCCAAATTTTCAATTACTGAGTTGGGTTTATCTACTGATCTCAGTTCCCGTGTCTTAATTCCTGTCATTTCTGCTCCTGGCAGCTTTCTGAAAGATGACCAAAATTCTTCTGCTTGTTTACAATAAGATTATACAATAGCTTAAGGAAAAATACTGTGCAATAATGATGTTTGGGATAGAGGGCAATCTATTCATGATCTTGCTGACTCACCAGATATATTAAGTATGAGATAAGAGAAAGTACAGATGAGTCCGTGTTAAGGACATATTGGGTGTCATTGGGACAAATATTAAGAGAAACTCATGAATATCTGATACATAAATAGGAAGTCCTCCAATAATTTTCCAAGGAGTGGTTATGTTTTATTTTTGGAAGAAGTAAACTGAATCTGAATCATTATATTAATGGCTTCTCAAAAGCAAAACAAACAAAAGAAACCAACAAAATCGGAAAAACAGAAACAAATATAAAAAAGCAAATGGGCTATTATAAATATTTTTGTGTTTTACTTATTAAAAATGGCAACATTAAAAATACTCAAATATTTTGTTTCAAGAATTGGCCTTGAGTGTAATAGTGAACAGAGAAGAATAAAGGAGACTACTGTGAATGCTGCCAATGACAGATACTTGACAGTATGGCTGACAGTTCTAAGTGCTATGTATCAATCTTTTGTTTCCTGCAGAGAAGATGTAGCTCTTAATTAGTGTTTGAAAAGCATCTAGCAATCTTTAGCTATAATGTTCAAGCAATGTAACATTATTTCTGCTCAAAACATTTCTTAATAGATGATGTATGTTGCCCTTGGTTTCTGTCATTCTTTGATTGTCACTGTCTGCTTTTATGTCCACAACTGGTCTATTCTATTCTCAGTTCTGGAGCTGATATATAATCCCATAGTGTTCTGTTTCTTAATAATGTGTTTTAGATTATATTAAAATTAAGTTTTATTTGTTAAAATATTGCCTCTGTCATAAAAATTTAAATCTGTCATAAATAAGTGAATTATTTTAAAATTAAATTATCAGATAAATTCAGATTTGATATTAGTAAATAGGACTAGCATTAGAATGTATTGGAAATAGCAAATTTTCCAGAAAAATAGCATTAAAAAAGGATAAAAAATCAGTGATAAAAATAAATAAATATATAAAATTGAAACAGAAATATGGATGTAATATTAGAATGACAGAATTAAATTAGGTAAGGATTGTAAAGACCTCAATATTTTTGCTCCCTTGTTGCATCAATCTTTACTAAGTCAAAGCTAGAAAGATAAAACATAGCATCTCCAAAATATCTGGATTTTGGTCCAATATCTATATTGGTCCTCAAACTAGGATACTATTTTCTCTATTGGCACAGAAAGATATTCAGGGGAAGGACAGGAATAATTTTAAAAGGATCCAATTTATAGATTCTCATCTTTGATCTATACTATAGTCTATAGACTTTCTTAAATTTGTCACTGACTCTTCCAGTTTATGGAAGAAAGCCATACACCTTACAAATCACAAATGTTCCTTTGGTGCATTGCCCTGAAGTGTGAAGATCTCCAGAGCACAGGAGAAAGTGAAGCCTTCCTCAGAAATCAACCAACACATCCAAAGCCCATAGCTTCCTATTTCCCTTTGTTATGCATATCCCATGAAGGATAATGAGTCTTCTTAGAATGTGTTATTTTGGCTTACATTAGGATAATCTGGATTCATGTATGTGGAGAACAATATTGGCTGAATACTGGAGTATTTTTTAATCACTTCCCTATGGAACGACGATGTATACTTTACAGAGAAAATTGTAGCTCACTTACATTACTATTTCAATACACTTTAGGCTCAAATAAAACCTGATTATTTCAGAAAGTTATTAAGATTTTTGCCCAGTTTGTAAATTTACAGAAAAGTTCTTTATAACATTGTTATTTCCAGGCAGTAGAGTTTTACCACCATATAAAAACAGAGATTAAAAGTTAGTTGACTGCTTAGTGAGGTTATAATTTTAATAATGTAGTGTCTAAAAGCTAATAGAGATGCCTGCTTATAATGAATGAATGAATGTATTTATGGATCCTTGATTAAGGATCAAGTAGAATACTACTGATGTTTTACTGTTTAATGGGTAACAACTGACTTAGCCTTCAAATACTAATATATCTGCCCACAAATATCTGGTGTGATTTCCAAAGGATACATTCATTTCTACTGGTGGTGTTATGTTCAATTTAAATATATATGTATGTATGTATATATACATATATACATACATATATATAAACATGAGAGTAATTTTTAAGTCAAAACACTGTTTCTAAAAAGAAGAAAAGGAAGAGGGGCACCTGGGTGGCTCAGTTGATTGGGCACCTGACTCTTGATTCCCACACAGGTCTTGATCTCAGTGTTGTGGGTTTAGTCTCTGCATTAGGCTCTGTGGTGAGTGGGAGCCTACTTTAAAAAAAGGGGAAGAAAAACAGAACTAATGCCATCTAAATTGCGTAGTTATATAATATCTAAGTGGATGTAATTGTAATTAGAAATACATAGCTAAGCAGGATTAAAGTGGGGCTTATGAATGAGGACTAGGTATAATATCTATGATCCATGGATTGAAAAAGGCCAGGCTTAACTTGTGTCCCCATTGCCCAGAGCAAGAAAAATAAGACTTGAGTGAATACTGTAGTTGAGGACAGTAATAGAAATGTAGTCACTGGCCTTTTACTTGAAGAACAAGGCTATAAGTAGTGACATAGGCAAACATTCTCAAGCCACAATTCTGGGTATCAACCACAACGGCACCATTTAGTTCATATTTGTTCTCGGACAAAGTCACAGGACTTTCCATGTCTTTGTTTACTCATCTATAATATGTAGATAATATCCCCAACTTCATAGACATAAGGCAATGAGTGAACAATACAGGTGATATTTGTGAAAGATAGAACCTAAAGACAATAAAGTGGTAGACATAGATTTTATTCAGTAATAATTATTACAATGGGCAAGAGAGCCCAGTGTAAACTAAACTCAGCTTCAATTAGTACAGCAGTGACTAAGCATTTTAAATGGAGAATGAGGGAATAGGGAGATAGGAGCATAGTCAGGGAAGTGGAAATATACACAAAGTGAGATGGAGTTTTGGTTAGTGTGTTTGGCCTCTGGGTTTGCTAATTGGCCCTCATCTAAGAGGATACTGTGCTTGCACGGAAACTGGGAGACAGGGGCTGTATCTTGTTGGCTGAAACAAACAGTAAATTCTTTTAGCAGCCTTGAACTTTATGGACAGGAACTTAAAGTAACTGGAGTCCTCATCCTAGGAACGTGACCTTAAGCTGTTAGAAACTATGCTAGTTTTGCTTAAGTCTTTGAGTGTGTGTTGGGGGGAGAATGTGGTGTGACAGTGGGAAAAACATTTGTAGTAAGAGTCTACAATTTTTAATATGCCAACGTTGAGGTGTAGTCAAGAAGAGGGCTCAGGGGAGCCTGACCAGAGCTTACTTGAGGGGATAGCGTTTGTGAGCTATTGCTGGCACAGAGTAAGTATTATTAAGGTTTGCTTTCATTACATTATTTTATCAAAGTCTAAATCAGAACACGTGACAGCACAAGTTCAAGTGTTAGTAGCACAAGTTCAAATTTGGACTCCAGACTATTGTGCAAACTCTGAGACCTGTTTACCTATAGACTATGGAGGATAATGCTTTCCTGAGTTTGCCTTATAAAACAGAGTGAATAATGTCTTATTTTACACATAAATACAGAATACATATTGTTAAACTTGATTATGCCTTTTCATCTATGGATGTTTTTTCAAAATAAAACTCAGGGCCTTTACTAATAAAGAGAGAAAGGCCAACATTTTGACCTCCAAGTAGAATGAGAAAATATATCTTCTGGTTTCTAATCCCTCTACATAGACATGGGAATAATTATAATTACAATCAGGGAATTAGAACTACAGAGAGAAAAAGCTAATAATAGCAATTAATATTACAGATAGGTTTCTCAAATTTCAAATATAATAGCTACTGGAGATTATGAAGAAAGATTCCTTAGAGCAATGTTTGTACTCATATTTTTTTGGTATCAAAATTTAATATATATTACTGCCAATAGCAGAAGAAGGCTGCAATCTTAGGGAATGAATAACAGCATCAATAGTATTATTTATTGTTTAATTAATGAAAAGAGCTGTAATATATTTTCTGATTATATATGCAAACAGTACTTCTATAAAAACACACACACTAAAATGCACTTCTTTTAGGATTCTAAGAAAAGTAATTGATTTTTTTAGTTTGCTCAATATTTTCCTCATTGTTAGAACTATAATATATACCATATTGGAAACTGGAAGTCTACATAGATTTTTATAAAAATTAAATGATAATATCCACTTTGTTTGGGAATCTACTTATCATTCAATAATATATTTAAACTGACAAAGTAGATTTTGTCCATTTGGACAAGCTCATAGGTATTATGCAGAACAGTCACTTGTCCAAAAGTTAATGGATAGCAATGCCTTTGAGATCTAAAATATGGCTTTTGTATTAATAATCAACAAAATTACATATCTGAAAAGGGGGAGTACGATGTTCAGGATGTCTTTCAAATCATTACTGGAGGAGCCCAAAGATATTATTTGAGGCCTGATAGAGATTTCTCATGCACATTTGTTGTTGGAATCAAGAAATATATCTTACAAAAGTAAGAGCATCATTTTCATTTCCAGGGCATATATATTTCTGAGTAAAAGTACAAAGGAATGGCATAATGGGCTTAATAAAATTGATTCTGTTTTGCCAACACAAATGTACAACATGATACAAAGAACACCAACCTCAGAATTATTTGTTCTAACTTCTGATGCTTTTATATTTTGTGTGACTCAGTCACTTCACCAGAACTTTTTGAGGTATTGTTTTTAGAGTTCAACCTACATCCATTGTCCATGTTTCAGTTGATAAGGCAGCACTTTACCCTGAATCAAAAAGTAGGATAGGGATGTAAAGGCTTTTTTTTTTTTTTTCAACATTTATAAAGTCAAGAGGCTTTTGGTTATTTCTTAGAGCATGGAATAGGCTAAAAGTAGGCTCTAAACAAATACAGATACAATTTTTAAAACCCTGCAATTAGCTTAAGTTTTTAAATTTGTTTTGGGATCCAGTGAAGGAGAGTTCAAAACACATTTATTTAGTTTCCATTACTTCAGCTTTAACACTAGCCCCTTCCCATGCCTGCCCTCTGCCCCTTAACTCTTTCTCAGAGACCCATTCTGCTTTTATACCCAGAGATTCTTACTGGTGTTGTTTAAAATCCACAGCAAACTGGAAAAAAAGAGAGAAAACAACACAAAATCCTCCTTAGCTCAAGGAAGGAGGAGAAAAGCTTAGAAACATTGATTCATTACTACTTCTTATGGGGTAGAAAATTTAATAGCAGAGTACACATATTAAACTGCTTGAAATAGAGATGCAAACAGTCTTTTTTGTAGTTTTATAATGACTTTTCTGAAATGAGAATATTCTTTACACAGTTTAACTTATAAGTACTCAGTTAATAAATATTGTCTACTTCAACAAATACAATGAACAACTTTAGTACTCTAAGTAAAAAAGATGCTCTTGTTCTCTTATTAAAAAAAATCAGATGCCTACAATGTGGCAAATATCCATCAGTCATTGTGAAATGAAATTTCAGTTTAATTGGAAACTGGAAAGCCACTAGAAGACTTCACATAATATGCAAACTAGAATATCTCACTTTTAAATAAAAAGAAAGTAAATTCATGCCTGTCCTGTTTTGTTGATGCCTTTGGAATATTTAGAAATGAAAAAAGCAAGGTTTTCTTCACATTAAGGTTTTATTTAACACCACTGCATTGAGCTACTTAATGTACGAGGCACTCTTAAAAATGTGCATTATTCAAAGAATTGGGTATTTTCTTTACAAGAAACACACAAATCAGTGCATGCAATAATCTGATTAAATGTTGCAAAAGAAAACAGTAGAGAATAATTTATAGATGGGCTCCATTTTAGTTTTCATCATCTGGTATCAATCTTTAGAAAATAATTTCTAATCATTCATCTTATTAATCAGAATTTTAAAATAAAAGCAATTCACGGACATTTAGTTAATAATGTTCTACATTTTGCAATCTGTTGAGGCTATACATCCTGTTAACAGTATGACAAAGAGAAATGGCCTTCAGGGTTATATATAATGAGAGTGTGAATTTCAGACTGGTGATTGGCATTTTCAGCCACACAATCTTTTATTACTTTATTTGTATATGAATAATTTATTTCACTCATTTTTATGGTAATTTTCTGAAAGCAGATATTTGTCAATGGCTCTTATACAATGCCTTCTCATGATACATCTTGAGGACAATGGAAGTGTTTCAGGACTATGCATCCCAAAGGTAGTGGTCATATTGTTTGCACTCGCTTTGCATTTGTCTGCTTCCAAGCCTATTTTCCCAGTCTCATGTTTATTCTGTGCGGTCTTAGTATCCTTCAATAAATTTCTTTTTCTTAATTAGAATCAGCTTCTGCTGCTGGTAATCAAAGAGACCTAATTAATGAAGGTCATTAGGAGACCAAATATTTTGAAAAGAAAAGAAATCTTGAAAAACTAAACAGATTGTTTCAAATTGGTGGAGGAAACGAATGTATACTTCGATGAGATTGTTATAAAAAGTGAGTGAATCCTGGGGAATGCCAAATTCTGAGGCAATAGATAAAAAAGCTGTAGGGAGCTCTAATGACAACATCTGGACATTCTTTGAGAAACTACATTTGTAGGATGTAATACAATGCAACCATTAAACAGAAGAAGTTGATTCCTGAATTTGTATGTGAAATGGAAAAAAAAAAAGCTTTATATTGGGACACAAAGACATGTAAATAGGTCAAATAAGGTCAAGAAGGAGACTCACAAAAATGATAGCCCTTGTTTATCTTGAAGAAGGGAGGCAGAATTGAAGCCATTTAGATAATGACATGGGACTTTTAGATTTACATTATATACTTTGTATTATTTAATATTTTACAGTGTGAATGTGTTCATCTTTTTCTTGTGTATTTTAAAAAAGGAAAATATTTTGATTATCTAAAAATGGATATAATAATGAGTCTAGAGCTTTTTCTAGAAGTAAGGTATTTAATAATTATTAGTGTCAATGCACTCTACGAAGTCTCTTGCTTTTTCTGTTTCAATTGGCTATTTTCTTTTCTTTTCTTATTATGTTCAGTTAGCCAGCATAGAGTACATCATTAGTTTTTGACATAGCGCCCAACAATTTATTAGTTGTGTATAACACCCAGTGCTCATCACAACATTTGCCCTCCTTAATGCCCATCATCCAGTTACTCCATCCCTCCGTCCCTTTCCTTTCATTTTCCGTTTTATTTTATTTCCTTTCAGTGTTCCAAAATTCACTGTTTATGCACCACACCCAGTGCTCCATGCAATACATGCCCTCCATAATACCCACCACCAGGCTCACCCAACCTTCCACCTCCTCCCCTCCAAAACCCTCTGTTTGTTTCTCAGAGTCCACAGTCTCTCATGGTTTGTCTCCCCCTCCTATTTTCCCCAATTCACTTCTCCTTTCCTTTTCCTAATGTTCTCCCTGTTATTCCTTATGCTCCACAAGTAAGTGAAACCATATGATAATTGACTCTCTCTGCTTGACTTATTTCACTCAGTATAGTCTTCTCCAGTCTCATCCATGTTGATACTAAAGTTGGGTATTCATCCTTTCTGATGGAGGCATAATACTCCACTGTATATATGGACCATATCGTCTTTTTTTTTTAAAAGATTTTACTTATTTATTTGACAGATAGAGATCACAAATAGGCAGAAATGCAGGCAGAGAAAGAGGGGGAAGCAGGCTCCCTGCTGAGCAGAGAGCCCAATGTGGAGCTTGATCCCAAGACCCTGAGATCATGACCTGAGCCAAAAGGCAGAGGCTTTAACCCACTGAGCCACCCACGCACCCCTGGACCATATCTTCTTTATCCATTCACCCATTGAAGGGCATCTTGGTTCTTTCCACAGTTTGGGGACTGTGGCCATTGCTGCTATGAACATTGGGGGTACAGATGGCCCTTCTTTTCACTACTTTGGTATCTTTGGGGTAAATACCCAGTAGTGCATTTGCAGGATCATAGGGTAGCTCTATTTTTAATTTTTTGAGGAATCTCCACACAGTTTTCCAAAGTGGCTGCACTGTTGGTGGCCAGTAAGAGGGTTCCCCTTTCTCCACATCTTCTCCAATGCATGTTATTTACTGTCTTGTTAAATTTGGCCATTCTAATTCCTCCCTCTCCTCTGTAACCTTCAGTTTCATTCTCAGAGTCCAGAGTCTCTCATGGTTTGTCTCCCTCCCTGCTTTCTTTCCATTCAGTTTTCCCTCCCTTTCCCAGTGGTCCTCTGCACTATTCCTTCTGTTCCACATATGAGTGAAACCATATGATAATTGTCTTTCTCTACTTGACTTATTTCACTTAGCATAATCCCCTCCAGTTCCATCCATGTCGATGCACATGGTGGGTATTCATCCCTTCTGATGGCTGGGTAATATTCCATTGTATGTATGAACCACATCTTCTTTATCCATTCATCTGTTGAAGGGTATCTCAGCTCTTCCACAGTTTGGTTATTGTGGACGTTGTTGCTATGAACATTGGGGTGCATGTGCCCCTTCCTTTCACTACATCTGTATCTTTGGGGTAAATACCTAATAGTGCAATTGCTGGTCATGAGGTAGCTCTATTTTTGACATCTTGAGGAACCTCCACACTGTTTTCCAGAGTGGCTGTACCAGCTTCCATTCCCACCAACAGTGTAAGAGGGCTCCCCTTTCTCCACATCCTCTCCAACACTTGTTGTTTCCTGTCTTGTTAATTTTTGCCATTTTAACTGGTGTAATATAATATCTCATTGTAGTTTTGATTTGTATTTCCCTGATGGCTAGTGATGCTGAATATTTTTTCATGTGTCTGTTATCAATTGGCCAACTTAACTATATGAATAGATGCTTTGATTTCTTAAAGGAATTTCCTTTAAAGCACTAATTTTCATAGAATTACATATAGAGGAGATGGAAAATGAATGTTTAGATGTGCCTAAGTAATTTGCTTGTCTGTCTTTGAGAAATACTACTTGTAACACTGTTTAGGTAGTCTTAGTTATTCATGCCACGCAAATTTCACATGTGACAAGTAAAGTGATTACAGATATACCAGGTGCTCTTTCATTGAATTGAGTCACAGAATGATTAAAATTTAAACATAAAAATACTGACTTCCTTCTCTGCTGTATTTGCATGCTGAAAATACACACTGATGTCCTACTGAATGTACGTACCCAACTCTGCATTCGGGCATTCAGTGATGTCACACTGGTGACATGAAATCACGATGGAAGAGTTTATGCCTCAGAAATTAGCAGATACTGTATATTAGGGCTTTTTTCCCAGACCGCCAGTTATTAATTCTTACCAGAATACCACTGCCTCATCAAAATCCCTGCTCGGGGTGCCCCAGTGGATCAGCAAGGCACATAACTTGCAATATTGGCTCAGGTCACAATCGCAGTGTTGTGAGATCTGCTCAGGCTCTGTTCTCAGGAGGGAATCTGCTTGAGATTCTCTCTCTCTCTCTCCCTCTCCCTCTCCCTCTGCCAGCTCCCTCCCTCTCTCTTTCTCAAATGAATAAATAAATCTTTAAGGGAAAAAAAACCCCACAACTTCAATATTCCTTGGTTGTCTTTCCATTTCTCACAGCTTCGGGCCCTTGGCTCCACCTCTTTACCCAACATACCCTCATTAAATATAAATCATCGTAGTTCTTTAAATTACATGTCACTTTACTCTGACACTCAAGTTGGGTTGAGTTCATCTATTGAACCATCTCATAGCACTGGATATTTAAAACAAATTATATTGAAATTAATTAATTATGTATAAATTCATCTTAATAGCATTTTTTCAAATTTATTTATTTGAGAGAGAGAGGGAGAGTGAGTGAAGAGAGAAGAAGCAGACTCTCCAATGAGCAGGAGCCTGACTCAGGACTCAATCCAGGACTCTGAGATCATGACCAAAGCTGAAAGCAGACACTTAACTGACTGAACACTGGTGCCCCTATTTTTTAAAGATTCTGTTTATTTTTCTGAGAGAAAGAGAGAGAGAGAGAGAGAGAGAATACAAGCAGATGGAGAGGGGCAAAGGGAGAGGAAGGACAAAAAACAGACTGCCCATTGAGCAGGGAACCTGGCTTAGGGCTCAATCCCATGACCCTGTAATCATGACCTGAGCCCAAGGCAGACACTTCACAAACTGAGCCACCCAGGCATCCTTTAATTGTTTTTAGTTGAGAATATTTTATGTACCTTGCACTGTTCTTGATGCTTAGAATAAAGTAGTGAACAAAATGGACAGTCTCTATGGTCATAAGGATTTCATATTAGTAGAGGAGTTAAGGAGGTCTGCCCCTCTATCTATTGTCTATTCACAAACATATAAAATCTTAAGTGTAATTAAGCATGCTAAAGAAAATAACTAAAGTATTGTGATAGAGATGGCAGGGAGTCTTTTCTTAGGAAGCAGCATTAAACAGAAAACTGAATGGAGTAAGGACATGAGCAAAGTAAAAATTCTAGAATATTCCATCAACAGAAAATGGAAGTTCTTGATTGGAAGTTCTGTATAGGAAGAAGCTAATGTGCTGGAGAGGAGCAAGCATGCAGAAGGAAGAAGAAGGAAGTCAGGCAGAGAAATGAAACAGGATCAAATGACATGGATTTTGTAAGGTATACTATGGCCTTTGGATTTTATGCAAAATATGGTGGGTAGCCTTTGGAAGGGATTGATCATTAGAAATTTAGGAAAATTTGCTCTCTGTTGTGCTTGCAGTGTATAAAGTAGTGCTTGGCATGTTGCAGTTTTTCCATTAATACATAGGGAATGCATAAATGTAACTAATGCATATATTCATAGAATTTAGAAAGTATAGAGTTTACTTTCAGACAATTATGAAATCACCAAATTTTGTTTACTTTCTGTTTTGTTCTGTTTTTAGGATTTCATAAGAATTCACTAGGCTATGATACAAATCAATATCATATTAGCAATAATAAGAACTCATATGATCACTTCTGAGAAACTGTTCTAACTAGACAATAGTCTAGGACTTCTTCTTCTTCTTCTTTTTTTTTTTTTTTAATTTGACAGACAGAGATCACAAGTAGGCAGAGAAGCATGCAGAGAGAGAGTAAGGGCAGGCTCCCCGCTGAGCAGAGAGCCTGATGCGGGACTCAATCCCAGGATCCTGGGATCATGACTTGAGCCAAAAGCAGAGGCTTTAACCCACTGAGCCACCCAGGCACCCTAGTCTGGGACTTCTTAAGCAACATAACTTCTAACATGAAATGCCAATGCACTAGGACATTCAGCAAGCCTTGCCCATTCAAACACCATTACATGGGTATAGTCCTTATTAGAAAGCACATGGCAAATAAGTCTACTGTGTTTTTTATCACATCAACCATCTTGTTGCTTTCTTCCTATGGAGTTCTCTATGTAGGACATACTTATTGAGCAGATAGGGGCTTGTGGTTGGACTAAAGCATCTTGAGCATCTAATGACCTAGTTCATTAGGAACCATGATTCGCCCCAACTTTCTATATGGACACCATGTCTATCAGAAGCTACAGAATATGAAAACTCCAACTAGAAAATATTCACACATATAGAGTTGTCTCTTTGACCTAGCTCCAAATGTTGGTAATATATTTTGAATTTAAAAGTAAATTTGTGAATATATTTTCCTTTTTGAAAATATATAAAAAAATAAGAACTATTTTTTTAAAGATGTTTTTATTTTTAAGTAATCTCTACACCTAATGTGGGGCTTGAAATTACAACCCTGAGATCAAGGGTTGCACGCTCTGCTGACTGAGCCAGCCAGCTACTCCAACAATAAATAAGGAGTCTGGGATTATGATCTGAACCAAAGAAAGATGCTTAACTGAGTGAGCCACCCAGCTGCCCCTCTAAATCACTGGTATTAACTGATATTTATATCCTCTATGGCTAAAAAAAATAAAATGGGGAAAAATACCTTAGGTATAATTACTTATATTATTTAAAGCCCTCTTTTCAAGATTATTCATAATTATGCATGATTTTATTACATTGTATTTATTGTTATGGCCACTTGATTTGGGGATAATACATGAATTAAAGAAGTTTTTAATCATGTGCTGCTAGAAGGGCTTAGCCTGCAAGTCAAATTAGATAATACACTTTTTAACTTTTAAAGATGATATTTTTATTATAATTTGTATATGGGTTAAAAGATATACTTATAAATAACAAGTTGTTAAGAAGCACATCACCCTCATATAAAGAAAACTACTTTTGACATGCTGGGAAAGAGCTTTCTCTGACTGTCTGAGATCTCACTGTCCCTGTTTCTGTATCTCTCTGCTCCTGCACGTGGGGGCGTGGGTGCGTGCAGGCACACACACATACATGCATTCTTTCTCTTTCTCTCAATTTTCCTCTATATTCTCATAGCTTTTTTTTTCCACTCAGATAAGATTTGGACAGTTTTAAAGGATTTCTTTTTTTTTTAAGATTTTATTTATTGGAGAGAGAGTGAGAAAGAGAGATCACAAGCAGAGGTAGAGGGAGAGAGACAAGCAGACTCCCCACTGAGCAGGGAGCCCCACACTGGGCTCAATCCCAGGGCTCTGGGATCATGACCTGAACTGAAGGCAGATGCTTAACTGACAGAGCCGCCCAGGCGCCCCAAGATTTGGATAGCTTTTAATGACAAAAATATGAATTTTTAATTAAATACTTTCAATATATGTAAATAGTGTATATGTTTTCACATATCTACTGGAGTTCAATAATAATTACAAATACAAGTCGTGTATTATTTACACTTCTAGACAAATTTTAAAAACAAAAAAACAGAAAAAAACATACACACAACTAAAAAATGCAACTTCTATTATAGAAGAATAAAATAAAGTTTATTCTTTCCCATTTTGTCATTATAAGGTAATTTTAACTCACATAATTTTCAGTTTCTGTAGTTGAAAAAAATACTGTCCTAGATTGTGAAGAAACATTTCAGAGAATCAACAACAAAAACCTTTGAATTCAATCCTCAGTTGTGACATGTATTACTTTTCTCTCATCACAAACTACCGTACTCTAACTTTGGTTAGCTGCTTCAGATTATTTGGGTCATAAAAAAAAGTGAACGAAAACCTGCAATGATCAATGCAAACACTTTAGCATCAAAAAATGAGTAACATAAGGCTATCAAGCCATTCAGACAATTCTGAAAGCATGAATTCCTATTCTATTTCTGTTAATAAGGAGGGTCCAAAGGTAAGCAGCTGGCTGCATAAACTACCTGAAATGTACATAACCAGCATTGCTATGAAAGCCTGTTTGTATGATGAAAGGACACAATTCGATATTTAAGGGTCCTTTTTATTTCTATTTGTCTATAAAAAAACAACTTAAACTCTTTCACCTATCATAAAATATATGATTTCCTGTCCAGAAATAATTTTTGGAGTTGTCTTTCCATTCCTACTTTTAAAATAATTCCAACTAAATGTAGTCTTCTTAATGACTACATTAGCAAGTTTATTCAATTTCAGATTTCTTTCTTTAAAAAAATGCAACATCATATTGCTTTCCTTATCTGTACTTTCATTAGCATTCAGTCAACTGAAAAAAATCTATTAATTAATTAATTTTTGCATTTTGTTATGTACAAGTCATGCCATCAGTTATTACTATAATAACAGAAATTAAAATACCATTTTAAAGCTGCTAATTATAATATTCAGGGTAATTATTATCATATTGATGATGAGTCTTCAAGACAGTTACTTGCATAACTGGTTTCCAAGAAGGAAGAGAAGATGTACTGAATTTTAGAATGATATTGTCCAAGGGCTTAGAATTAAGAAAGTTGTGGTTCCTTAAAAAAACAAACAAACAAAAAAACCTGACTCATGTGAAAAATTAATTTGCCTTGGCTAAGTTATTCAGTGATGTCCCCAGATTAATAAAATATATTTTGCCATTCATAACTAGCCACAACTTTTAGTGATGGCAAATCCCCCCATTGCAAGTCCCCCATTTCTAAAACCTTTGTATTCTTAGGATGGAGTTCCCTTCATGGGTGGAAAATCAGAGAAAAGACATGGAAAATTTCTATTTATAAAGTCCCTATATATAAAGCTTTATAATCATGTTCATTTCCTATTTGTCTTTCCAACTATGTTTAGATTCATGTGTGAACTCTTTCATTTATTTCCTTTAAAGAGTCATTGTCTTAGCCAGTTAAGAAAAAAAACTGTTGAGCTTACACAAATACATTTAAATAAATAGTGAAATCTAAATAAATAAATATTTTTAATATTTTAAATTTATATTTAATTATATTTTATTTTATAAATTTTATATTGCATCATATTATACTTTATAAATCTATAAATAAATTATATTTATTATATTTAATTATATTTAATTAATATTTTAATAGTTATTTAAATAAATAAATAGTGAAAATTAAGAGATTTTTATTATTTAGTTCCTAACATTTACTTTTCAACCACTGAAATTCTGTTACTACATTGAATGTTTAGGGATTCAATTTTGGTACATATTCAACTCAAAAAGCTAGTTTTTGATGGAAAATACACCATAGGGAATATAGTCAATAATACTGCAATAATGCTTATGGGAGCACATGATCACTACACTTACTGTGATGAGCACTGAGTAGGGTATATAACTATCCTTTCACTATGTTGTATATGTGAAACTAATATAATATTTATGCCAATTACATTTTAATAAGAAAAAAAAGTTTTAAGTGTTTTTTAGTGGAGTTATATGATGCAACTAATCTTGTATTTGATAAGCATACTCTGTTAAGATATTTGAAAAATTTAAAAAATATTCTATTTATTTATTTGAGTTAGAGATTGGGGGAGGGAGGGGCGGAAGGAGAGGGAGAAGCAGATTTCTTGCTGAGCCAGGAGGCAAAGGGATTGGGAGGGGATTGATCCCAGGACCTTGAGATCATGACCTGAGCCAAAGTCGGACGTTTAACCAACTGAGCCACCCGGGTGCCCCAAGATATTTGAAGTATTTTAAAGATAAATTATTATATTAATGATACATAGGAATCAATAGATAAAAATGAAAAACAGGTCTTTAAAGGATGACTGTGACTATCATATAAATATAAACATAAAAACATGGAAAAGGCTATCTTTGCTTTCATAACAATTTAATGGAAATAAAATTCACAGGTGTGCAAGATACGAGGTTTCACTTTCTGACAAAAAATGAAAAGTTCAATAACTACAAAATAATTTTAATAATTGTAATTGTCCAGAAAATATTTCATTTCCAAAATGTCCACTTGAAAATAAGACAGAAGAGCTGAATAAAAAGATGGATGACACAGGTTGAATTAAACACAGCTAATTTTGAATGCAGTCTCATCTCCACTTAGGGTTTCATCTTTTTTGTGGTTTCTCCCTGGGTTAATGCTATGGGCTTGGTTAATGGAGGCCACTGTACACAGGGATCAACATTAGGTGATTTCAGAATGGATTCGTAGGTGGACAAGGGATTGAGACCAGGTTTTTACAGTGATGACTAGCTCCATGAAAGGAGACAGTGCCCCCCAGTCTCACTGGACACGAGGACTATCCCTTCCCAGATCACCTCTGCCCCAGGATTCAGTGACTGTGGTGACTGTCAGCCTCCAAGCTGAGCTGGAAAAATGCCTCCAGTGTATCCATCCCGAGGACCCTATACAGCACTATTTTTTTCTGATATAGTAAACTGCGCTCCTCGTGAAACTTGCCGCTGTTAAAAAGCTGGGAAAACTGGAAGTTTCCTGCTGACTGTTTGGCAGCACTGGATATCATTTCACCTTTACGGCATGCCAAAGAGTGTACTCGAAACCACACTAGACCCAAAGAGGCACTTCCTCACACCGGCCCTGGTTGACCTGCCCAGACCCTGCCATCAGAGACCTCTCAGGGCTGTTTGCTGTTCAGTGTACCAGATGATAACTATCGCTTTCCACCTGACAAACCTATGAAAGACCCTACTCCCTTTGTTACTCCCACCACCAACACTTCCGCCATACCTGAAATGCCATCTCCGCTTCTCTCCATATCTAATCTATAAGCCCCTCCCTAATGCATACCAAGCCTTTACCCCACACCACAAACAAATGAACCAGATATGACATGACAAATACATTCATACAAACTTTCAAGATAGCAGCCCAGCCCTTCCAAGTAAAATGGTGTTGGATCTGTCACTAAGCAGGGCCAGGCCTATAGCCTCAGGTCACACCACCTATCCCTCAGTTCTTCTTAGTGATCAGCCCATTGTGCCAATTCTCTCCAAAAGACCATGAGCCTCATTTCGGCTAGACCAAACCTCCAGTCTAGACCCCAAACAGGGGACCCTGTGGATGAGCATCAAAACAGCTAATCTCCCACAATGTATTTCCTAATGCCTAAAAGCTACACTTGAACACAAGAGCTGGTCCTCTCCCTGTAAACTCATTTCGCCTTAATGATGAATAATGTCTCATTCAGATTCTACTGATTCAAGGGACCAGGAGAGGGTCCACTTGATTCAGCCAGGTCCAGCCACTTTTTACCTTCCTAGCACCCCTCTGCTAGAGATGTCCTGCTAACAGGCTAAAAGAGCCGTTTTATCCCTATCTTGCTGGGACTGGCAGCCTCTGTGTGTGCACTGTGCCTCAATCCTACCCTATGACACCTCAAGTCCTGCTGGGTGCTTCCTCCGTAACCTGCGAGTGATAAACTTCCCTATTTCAATTCCTCTTGCGATCTGTTTTTGAACCATGGTTCGCCAAATGGCAACCTGTGTTCCATTTAATAAATACTAATTTAACAAATTCATAACAGAGGGCTTGCACTTTACCTCCTTTGTCTCTATTTCCAGTGTCATTTCCCCCCATTATACTGCTTAGTTTCTCACAGATATTTTTAAATTTCATAGAGAGGTTTTTATTTCTTGCATTAAAATAGTACTTATTTCTCATTTCTTTAATTTAGTCTGCCATAGTCTGTCATAAAATCAGGTGCTTAAAAGGGAGGAAAGAAAGTGTCCTTTTGTAATATTTGCAGGTAGAGTTGATCCAGACAAAAATATCAAAGCCTTCATATTTGTCAAAATATTTTTTTTAAAGTCTAAACTGTCAAGAGACTTGTGATAACTCATCTGTTCCTTTCAGACATCTTGAAGATCAATACTTATTTTGGGTGCTGGTGATCATGGGTTATCTGCATCAATCACTAAGATGGTCACAAGGAACAAATCAAACACCTGGGTGCTATTTCATTTTACATGGGATTTAGACTGAATTCTGATGCACATCAATCATCATGTCTATGCCAAAAGCTGCCTTTAAAGCACAAGTCATATTTTAATAATAGTAAATACAGTTTTAAATCTTTACATCAAATCCTGGAACATTCAGATTAACCTTAGCTAATAACCCAGAGGTAACTATGAAAGTAACTAAAATAAAATATTTTGCCCGAAGGCAGAAAGAAGCCAGTGATAGAAAAAAAGAAATAAAAATCCCAATACACATTCTCAAATATTATTTAGAGCTATATAGAAGCATTTACTAAAAATATCCAAGGCTAAATTTCAAAGTCAACTATCACAAATACATCCAGTGGAAAGAAGGAGGCACTGTGGTAAAATCATGTTCATTCACACATTATCCGGACAACTTTTATTTTGGGTGCTAGTCTCATCCTTCAATGAAGTCAATTCTGAATTTTTTTTTCCATATCCCTATAACATGGATAGCATCCATGTATTCCTATGAGGCATATATTCATGGGTGTCTGTGAGTTATGTAAAAGTCTTGAGCTTTTATATGTTTCTCAAATTACATATCAGGATGAAGTGAGAGGGAGGCCTGGGTGGCTCAGTCAGTTGAGGGTCTGCCTTCAGTGCAGGTCAGGATCCTGGAGTCCCGGTTTTGATTCCTGCATGAGGCTCTTTGCTCAGCGGGGTGTCTGCTTCTCCCTCTGCCTCTGCCCTTCCCCCCACTCATCTCTCTCTCTCCCTCTCTCTCTGTATCCTTCTCAAATAAATAGTGCCCCCCCCAAAAAAAAGAACGAAAGTAGGAGAGAAGGCAATACATTTTTTTCTAAATAAAGTTAGTATTTAATTCAGTATAATAAGAATCCTTAAAATGTTTCCATAGTCACAGTGAGATCCTATTGATTGAAACAGAAATGAAATTCTGTGTTTTAAGTGATCTGAATGTAGTGTTCATGTCAGAGTTTCTAATTTTTGTTCCTATTTTGGATGTACACTGAGCAGGAAAATGCAGGTCAGCAATGAATTAGCATGGATTAGGTTGTCAGTCACAGTAGATACAAAATTAGATTGGAAAAGACATAGAGGGACGCCTGGGTGGCTCAGTTGGTTAAGCGGCTGCCTTCAGCTCAGGTCATGATCCCAGCATCCTCGGATCGAGTCCCACATCGGGCTCCTTGCTCGGCAGGGAGCCTGCTTCTCCCTCTGCCTCTGCCTGCCACTCTGTCTGCCTGTGCTCGCTCTCTCTCTCTCTCTCTCTCTAACAAATAAATAAATAAAATCTTTAAAAAAAAAAAAGACATAGAATGCTAAAAGTAATTTCTACAAGATACTTGAAACAAACAAAAAAACCAGACAGCAGCAACATATACTACAACCCTATGACAAGTATAGTCCCAGGAGCTCACGTTTGCATTATTACAGGGTATCATGGAGAAGGTACTATAGGTGTTGTAGTGGAGGAACGTGAAGGTAGCCCATTTGGATACCAGAAAGCAACTCAAATGCTTATGAGAACATACCAATAAAGTGGTATCAGGCTATCCGATACGTTTTCAGCTGCAGCATATTTATAACATATTACCTATATAGCTTTTTATAGTGTGAAAACACTTACCGCACAGTTTAAGTTTTATTGCTTTTCAATTGTTGTTATTGATTCTTATTTTTAGCACTTTTTCTCCTGCTTGGGTCATTTGTACACAATTTGGCAAGTCACACCCACACATGGAAGAATTATTTCTATTTTCCTCTTCTCCAGATGATATAGACTTCTGACTCATATCTGCAAATGTAATGACCAAAAATAAGGGAGAAGTGCTAAAAGAGCGTAGGTGTAAGCTTTTTTACTTCTCACAAACAAGTTGCTGAGAATCTGGCATGTGTTTTCCCACACTGCAAAATGTAAATGGATTTCTTTTCATTAAGTTAAAAACAACAAGGATATCACACCATCCTTTTACACTTGTTGAAAATAAACTCCACTTCTTACCACAGAAATGATCTCTGAAGTTCTGGAGACAGTATCATCAGATTGCAACTGCTTGTATTTCCCATGACCTGGATAAAAGAAACCGAAGCATGCATTGCTTTTGACTTTGAGCATAGCGTCATCAGAAAGGATTAAAGCATCTCTTATTATCTTTAAAATATTTTTATCTCATATTAATAATCTCATTTTCTGCCTGGGCTAACAGAGGCAAATGCCCAAAGAGCTGTGCCCCCTACAGACTTACCCCAGTTAGCTAGCTACTCTTCCTAGAGCTGCCGGAAACTGGCATTGGTTAGGGCATAATTCACTTTTCAGAGTGAGGTTTGAGGTAAGAGAACAGAAATCATTAGATCTGTTTCTTCTTTTCAACTCCCTGCACAGTACACAGACTCCGATAAAAAAAAAAAAAAAACTTATTGAATGAATGACTAAGTGGCTAAATGAATAACCAAGACCTACTTTCTCTCCTCATTATCTGTCAAGATAGGGAAACAATTCAGAGGATTTTAACAAATGGGGAAGTATGGTCAAGTGGAAGGTGAGCAAAGGAGAAAGGAGAGCCAAAAGTAAAGGGTAAAGAAAGATGAAAGAAATGCCCTGAAAACCCATGTCCCTGTTGTAAACAAATTTTGAGAAGCTGATAGAATTTGCCAAGTAAACTTCCTTGGTGTACTCTTGTAGGTTAGATCAGATATACGCTTTTGCATTTCTTTGGTAATCATTGACATATTCATGTCAATGAATCATTGACATATTCATGTCAATGATTACTCCAGGTAATTCTGATACAGTTTAACTTATTAAAAATCATCCATTACATCTATACTTCCAAATGTTTTGCCAAACATCTTTTTCTGAATTACCGTTGTTTAATCCCTACTGTCGTTCTGGTAGTTTTATATTTGTATCATATCTTTTTCTTGATTAAAATTTGCCAAACAAATCTAGTTCATTGATGTTTTCAAAGAAAATAGCTTTGGTTTTAATACTGAAATCTGAACTTTGTTCTGTTTTCTGTTTTCTCCTAATTACTTATTCTCACTTTTATTCATTTCTTTTTGAATTTTTAAAGTTTACATACTTTTATCTAGTTCCTTGATTTTAATTCTTAGTTATTTCACTTGGCTATTTTGGTTTTATTATGATAGGCATTTGCATTTGCATTTTATCAAAATATTTGCATATTAATGCTTACATATTAAACATTTAACAATGAAAGGGAAATTCTCTGTAGTACTGTTTCCCCACTCCATTTCTATTGTGTAGGGGGAAAAACCCCTTTTATTTATTTATTTTTAGCAGTTTCTTCTTACATTTTTCTATGGACCTACTCTCATTTTTCAAGCTGTACTAGCTAATATCTCATAAGCATAAGTAGTTTTTCCTAGATGCTGATAACATAATGACATAATATTATAATGGACATATATGACATATATAACAGACATACATAATAACATAATATCATGACAGGTAATATAATCTTTTATCTATAGTTCTGTTTTTGTTTTCTGGAGTTCTTGATCACCCTGTTTCAACCTGGAGTATTCACTCTATAGGGCAGCTGCATAGCTGGCTGGCATCCTAGAAGTTCTCACAAACTCTTTCTTATCTGCAAACTCATATTCTGGGTTCCATTTCTTCTTCCTTCTAAGCTATAGTCTTGTTTTGTGGGAGCATGTCCACCAGCAGCTTTGTCAGAATGGGTTAAAAGGAGGCAGATATATTTAGTCCATCAAATTTCTGAAAATATTTGTATTCTACTTGCATTTGGATTAATTACTTGAATGCAGAATTATATCCAATACTTTTTCTTCAAACTCTTTAAAACATTGCCTCATTTTTGTTATTAAAAATGTGATGCCACTTAATTACCATTTCTTTGTATGTGACCTGCTTTATTATCCTATTATCTCCTCCACAGACTTGTAGGATCATTTTATGCTTTTTAAGTCCACACTATTTTGAAAGTTGATAGTGTTTGACCTTACCAGCATGAGTCATCCCTCACTGGTATTGTTGGAAATTTGGTGGCACCTTTGAATCAGACAATTCCAAGCAGAATTTACCATTTGTAAAATTTACACCCTCCCCATTTTTTTTAAACATTGTCTGTTATTTCTGTCTTCTATTTTTAATGTTTGTAAAATGTTCATGAAGCCTTCCTTGACCTTATCTTCCAGTCTTTACACTTATTTTATCTATCATATTCTTTAACTTCCAAGAAACTTTTATTATTCTCTGACTTTTCCATAGTATTGTGTTCTTGCTTTGTGGAAGTTCAGTGTTTCTTTCTTATTTGAGGACATTAATAATTATTTCATTTTCTCCTAATTTCTGAATTGCCTTTAATCCTTCTTTCCTATTTCTTTTTTCCCCTGATATAGTCTGTATCTGTTATCTTGGAGTCTTTCTTTCATGGCGTGGTGATGTTTATTTATTCATCATTCACAATTACTAATGAGGCATTAAGAGCTGATCATTGCACTATGGAGGCAGGCTGAGAAGCTTCTTTTGGGTGATCATCCTGTACACAAACTGTTTAATCATTGGTGGCCTCCCAAATGCCACTCTGGACAATTATTTTTCTCTAGGTCCCTTACATTTCTCTTTAGAGAAGTTTCTACCAATATCTTCAGGTAGAATGGGAGAAGCAAGGTTGGAAAGAATGGAGGGGTAAACTGGTCAGCTTATGTTGCTGTACCAGGTCAGGGAAAGATCTTGAGGTTTCCCAAAATTCAATACACAAAGTTTACTGAAACACTATTTTAATTCAGACACCTCCTCTTGTCTTCTGCTGCAGCACCTGTATATTCAAATCCACAGGTGTTACACTGGATGTCTTCAGATGATAAAGCTCAAGTCTCCTGCCTGAGATTGGGAGAGGGATATGTCTATAATCTAGGGATAAAAGAGAGAACTCAGTGCTAAAACCATTCCATATATTTTTTAAGAGATTTTATTTATTTATTTGACAGACAGAGATCACAAGTAGACAGAGAGAGAGGCGGGAAGCAGGCCCCTGCTGAGCAGAGAGCCTGATGCTGGGCTTGATCCCAGGACCCTGGGATCATGACCTGAGCCAAAGGCAGAGGCTTTAACCCACTGAGCCACCCAGGTGCCCTAAACCATTCCATATTCTTTAAGCCACTCTCTCTATTCTCAGTCTCAGACTCTACCCCCATTTTCCATGATATGTGTGTACCAACACTTGAATATACCAGGGAAATTGTGGAACAACTCCATTTTTTTAAAATTTAAACATTTATTTATCATTATTTAAACATCTACTTTATTTACAATCTATAAATTAACATATAATGTATTATTGATTTCAGTGGTACAGGACTGTGATTCATCAGTCTTATATAATACCCGGTGTTCATTAAATCACATGCCCTCCTTAATGTCCATCACGCAGTTTCCCCATCTCTCCACCCCCCCTCCCCTCCAGTAACTGTCAGTTTCTTTCCTATAATTAAGAGTCTCTTATGGTTTGTTTCCCTCTCTGGCTTTGTCTTGTTTTATTTTTTTCTCTCCCCTATGATCCTCTGTTTTGTTTCTTAAATTTCACATATGAGTGAGATCACATGATAATCATCTTTCTCTGACTGAATTATTTCTTATTATTTCTTTGATTGACTTATTGAGTTACTTTGCTTAGCATAATACCCTCTAGTTCCACCCATGCCATTGCAAATGGCAAGATTTCACTTTCTTGATGGCTGAGTAGTATTCTGAGGTGTATATAAATATATACACACACACACACATATATACATACACACATACATACATACATACACACACACACACACACACACACACACACACACACATACACATTTTCTTTATCCATTCATCTGTTGATGGTCATCTGGGCTTTTTCAATAGTTTGGCTATTGTGGACATTGCTGCTATAAACATTGGGGTGTAGGTGCTCCTTCGGATCACTACATTTGTATCTTTGGGATAAATACCCAGTAGTGTAATTGCTGTATCGTAGGTCATTCTATTTTTAACTTTTTGAGGAACCTCCATACTGTTTTCCAGAATGGCTCACCAGCTTGCATTCCTACCAACAGTGTAGGACGGTTCCCCTTTCTTCACATCCTCACCAACTTCTATTGTTTCCTAACTTATTAATTTTAGCCATTCTGATTGGTGTGAGGTAATCTCTCATTATGATTTTGATTTGTATTTCCCTGATGCTGAGTGATGTTGAGCACTTTTTCATGTGTCTGTTGGCCCTTTGGATGTCTTCTTTGCAAAAATGTCTCTTCATGTCTTCTCTGAATTTCTTGACTGGATTATTTGTTCTTTGGGTGTTGAGTTTGAAAAGTTCTTTATACATTTTGGATACTAGCCCTTTATCTGATATGCCATTTGCAAGTATCTTCTCCCATTCTGTAGGTTGTGTTTTGGTTTTGTTGACTGTTTCCTTTGCTGTTCAAAAGCTTTTTATCTTTTTTTTTAAGCTTTTTATCTTGATGAAATCCCAGTAGTTCATTTTTGCCTTTGTTTCCCTTACCTTTTGAGATGTTTCTAGGAAGAAGTTGCTGCAGCCAAAGTGGAGGAGATTGCTGCCTGTGTTCTCCTCTAGGATTTTGGTGGATCCTGTCTCCCAGTTAGGTCTTTCATCCATTTTGAATCTATTTTTGTGTATGGTGTAAGTAAATGGTCCAGTTTCATTCTTCTGAATGTGGCTGTCCAATACTCCCAACATCATTTGTTGAAAAGACTGTCTTTTTTCCACTGAATATTCTTATCTGCTTTGTTGAAGATTAGTGGACCCTCAATTCCATTTATTTCTAATTGGCATTGCCCTTACAGCAACATAAGTCTCTGTTTCTTCCACTCTGCTAGATAATACTCCTCCTTTGCATTTATATTTTGCAAAGAACACAGCATATTAATTTTATAGACTAAAAGGTCCCTCTAATTCCAGGCTGGGAAATATCCCTTGTGGGTGTTTGAGAGTTTTTTGTTTACATAGACATAATGTGAACCCAAAGAGAAATGAACAGATGGCTACCTCAGCAACACCACTGAATGACACTAACATGGTTATGAGGTGGTTGTGTCATCAGAGAGCAGATAAAACTATAATAAACTCCACTACTTTTCAAACATTTCCTCTTCCTTTTAAAACCATTCTTATTTATCATATGCTCTTAGTTCTTTCCTGGTTGGAGGAGAAGGATGACCATGCATAACAGTACCCAGTATAGTTTAAAAAGCTCTTCATGCTCCAGGATTCTGGCTTCCTGTTTCCTACGCCCATATTCCCCAAACAGAAAAATAAAATTAAACAAAATAGTGACAAATAGAAAAAAAATTATACAGCCTCTTTCATAATACATTAAATATCTCTACTAACCAATGAGAGGTGAATTAATCTGAAAAATGAACCCCTTTCACTAATGCTAGATAGTGAATTATCTTTTCTCAGGAAAACAAAGAACTGACTTGGTCTTTAAGAATGACATTTCATATTTTGTATATTATAACTTGACTAATTTATTTCTTTATTAGTTTATTGTATTCTTGTGGTAAGAACACAACATAATATCTACTTCCTTAACAAATTTTTAAGTGCACAGTATTGTTAATTATAGATACCATGTTGTAGAGCAGATCTCTAGAACTTATTCATCTTGTATAACTGAAATTTTATGCCTGCTGACCAGCAACTTCCCCTTCCCCTCCTATCTAATCCCTAGAAACCACCATATGTTTCCATATGTTTGACTATATTACATATGTCATAAGTAAAATCATGCAATATATGTCATTTTCTGCCTCCATGTGTTTGATTATACATTCATCGTATGTCATAAGAGCAGATTCATGCAATATTTGTCTTTTTCTGTCCAGATTATTTCATTCAGCATAATGCCCTCCAGGCTCATTCATACTGTCACATATGGCAAAATATCCTTCTTTTAAAATGATGATAATATTCTTTTGTATGCATATACCACATTTACTTTAGCCATTCTTTTGTCAATGGACATTTATGCTTTTTCCAGATCTTGGCTATTTTGCACAATGCTGCAATGAACATGGAAGTGCACATATCTCTTTGAGATCCCAGTTAAAATTTTTTTTCGATATATATTTAGAAAAGGGATTGTGGATCATATGGCAATTCTATTTTAAATTTTTTGTAGAATTGCCATACTTCTTTGCATAGTGGCTGCACCATTTTAACATTCCTACCATGTACAGGACTCTAATTTCCCCATATCCTTGTCAACATTTATTGCTTTTCATTTGCTTTTGTCATACTTTTATAATAGCCATCCTAACAAGCATGAGGTGATACCTCATTTGCATTTCCTTGATAATGACATTGAACATGTTTTTTCATAAACCTGTTGGGGATTGGTATGTCTTTTTAGTAGAAATGTCTGCTAAGTCTTTTGCCCAATTTTTAATTGGGCTATTTGTTTATTTGCTATTGAGCTGTAGGAATTCCTAAAAATTATTTTGGATATTATTCCCTTTTCAAATACATGGTTTTCAAATATTTTCTCCCTTTCTGTAGGTTTCCTTTTTATTCTGTTGATTGTTTCCTTTGCTGTGCAGAAACTTTTTGTTTGATGTAGACCCACTCATCTAATATTGCTTTTGTTACTTGTGCTTTCTTCAAGGAATCATTACCAAGCCCAAAGTAATGAAGCTTTTCCCATGTTTTCTTCAGGGAGTTTTAAATTCCAAGCCATATGTTTAAATCTTTAATCCATTTTGGGTTGATTTATGTGTATGGTAAAAGTATCCAATTTCATTCTTTTAAATGTGGATGTTCAGTTTTCCCAACTCTACTTGTTGAAAAGACTGTCCTTCCCCACTGTGAATTTTTGTCAAACCTTTTAAAATCAGTTCACCATGTGTGCATGAATTTATTTCTGGGCTCTTGATTCTGTTTCATTTCCCTATATATCTGTTTTTATGCTACCTCTATACTGTTTTGATTACTTTATTAGCTTAGTAATGTATTTTAAAATCAGCAAGTGTGATGAATTCAGCTTGATTTTTCTTTCTTAGTATTTCTATGGCTATTTGGGGTCCTTTATGTTTCTGTATACATTTTAGGTTTGTTTTTCTGTTTTTGTTAAAAACACCATTGGAATTTTGACTGGGACTACATTGAATCTGTAGATTGTTTGGGGGTATAATGCTCATTTTAACAATATTAAATATTCCAGTCTATCAACATGAGATGTCTATTAATTTGTTGTTTCTTTAATTTTTTTCCATTAATGTTTAATAGTTTTCAGTATGCGAGTCTTTCACTTCCTTGATTACATCAATTCCTAAACATTTTATTCATTTAATGGTATTTCACATAGAATTATTTTCTTAGTTCCCTTTTTAAATAGTTTCTTTATAGGAGTGCTTGGATAGCACAATTGACTAAGTATCCAACTCTTGGTTTTGGTTCTGGTCATGATGTCAGGGTCATGAAATTGAGCCCTGTGTCAGGCTCCATACTCAGTGTGGAGTCTGAGTTTCTCACTCCCTCTATATATCTGCTCCTCTTTCTTGTGCTCTCCCTCTCTCTACAGTAAATAAATAAGTAAATAAGTAAATCTTTACAAAAATATATTTAAATAGTTTACAGAGTATGGCAATGCAGCTCATTTTTTTCTGTTGATTTTGTATCTGTTGTATTTTGCAATAACTGAATTCATTTATTAAGTCTAACAGTCTTTTTGTGAACTGTAGGACTTTTTGCATATAGGATTATGTCATCTGCAACAGAGATAATTTTACTTCTTCTTTTCCAGTTTGCATGATTTTCATTTCTTTTTCTTGCCTAATTGCTCAACTATTCCAGTACTATGTTAAATAAACATGTTGAGATGGACATCCTTGTCTTGTTCTTAAACTTAGAGGAAAAGCTTTCAATTTTTAATCACTGTGTATGATGATAGCTCTGGTCTTTTTAAATATGGCCTTTATTGGGTTGAGGAAAATTCCCTCTATACTTAATTTTTTGAGGTTTTTTTAAATCACAGAAGTGTGTTGAATTTTGTTAAATGCCTATCTATTGAGATGATCATGTGATTTCTATCCGTTGTCCATCTTTTCCTCTCTGCTCTCTTATTTTGTGATTTGTTCATTTTTTGTAGTGATATGCTTTCCTTTCTCTTTTTCTCTTACATATCTACTACACATATTTTCTTCAGGCTACCATGAGGCTTACATAAAATACCGTTTAATGTAAGTCTATTTGAAGCAGATAACAATTTAACTTCAATTGCATACAAAACCTCTAAATTTTACTTCCCTTCCCCCACTTTATGTTGTTATCACAATTTACAGTCACTCGAATAGTGTATCTTTTAACATTTTTGTCACACTTATTTCTCATACTTTTATCTTTAATCTTTTATACTAGAAGTAAAAGTAATTTAACCATCACCATGACGGTATTCTGTATTTGTCTATATATTTACTTCTATTGATAAGTTTCATACTTTCATATGCTTTTGTTTCTGTTTAACATCCTTTTATTTCAACTTGAAGATCACCTTTTAGAACTTCTTATAAAGTAGGTCTGGTGGTGATGGACTTCCTCAGTTTTTGTCTTTGAAAGTGTTTATATCTCCTTTATTTCTGAAGGAAAATTTTACCAGTTACAGTGTTCTTGGTTGGCAGTTATTTTCTCTCTCAACTTTAAATATATTATCACACTTCATCCTCATTTGAAAAGTTTCTGTGGAGAAATCTGTTGATATTCTAATGGAGGAACCCTTGTACTTGAGTCACTTTCCGCTTGCTCATTGCAAAGTTCTCTTTTTCCTTGAATTGTAACAATTTAGTTATAATGTGACCTAGTGTAGACTTTTGAGATTCATCATATTTGGAATTCTTTGGGTTTCCTGGTCCTCATGGTCTGGTCTTCCCAAATTTGGGAAGTTTTCAGCCATTATATCTTTGAGTTTTCTTTTCTTTTTTTTTTTTTTTTTTTAAGATTTTATTTATTTATTTCACAGTCAGAGATCACAAGTAGGCAGAAAGGCAGGCAGAGAGAGAGGAGAGAAGCAGGCTCCCCGCTGAGCAGAGAGCCCGATGTGGGGCTTGATCCCAGGACCCTGGGATCA
>ML105400.1:0-18766 GCA_003697995.1 Taxidea taxus jeffersonii
TTTTTTTTTAAGATTTTATTTATTTATTTGACAGACAGAGATCACAAACAGGCAGAGAAGCAGGCAGAGAGAGAGGGGGAAGCAGGCTCTCCGCTAAGCCGAGAGCCCGATGTGGGGCTCAATCCCAGGACCCTGAGATCATGACTTGAGCCGAAGGCAGAGGCTTAACCCACTGAGCCACCCAGGCGCCCCTAAGCCAAAGATTTTAAACAAATTCTTTCCCTCTCCTAATTTCTGTATACTATGTTACAGTAAATTTGTTTACTAGAACAAAATCAGGATTGTTACTAAAAGCCAAAAAGAATCCAACATTTAATAATGGAGTAAATTCTACCATTTCCAGAGCCAAAGAGAACTTCTACTTTTATATTTTATATACTTTTGGATTTTTTTAATTTTTTATTATAATAAAAGTGCATATTTGAAAAAGGAGATAAGATACTATGTTGAAAATGTTTTGTTTGGGCACGAACACTCCATTTTAGGAATCTGTTGTTCCTAAAGGGGTAGAGATAAAAGGGAGTTTTAAAGGTACTGAAGCACAGAAACTATGTAATGTAAATATTAAGATTCACATAGCTGGAACTGAGATATATGCTGTTGACCTAGATCTCCCCAATCCTTTGCTAAAGCAATTAAAAAGAAAAAAAGCTTGTTTTCCTCTACCTTTAAAATAATAGATTAATTTTGCCTGACTTTGGGGGAGCAGAAAGATAAGGAATCATGTTGTTTTGTACCTCTTGTGAGTTAGTACCAATTCCCCACAGGAGAAAGGAGAACAAATACTAGAAGGACAAGTCATAGCTTTTCTCTCCCCTCCTCACTCAAGCTCTTTTGTTCCAGGTTAGTAAGAACTGACAAGACTGTTTGCAGCTAAGCATACCTAATGGTCTCAGAACTGTGGCTAGACATTGAGGAAGAGATTTTACTCTAAAATTTAATTTATGATGACTTGAAAATGAGTTAAATCTTCCCATTCATTGTGTGTGGGCTTCCCAAGGTGATTTTCTTCCAAAGAGTAAATAATGGAAAGGGGAAAAAGAGTAATTTTATAGTGGGGCATCCAAAAAGCCCTACCTCACCCAGATGATCAAGGTTATCACCAACTGTGATAAGTCTTGCCAAGAGCATGAACCCTTGAGATAACGTGTTCAGACAGGACTTTACTTATCTCTGTGGTCTTTCTCTCCACAACCGTTAGTTCTAGTCTAATTATGAGAAAAACATCAGACAAATTCCAGTTGAGGGACATTCCACAAAATACCTCACTAATACTCTATAAGGTCATCAAAAACAAGGCCAAGTATAAGGCACTGTGACGATCAAGAGTTGCCTGAGGAGACATGACACTAAATCTACTGTAGCATTCTGAATAATATCAGTCTTGGAACAGAAAAAGACATTGGGTAAAAATGAAGGAAATCTGACTGAAGTATGGATATGGACTTTAGTTAATGTCAGTGTATTAAAATCGGCTCATTTGTTATGGCAAAAGCACCACAGTAATGTGAGATGTTAACAATAGAGAAGCTGAGTGCAAGGTATATGAGAGCTCTCTCTACTCTCTTCACAACTTTTCTGTAAATCTAAACCTATTCTAAAACTAAAGTTTAATTAAAAATAAAAGGTAGGGATATGGGAGGAGCCGTTTAATATACTAATGTTAAAGATTTAAGATTTCTTCAAGCATGAAAATTCTGATTGTCTGAGAAATATATACCAGTCTTTATGGATTAGTATTACTCTAAAAAATTCTTTAATGACACACTCTTTCAATAAACTTGAATAAGGCAAAAAGGAGTTATATCTGACAACTAGAAGAGACTTTGGAAATATTCTCACCCAAGCCCTTTATTTTATGAATGAGCTAATGAAGACCTGAGAGGCAGAGCCAGAGGGCAAACCCAAGCCCCCTTTCGCCATGCCCTCCAACTATGAAGACCCCCTACACCAAAATACCAATTGAATACAAGTAATTTATTTCTCACATAACCTACCAGTCTTCTCTCAGTCTGCCATTGCTTTTGATCAGTTAATTCCTAAGGAAGGATCCGTCTTACAGCCAGAAATAGGGTACACTTGCACACTATTTCCTGATAACTTAAAGTTTAAAGTGATAGAGATATCAGTATAGCTGAATATACAGTTGTCCTCCCCACCCCATCCATAGGGATACATTCCAAGACCCCCAGTGGATGGTACCAAACTATATATACTATGTTTTTTCCTATACATACATACCTATGATAAAGTTTAATTCATAAAGTAAGTATAGTAAGGAATTAACAAGAGTAATAATAAAATAGAACAATTCAAATATAGAGTAATAAAAATTATGTCAATGCAGTCTCTCTCTCTCTCTCTCTCTCTCTCTCTCTCTCTCTCTCTCTGAGAATATCTTATTGTTCTGTGCTCACCCCTCTCGTGATGACATGAGATGATAAAGTGCTTATGTGATGAGGTGAAGTGCGGCAAATGACGGCATTGTGATATACTGTTGCGTTACTACTGAACTTCTGAGGATAAGTCAGGAGGATAAGCTGTTGGTTGATGGTGGGAAACTGAACACAGAGAGAGAAACCTGCACTGTACAAGAGGAGACTACTATACTACTCCAGAAATCATTGATATTTCCTGATTCTTTGCTGTAAAACTGCTCTATATCCCCGGGGCATTAAAGCTAGTCTCTATCCCTGGAGTGTCAAAGCAGGTCTATCTAGACTTCTAAGGGCTGAAAGTCTTGGCAAGTAAGTTTTCAGCAAATATCCAGGAACATCCCAGAGAGAAAAACTGCTTATCCTAACTTTTAGCCATGTATGCCCCATTTCAGTGACCCCAAAGAAATGTAGACACTCGTTTTAAGGAAAGAACATTCTTCTTTGCTCTCCCATCACTTCCTGGAGTGGCTGGGGCTATCTGTCTAAATCGATACCTTTTATGGTTATAATCTTTAATAATCTTATAATAAGATTATAATCTTATAATCTTTTATGGTTGTGCATATTGACCATTGTACAACAAATGTGGCCAGACACGACTATCCCGTTTAGGACTGACACTAAGCCAGGCATGAATCAGAATTGACTGTTGAAGTGAGAGGAGGTCTGGGTGTTTACATTTCCTTCCACCCATAGGATAGATAGCTAAAGCCCTTTGCTATCTATCTACCTTTTGTACATGGAGATAGCACTCTATCAGGTAGTGATTCTTTTGATGAGTTTATTATTATTTAAAAAATACTACACATTAGAGGTATGTGCTGATATTCCTTTATAATTCTATATGCCCAGCATGGTTTCTAAACCCCTCCTGCTTTCCCAAACAAAGGAGTATGGACATAATGGTTCTTAGGCAAGGTTACTAGATTATTAACACTCTAGCTTAAGTGTAGAGTGAACTCGTGCTAGACAAGTCAGGTTTCTTGCCTTCTGATCCAGTATTCTGAATATGAAGATGTGATAGTTTAGAATTGTTGGAATTATTTTTTACTCTTTAATCTAATATTTCAAGCAAATTATAAATAAAGCCAGTCATTGTTAGGTGTCATGAAAAAACACACTGTATGAAATACTGGATACAAAGATTCTGTCTGAGTGTGCTCACACATGTACTACATCTGAAATATTAGAATTATACTACCATCAGGCAAAGATGTATTTATCCTTACAGAGAGCTTCTCTCTAAGTTATTTTTGTTTAAAAAAAGGGGACAATTATTTCCTTAAATATTCTAGAATATCATGCAAACACAAAATAATGTAGTGTATTTTATAATGTATATAATATTTTATGTATGATTTTATGATGTAATATATAATATTTTCAGTGAGGAGAAACACTGCAATTTAAACATGTTCTCACAACTCAAGGCCCTAAAAATGTCCATAAATAGCTAATTTGGGTAGGCTAACTTACTACCACTGTTCTAAAGCAGAATAGTCACCTTGATTAGTTTCACTCATGGATCAAGAACCAGGTATCACCAAGTCTACTATGATTAAATGTCCTATGCCGGCACTTCTCATATACAGGCAGCCAAAGCAGTCCAAGATGAATTAGGTCAAAGGGTAATCTATTATGCTACTGTCTAACTTTTCTGTTTGGGGCACGACTGTCCAATAATAGCTAGAAGAGAGAATAATGAACTCCCTCTAGATAGAAGAAAAAGAATTCTTCCATGTTAGGTAATGCAAAGTTACCTTAGAAAAGGATTTCATCAAGAGACATTTTCTTTCGAAGATATCATGATCTTTTATTTTTTTGTGGCATATTCCAGCCAAATGATAGTTAACATCAAACTTTGCTCCACATAGAGAAATCATCCATCAAGGAGAGCAATTTCAAAGCCAGTTGTAAAAGTTGGGCATGAGATACAGGAAAGATGACCCCTGAGCACAGAGAGGACTATAGTATCCCACATCCTGGACCAGCATGATCCAAAAGAACTTTCTGTGATGGTGGAAAGATTTTGTATCTGTGCTGACCAATCTGGTAGCTGCTAGCCTGATATGGCTACTAAACACTTGAAATGTTCCTCCCAGTGTGATGGAGGAACTAAATTTTAATTGTATTTAATTTACATTTAAATAGCCACATGTGGCTAATGGGGAAGTCGCTGGGCAGTGCAGCTATAGACCCTGGGTCTATCCTCTCTGTAGTATGAGAATTGTAGCATGTGGATCAAGTTAAGTGCTAGTTGAAGTCCTAAAAAAAAAATATGAAGTCATTCGACCATTAAATCTCTTCAGCTGTAACAAAGGAATTTGTGATTCATCCAAGAAGGATGTACTTCAGTAAAAAATTAGGAGTATTTTTCAGAATTTTTTTAAAGAATCTTGTATTCCTGGTCCACCAACAAGAGTTGTACCTCATATTTTCCTTAGTCTTCCTCTCTCTATTGGTTGCTCTGTAATAATTTGATGATGGTTGCTTTAAAGAATTTTATAAAGAAGGGGTGCCTGGGTGGCTCAGTGGGTTAAGCCTCTGCCTTCGGCTCAGGTCATGATCTCAGGGTCTTGGGATGGAGCCCCCCATCAGGCTCTCTGCTCAGCAGGGAGCCTGTTTCCCCCCACCCCCGCCTCTCTGCCTGCCTCTCTGCCTACTTGTGATCTCTCTCTCTGTCAAATACATAAATAAAATCTTAAAAAAAAAAAAGAATTTTATAAAGAGGGGCACTTGGGAGACTCAATTGGTTAAGTGTCTGCCTTTGACTCAGGTCCTGGACCCAGGGTCCTGGATCCAGCCTTGTATTGCATCTGGCTCCCTGCTTCTCCCTCTCCCTCTGCCCCCCCCCACCCCCCACCGCCTGTATGCCTGCTCTCTCTCTCTCTCTCTCTCAAATGAATAAGTAAAATCTTAAAAAAAGAAAAGAATGTTATAAATATTCAAACACTGCCGATAAATATGCAAGTAAATCTCCCGATCAAGGGACCTAATTACCTGAGTCACTTAAAGTTACATGTTTACATAAAGTTCTCCTTTTGTCCATGGTAAGTCTGTTTTGCCCATACACAGCCTAAGTAGAGAGGTCAAGTAGGCAGTTGAATGACCAAGTGTGTAATTCAGGAGGAGCTCAAGATTATAGTTTGCACACCCTGTCTTTAATTTTCAAAGAGTAACATATATCTAAATATTCACATTATTAAAATTGTAAAGTCCTTTAAGAGACTTCCTGCAGTGTAGTGATCTTCAGGTCTTTTCTATAGCGTTTCCCCCAATTCCATATGTCATTGTTTATTATTTATTATATTAAATGAGATGAGTCCAGTAACACTAATACATTTGCATGGACATTTTATTTTTAGTCAAATCATCATAGCGGTTGCATTGACATTTTAATGAATTATCCATATGTATTTTTTAAATCAGTGTTCTCGTTGACTGCAATAAAACTTATGGATAGTAAAAATGTCAAAGTTCCATAAATAGCCCATTAACTTTGAACTGTTAAAATCAGCAAAATTTAATAAACAAATAAGGTTTTACATTTTTGATAGCTCTTTGGGGTTTAATGAGAGTTGAGCTATGATAAAATGTATAACGTGATGATAATTGTATATTGCTATACACATCAACCTTTTTCCTACAAAAATACCAAACTTTTACACAGCATGCAAAAAGAAAGTTAGAGATAAAGATATAAAAGACCTGTTCTAAATATCTCTTTAGATGGCAGAGTATCCTCAGACCTTAGCCACAGCCACATTTAAAATGAAAAAAAGTATAAATTCAGCTGTTTACAAGACATTTTCACTTTAAAGGCCCTAACTTCAATCCATTTTATAACATATATTGTACATATTTTCTTTCTTTCTCTCATGTCTTTAAATGTGGAGCTTTCCTTTGCTCATCATGTTTAAAATGAATATAATTAACTAAACATTCTCTGAAATTCTGAAGTTTAGTCTTTTTTTCTTAACACACTAAACACTGGGTTTTTGCTGCCACCTGTTGACTATAATTGCAAATAATAAATCTTGTCTCCACAAATCACAAACTCGTTGAAAAAGTCGTTAGAAATCCATCCGTACTCCCTCCTTCATTTGATAATGGTACCAGGGCTCAGCGGGGCTAAGCGACTTTCCCGATGCCATTCAAAGGGGAAAGACCTGAGATGAGAATGTAGGTTTGGGCCTTGGAGTTTCTTTCTCTATACCAGGTCTTCTCTCTTGCTTAGGAACCAGAGCACCTGAGAAGAAGCATGGTATTCTTTGCACATGTCATGAAATACTGATGTGTTTAAATTGATTACATTAACGAGTAATGCTCTTTGCTGAATCACGAGAGAACGAGTCTGTGCCTCTCCAAAAATACTATAGCGAGTAGGTCCACTTGAGGTGACATTCAAACAAGCATGGGTATGTCTGGACGATGGGTAAGGTGGGCTTACCAGGGGTCTGTTTGCATGAGTGACTGAAGGGCCTTCTGGAAAAGTTTATATTGATGAGAGAGTAGAATTGAGGCCCTCACATCTGACCACAAGGCTGTGCGTGAACCTATGTACCAGTCAATGTATGTCTCAGAGTGACTAAAAAGGCTGATGTTTGCGTCTGCAAGGAAAAGAGCTGAAACAAAGAGTGAATACAAATTAAAAGGGCTGGTCACACTGTTGGCACTGCCTTCCAAGGTGAAAGGAAACAACTCCTCGGAGGCCTCAACCCACTTCCCAGGCACCATGAGCCTTCTGGAAGGGGCATAAGTTCCTTCCACACAGGCACTGAGACATCCTCAGCAGGGAGTGTGGGCAAGGACAGAGGGACCACATGATGCCTGGATGACCATATTTATTGGCACATGGTAAATATCCTCTGTGACTCCTAGAATTAGCTAAAAAGTGAGACTTTAAAGAAGTTGAGCTCTCTCGCTTGCTGGTGGCAACAGAGCTAGGGAAATGTTTGGTTACTATTTCCCTGAGCTCCAGGCTAGTGCCATGGCATTGGTCCTTGGTAATCCAAATATTATAAATATGATGTTGAAAAATTATAGATAATTAATTTTTTTAAAATCTGGCAGCTATGGTAATCTAAAGGGAAGGTGTTTGACCTTAAATATTTGATTCCTCTAAGCCTTGGTTTCCTTATATGTAAAATGAGAAAATTATTCATCTACTCTTCCTACCACCCTGAGATGTCCAACAAAGTGCTTGAAGGTATAAGACATAAAAAGAGAAGGTAACGTTTGTTCATTTAGCCCATTTTTGCTTCTTATTGATAAGCAGTTTATTGTGACCATTTGGCCAATAAAATACGAACAGAGGTGACCCACCACTCCCAGCCACAAGCTGTAAAACCCAGTGGATTTCACTATATTCTGTTTGCCCTAACATGATGATCAGGGGATACACCTTAGGATGGAGCCTCCATAGGTCCGGATTGGGTCCCCGAGTATATACACATGAACAGAGCCTCCCGACTGATCCACACTGGACATGGAACATGAAGGAGAAGCATTCTTTTGTTGATTTAAGCTGCTGAGATTTGGGGGATTGTTACCTCAACACACACGACCTGGTCTCTTCCAATCCAGGGGCCTGGCCACATCTGGGATACAGACGTAAAATATAAAGAAACAATCTGGGTAAAGTGGATGTGATTGAAAGGGGGCTTCTGGAAAAAAAGTGTTTTAGGGAAAGGTTAAACAAAGAAAAAGAGAGAAACTAACAATAAGAAATGAACACTACTAAGGAGAGAACTATTATGTTCTTCTGACTAGCTGAATTTTATATTCGGCTTAGAATTATATGGTTAACAAGCACTATGTGAAGTTTTTAGATAACATCAAAATATTAATCTGTCATGCACTACCTTCATTAGCTTTAAGGAAAATCAGCTCTCTACCTGCATTTCTATGAGGCCTGTATCTGAAATGCAGAGGGAAATAAAAAGTCTAACATATAGACTTTCTTTGTCTAGATAGCGCCTGTTGTACTCACCATGCCGCAGAAGACTATGAATCACAAACACAGATACAGGATCTTGAAATATCTGAACTTGGACGAAAGGGACAGACCCAGGGGACATAAACTGATAAAAACAAATCCTTTGTCAACAAGTTCTCCATCCCTTCTCATCTCTGCTGAACGTCATTTTAGACTCTCGATGAGGCAAGGGATCTGCAACTCTTTATCTTGCATCTTGCCACTTTCCCCCACACCTGTGCATGGTACGAAGAGTGACCCAGAAGCCATTACTGAGTGAAAGGATGTCTTACCAGGGTACACAAGTGAAAGAAAGCAATAACCAGACAATGAGGCCTTTGATGGCGAGGCCTGGGATTTCCTAATAGCAAACAGGCCTAATCAGTGGTCATGAAAGTTGTAGCTCCAACTCCCATTAAAACAACACACACGCTTCTTTCTTTAACTCCCCAGAGGAGCCCAAGGAGAGTAGTTCAGGGTACTTTCCAACCCAGACAGGTCGAACTTCTTTGCCCTTCCTGACGGCACTATGAAGAAAGCATCCACACAAAGGAAATATTTTTGTTGGCACTCAGTTCAGAGCATGTTGACATCCCTGTTTTTAACAATCCGCTGGTCAGCCTGGGTGTGGTTACTCTTTTTGAAAGTTGAGTCTTGAGGAAGTAGGTCAATTGGGCCAATGCTGTGTTCTCCTGAGCATGACTACATTCTTGCGCTTGTTATGTGTGTGTGGCTTTGGGGCCGATGTCTTGCTGACACAGAGTGCCACCTACTGATTCAACAACCAGCAGGGTTGGCCTCTGCTTGAAGCAGGCTGAGCGGCGCAAGCAAACAGCTCTGCGCTGAGAGTCAGAGGAAATGGACCGAAGCATCAATGTAGTCCTAGACACGGGGGCTTGGAGCTAAAATCAATAATCCTCCTCTGGGTAGAAGTTAGAAACGGGAGGAAGTAAGGACCATGAGAGAATCAGAAGCAGGCAGACAGAGGGCTTTGAGGGGAAGTGTGAGCAACCTTCTAATTCAGTCGACCAGCCCTTCCCTCCATGACTGTGGCAGCGCCTGCCAGCTGCTCCCCGCAAATCCTCTTCTTCCTGGCTGATAGCTGGGCTTTATTTTCCAGATTCCTTGTAGTAAGCATCGCTATGTGTCTGGGTTCTGACTAATGGAATGTGGGAGGAAGCACTGTGTGCTACTTTCGGGCCTGACACGTAAAAGCCACCTACTCACTATCTCCTTTCCTTCTTCCGGCTGCGTTGGTGCTGACACTGGAAGCCATGGGTTAATAACAGCATCGGTGTGTCAAGGAGTAAATCCCAGCCTTCCACCTTTCTTAGTCCTGGCTGCCAGCTTGAAGCCACTCAGTCCTGCAAAGTGAGAAACGAATAAACATCTTGATCCCGAAGCCACTGAATTTCTGGGACCTCTTTGTTACTGCCGCAAGGCCTATCCTGCCTTTTCCTGTTTTTTATCACACCCATGACATTACCTGATTCACACACTATTATTTGCTATGAAACCAGTGCACACTCTTCCTAGTTCCCTACCAATAATGAATCTAGGAGACTTGCATGATTTGACTCACTTTCCTCTCCAGGTTCATCTCTCTGCCCTCCCTACCTTGTTCTATCTGTTTCACCCTACTGAACTCTCACATTCCTTCCCTCAAATACCTCTCTCTCCCTCAGTTCTCCTCATTTCCATAAGACACTCCTCCTTCACAGCCTTCAGCTGCCCCTCCCACCTCTCCCCTGCCTCCTGATCTGTACCTGGTTAAGACCTACTCATTCTGCCGACTGCAGCTTAGATATTACTACCTTGAAAACCCTTGTCTGTCTCCCCCGAGACTGAGTTCAGTGCCCTCTGTGCTCCCACAGCACTTTATCCAGTAGGTCCTCCTGCACTAGAATCTCCCCTCCAGAATCTCCCCTCTAGAATCTCCCTTCCATGAGAACATGAACTATGTTTGTCATAGTTGTAACTGAATCTCCAACTCCCAGGATGGTGCCTGGAATGTGGTGCATACTATTTAGTATTATTATTATTATTATTAATTCTTATTATTACATGAAAGACCTTCTCCTGAAGTGGTCAGCAAAATCCTAATAATGTGAGATAATCTTTGAGAACAAGACAAAATTATTTTTATATCTTCTCATAATTACATTGTTTTAATTCAGTCCCTTGTACATGGATGTTACCTGTGCATATCTCTTTGTTAAGTGACAATATTCTTTAAGAAAGACTTCTATTTTTTTTTGTTATTATTTGAAGTAAAACTGGCAATCTTTTGACCCAATATTTGCATTTTATCCAGAAAATGACTGTTTGCCCATTTTCCTAGATGTACTTCCATATGCATGAGAAGTACACTATTTTCCAAGAGTGATAATTGGAAAAATTCCAGAAATATCAAGGTAACAATTGAAACAATGAGCTATACATGAGGAATGGACACCCCTGATAACTGACACAAATGCATGAGCAATATTTTTGGCTGATAGAACAACTTCACTTCAGGTTTAGAATTGGGGCTCAAGGTTTAATATGGAGGGTAGGAGATTTTAGTGGGTTGCCAAATCCTGTAGTCCAACAGATTAAAAATCTGATTAAGAACTCAGATTTGTGAAAGCCTCTTAGAATGGAACTGATTTCAACAATGGAAAGGCGTAAACACCCACACACACTCAAGTATTCTAAGAGAATGGATTCTGAAGAGCTTAGTCTAAGAAGACTAACATGGGAGAGAGAGCAAAGCAAATCCTATTCTACTGAGGTTTGGGATTATTCTGGCAATCTTGAGTTTCCAGGTAAGTTCTCAATAATATACCTTGTGCTTGTACTATATTGTGATGAGAGATTGACTGACAGTAGATAATATATTTTTACAATTTGTACATTCTTTCCAGAATGGAGGCACATAGTCATGAGTTGTGTGTACAGGTTGAGTGTTCTTGGCCGTTATAGGTAGTATGCACATGTGTTTTCATGGAAACAGTCTGGATCAGAATAAACTGGAAGCAAATGGTATCACTGCAAGTTTCCAGAGTACAGTACCTCAAGCAAGGGAGATCTAACTCCATTTTAAGGATCTAGGTGAAGTATTGGGCAACATCTTTGAGGACCAAGATAGAATCAGTGGTTTAGAAAGTAAAAATTAGCCTCGGACTTTGGGCTTAGAAGAAAACTACTGGAGGGATGAAGTCATGAGCTCTAAGAAGGAAAGCCTCCCTTTCCAGGAGCCTCATGCAACATTTGCAGAAACCAGACAACAGCATAAGCATTGGTAAGTTCTCTATGATTTGGAAACTTCACCAGATAAGAGAAAGGACCCAAGAGTAATTGGAATTGGTTAAACAATTGATCTAGGGTAAAATTCTTTTTTTTCTTTTTCAAGTTTGTATTAAATTCCAGTTAGTCAACATATAGTATAATATTAGTTTCAGGTGTGGAATTCAGTGATTCATCACTTACATACAATACTGGGCATTCATCACAACAAGCGCATGCCTTAAATCAGTCACTCTTTTAACCCCTCCTCCCCAGCAACCTTCAGTTTGTTCTCTACAGATAAGAGCCTGTTTCCTGGTTTGCCTCCCTTTGTCCACCCTCCATGTTGATCTGTTTTGTTTCTTAAATTCCATTTGAGTGAAATCATATGGTATTTGTCTTTCTCTGACTTATTTCATTTAGTGTAATACTTTCTAGCTCCATCCATGTCTTTACAAATGGTAAGAGTTCATGCTTTTTTTTTTTTTTAAGATTTTATTTATTTATTCGACAGACAGAAATCACAAGTAGGCAGAGAGAGAGGAGGAAGCAGGCTGTCCGCAGAGCAGAGAGCCCGATGCGGGGCTCGATCCCACGACCCTGGGATCATGACCTGAGCCGAAGGCAGCGGCTTTAACCCACTGAGCCACCCAGGTGCCCCGAGTTCATGCTTCTTTATGGCTGAGTAATATTCATATATATATGTATATATACATATAATATGAAGAAATAATATGTGTGTGTGTGTGTGTGTGTGTGTATTTCTTTATCCAGTCATCAGTTAATGGACATTTGGGCTCTTTCTGTAATTTGGCTATTGTTGATAATATAAACACCAGGGTGTATGTACCTCTTCAAATCTGCATTTTTGTATCCTTTGGATAAATAGCTAGTGATACAATTGCTGAGTTGCAAGGTAGTTTTATTTTTAACTTTTTGAGGAACCTCCAAACTGTTTTCCAGAGTGGGTGCACCCATTTGTATTCCCACCAACAGTGCTGGAGGGATCCTCTTTCTCTGCATCCTTGCCAACACCTGATGTTTCCTGTTTTGTTAATTTTAGCCATTCTGATGGGTATGAGGAGATAGCTCATTGTAGTTTTGACTGGCATTTCCCTGATGATGAATGATGTTGAGCATCTTTTCATGTGTATCTTGGGCATCTGTATGTCTTTGGAAAAAAATGTCTATTCACATCTTCTGCCCATTTTTTAACTGGATTATTTGCTCTTTGGGTATTCAATTTTATAAGTTCTTTATATATTTTGGATACTAACCCTTGATCAGATACGTCATTTGCAAATATCTTCTCCCATTCTCGAGACTGCCTTTTAGTTTTGTTGATTGTTTCCTTCACTGTGCAGAAGGTTTTTATCTTGATGAAGTCCCAGTCATCTATTCTTGCTTTTGTTTACCATGTCTCAGGGGACATATCAAGCAAGAAGTTGCTACAGCTGATGTCAAAGTGGTTACTGCTTCTGTTCTTCTCTAGGATTTTGATGGATTCTTGTCTCATGTTTAGGTCTTTCATCCACTTTGAATTTATTTTTGCATATGGTGTAAGAAAGTGGTCCAGTTCTCATCACAAGTCTAGCACTTAAACTACGGGAGGCACCCCAACTTGGAGTAAAAGCAGAGCTACCAAATCTGAGGAGGGCCAGCAGAGGGCAGAGCAGTGAATTTTGAACCCCTGCCAGCTGGGATTTAGGAATTCTGCAGCTGCCAGGATAAACTAAAGACTGTTAGTGAATGAAGGGTAGGGATTGACTGTGAAATTGGGGCTGCCTTTAGAGGACAAAGAAACCATCAGGAGTGAGCCCATACTTCTGGTGAGTAGATATTATAAGTATGAAAATCAGGAATTAGTCTCTACCATCACTTCAAAGTATATGTACTAGTTAGCAGTTGGCCCTGTTTCTGGTGTTGGAGAAAGGAGAGAAGGACCACAACAGATGTGCCCCAGGAATATGAAACTGGCACCCTGAATCCTTCTGGCTCAGGTGACATCCTGACACAGCTCTCTCTTCCATACTCCTTCTAGACATAGTCTTGCCAGGGGAGGGAGGAAATCCCTTCACTAGAAAGCCCACCACATTGACATCAACTCAGAGTGTCCTTTGGGGACTTTGGGGCCAGAGACTGGGTCTGCAAGGGTGACCAAAGCTTAAAGCCACATTATGGAACAAGATCTAAGAACCTGGTGAGATTTTGAGGCCTGCCAAGTCTGTGGTGCTGTGGACCTCAGCACAAAGCTTTATCCCAGCACCTACTGCCAACCACCTAGCTGGGAGAATATTCTACCTTGCTCCAAGGCAGAAAGAGTATGAAGACATTGCTTCATTCTTAAGAAGTTCATGTGTTACAAGAACTTTGGTTTTGTTTGAACTCACAGATGGGCTGGAAAGAGGACAAATGAGCCGTACTTACTATGAAAGTTTTTCTTTGAGCTCAGAACCTCATCTAAACTGTGGAAAGAGGTCTTGGGAGCAGCCAGGGTTGCTGTTCCTTGAACCCAGTGGATAGCATGTGTTGAGCGGGGAGCACTAGAATGCTAAGACCCCAGGATAAACTCAAGAGCTTCACCAGACAGCAACTAGCTCTTAAAAAGAAATGCAAACAGAAAGACACCCTGAAGCTCTGGGTGATTGCTCAGTGAGGGTCCAAAGGAGCTTCCTATGGGCAAGCTATAAGAATCTGTTTGTTTATAAAAATGGAGCTTCCCTTACATACACTGTGGTCAACACACTAAATAATGTTTCACCCCCGAGCTTTTATGCCCTGTGGAACTATCCATACCCTGCTCTTTTGCTGACCCTGAAATAAAGCGTAAGTAATAGCTGATTGTGAAAGCCCTATGTACTATGAGCATTCACCAATCATTCAGCACCTTCTCCACGGCCTTCCTGCCCCTCTCTGCATCCTTGTCTTTTTTCCTTTTTTAATTGTAGTATTGTTAATGTACAGTGTTATATTTTTTCAGGTGTACAATATAGTGATTCAACAATTTTATACATTACTCATCAGTGCTCATCACAGTAAGTGTACTCTTAATTCCCATTACCTATTACACCCATCCCCCTGCCACCTCCCCTCTGGTAACCATCAGTTTGTTCTCTGTAGTTAAAAGTCTGTTTTTTTTTTAGTTTGTCTCCTTTTCTCTGTTTATTTATTTTGTTTCTTAAATTCCACATACAAGTGAAATGACATGGTATTTGCCTTTCCCTGACTTATTTCACCTAGGATTATACTTTCTAGATCCATCCATGTAGTTACAAGTAGCAAGATTTCATTCTTTTGTATAGCTGTGAATTATATATTTCTTTTTTATCCATTCAACTATCAATGGACACTTGGGCTGCTTCTATAATTTGGCTATTGTAAATAAACATAGGGGAGTGCATATATCTTTTTGAATTAGTGTTGTCATGTTCTTTGGGAAAATACCCAGTAGTGGAATTACTAGATCATATGGTAATTGTGTTTTCAATTTTTTGAGGAACCTCCATACTGTTTTCCACAGTGGTTGCACCAGTTTGCATTCCTACCAACAGTGCACAAGGGTTCTTTTTTCTCCACATCCTCACCAACGCTTGTTCTTGTTTATATTTTTTAATTTAGCCATTCTGATATCTCATTGCGGTTTTGATTTGTATTTTCTTGATGATTAGTGAGTAATGCTGAACATTCTTTCATGTGTCCTTTGGCCATCTATATGTCTTCTTTGGAGAAACCTTTGTCTGTTTTATACTTCACCACTCACACAAGTTCTAATTTCCCTGCCACAAACTCTGGGTCTCTTGCTCTAACTTTGATCTTGGTCTTTGGACTTCTCAGATTTGGCAAACTTCAAGCTCTAACCTCATTCTTGGATCTTGTCCCATAATGTGATTTCAAGCTTTTTTTTTTTTTTTTTAGATTTATTTATTTTATCTTAGATAGGGGTGAAGGTGAGAGGGAAAGAGAGAGTCTCAAGCAGACTCCCCACCAAGTGGAGAGCCCAATGTGGGGCTTGATCCCAGGACCCTGATATCATGATCGGGGCCAAAATCAAGAGTCAGCCACTAAACCAACTGAGACACCTAGATGCCCCACGTAACTTTAAGCTTTGCTCGCCCCTTCAGACCAGTTTCTGGCCACCAAAACCCCCAAAGGACATGCTGAGTTGGTGCCAGCTTAGTGGGATATCTAATGAAGAGATTCTCCCCATTATCTGACAGATGAGTTGACAAAACAGATCCTCAGAGTAGTAGTCTTAGGCCACTTGTGTTTCTGATATCAGGGTTATGCCAGGAAATTCAAGCTCAGTTAAACATGAATTTAAAACAATCTCTTTCCAGCATGACTTTCAGCTGAGTGGACACAGAATGAGAAATCAATAAATACTATCTGAGGAGATTTAAACTTCTGTATAAGAACACACATACAGGGGCACCTGGGTGGCTCAGTTGGTTGGGCGTCTGCCTTCAGCTCAGGTCATGATCCGGGGTTCTGGGATCGAGCCCCACATGGGGCTCCCTGCTTGGCAGGGAGTCTGCTTCTCTCCCCTAACCTCTCTCGCCTGCTCGTGTACTCTCTCTCTCTCTCTTTCATGCTGTCTCTCTCTTTCAAATAAATAAATAAAATCTTTAAAAAAAAAAAAAAGAACACACATACACACACAAACACTCCATAAAAATTTTGACATCTTGATTTTTCAAACTATATTTAATTATTTATTCAACTTCTGCCTCTGCAAAAAGTGGGGGAGTGGGGAATACAGACCTGTTCATTTCTTCATATTATACACGTAATTTCAAAGAGCTCTTTTGAGAACTAACATCTCTAGCTTTAAAGAAATGTCTACCCAAGTTTCAGCAATGTTAAAGTTAAGCAAATATTAATTTTTAAAATTATTTTAAAGTATTATATGTATTATACAATCCCCTCTGTACATACACCATAGTTTAGTTATTCAATCTAAGTTAATGGTCATATGTTTTGTTTTGAGTTTGTTGATATTCTGTACAAATACTGTTGAACCATTTCTGTATGTGTATCCTGGGACACATGTGTGTTTCTCTAAGTAGAAGAGAATGGTGAAATTTCTAGTTGTCATGCATGTGCATGTTCAACTTGATGAGGTAAAGCAAATCTGTTTTCCAAAATGGTTTAACCAATCTGCACTCCCTATGTAGTACCTGAGAAAAGCCCCCCTTGCTCTATGTCCTCTCCTGTATTTGGTATTCTCAGAATTAATTTTTCTAGTCTAGTGGGTCTGATGGTACCTCCCTGGGGTCTTCATTTGCATTTCCCCAATTAGTACTGAAGTTAAACAACTTTCCATGTGTTAACTGGCATTCAGAGTTCTTCTTTTATGAAGAATTCATATGACCTTTTATCCATTTTCTACTAAGTTGATAAATGTTTTCTTATTGACGTCTCAGAATATTTAAGGTATATTGGCATACTAGATTTTGAGAGATACGTGTCATAGATATTATCTTAATGTAGACTTTTCACTCACTTGGTGGTATATTTTGATGAATAGAGGTCCTTAATTTTAATATAGTAAAAATTATTATTCTTTTCTTTTATGGTTGGTGCTCTTATTTAAGAAACCCTTCCCCATCCTAAAACCAAGATAATTTTTTTTCCATTCTCTTTTCTAAAATGTCTATTGTTCTTTCTTTCTTGTTAGGTCTTTAATCGATCTGGAATTTATTCCCATATATGATATGAACCATAAGTCCAATTTAAATTTTCCCATATTAATATACAATTCTTTTAGCATCATATATCATATATCATATCATAGTTAGTTTTTATATATCATCTGGTAACTAGTAGCCTTCCAGATTCCATTAACTCTAATAATTTATACATAGAATTTGAAAATTACATATGCACATAATCATGCTATCTTTATAACTCATGAATGAACATTGAATTTTAATAAACATGTTTCTATAAAACTTAAAATAATCATATGATTTTTCTCACTTGTTATGCTAATGTGGCAGATTTTATCAATCAATTTTTCTTTTTAAGTCAAACCACCTTGAACTCTGAGTATAAATCAACTAGACCATGATGGATTGTTAATATTTTAGAATCTATGTTAACAAGTGATTTTATAATTTTTTATAATTTTATTTTTTCATGCTCTTATCAGATTTTTATGTCAAAGATATATGAATCTAATCAGATTAAATGAGTTGGGGTATAATCCCTCTTTTTCCAGACCCTGGACTACTTTGTGGGAGATTGTGATTATTTTTTCCTTGTATGTCTGGTAAACAGAAAAATCATCGGGGTTTTATTATACTACTTTATTTAGTAGTTACAAGTCAATTCTATTTTCTTTTTCTTTTTATGTCTGTATTCAAAAGATGCACTTTTCTAAAAACTTACCCATTCCACTGAAATTTTCAAATTTGTTGGCATAAATTATTTATAACATCTTCTTGTTCTACACCATCCATACTTCTGTCTACTCTTGCATCCTGATTTTGCTATTTTTCTATTCTCTCTTCCTCTTTTCCTTAAGAGTTTTATCCATTTTATCACCCTTTTTAAAGAATTAAATTTTGGATCTTTAGTTATTCTCAATGAATTTTTTATATCACTATTTTATATCATTTCTCAATCTTAATGGAGTTATCTTGCTTTCCTCTTCTAATTTCACAAAATAGGTCATTCCTCATTAATCTGCAGGTTTTCTTATTTTACATACAAACATTTAAGGCTATAAATTTCTCTGTAAGTTCTGTTTTATGTACAAGCAAGTTCCAGTTTTCATTATTGTACAGTTCTAAATAATTTGTTTACTTTCATGACTTTTTTTTCCTTTGGCTTATGGTTATTTAGAAGTCGATTCCTGGTTTCTTTTTTTTTTTGAAGATTTTTTATTTATTTTTTAATTTTTTTATAAACATATAATGTAACCCCATCACCTTCTCCCGACACCCCTCCACCCCACCTCCCTCAGTTTGTTTTATGACATTAAGTTTCTCTTTTGGTTTGTCTCCCTCCCGATGCCATCTTGTTTCATTTATTCCTTTCCTACCCCCTTAACCGCCACCCCTGTTGCATCTCCACTTCCTCA
>ML105401.1:0-252659 GCA_003697995.1 Taxidea taxus jeffersonii
TACATTAACAAAAGAAAGAACAAGAACCATATGATACTCTCAATAGATGCTGAAAAAGCATTTGACAAAGTGCAACATCCCTTCCTAATCAAAACTCTTCAAAGTGTAGGGATAGAAGGCACATACCTCAATATTATCAAAGCCATCTATGAAAAACCCACTGCAAGTATCATTCTCAATGGAGAAAAACTGAGAGCTTTTCCGTTAAGGTCAGGAACACGGCAGGGATGTCCGCTATCACCACTGCTATTCAACATAGTACTAGAAGTCCTAGCCTCAGCAATCAGACAACAAAAAGAAATTAAAGGCATCCAAATTGGCAAAGAAGAAGTCAAACTATCGCTCTTTGCAGATGATATGATACTATATGTGGAAAACCCAAAAGGCTCCACTCCAAAACTGCTAGAGCTTGTACAGGAATTCAGTAAAGTGTCAGGATATAAAATCAATGCACAGAAATCAGTTGCATTTCTTTACACCAACAACAAGACAGAAGAAAGAGAAATTAAGGAGTCAATCCCATTTACAATTACACCCAAAACCATAAGATACCTAGGAATAAACCTAACCAAAGAGGCAAAGAATCTATACTCAGAGAACTATAAAGTACTCATGAAAGAAATTGAGGAAGACACAAAGAAATGGAAAAATGTTCCATGCTCATGGATTGGAAGAATAAATATTGTGAAAATGTCTATGCTACCTAAAGCTATCTACACATTTAATGCAATGCCTATCAAAATTCCATCCAATTTTTTCAAAGAAATGGAACAAATAATCCTAAAATTTATATGGAACCAGAAAAGACCTCGAATAGCCAAAGGAATATTGAAAAAGAAAGCCAAAGTTGGTGGCATCACAATTCCAGACTTCAAGCTCTACTACAAAGCTGTCATCATCAAGACAGTATGGTACTGGCACAAAAACAGACACATAGATCAATGGAACAGAATAGAGAGCCCAGAAATAGACCCTCAACTCTATGGTCAACTAATCTTCGACAAAGCCGGAAAGAATATCCAATGGAAAAAAGACAGCCTCTTCAACAAATGGTGTTGGGAAAATTGGACAGCCACATGCAGAAAAATGAAATTGGACCATTTCCTTATACCACACACCAAAATAGACTCAAAATGGATGAAGGACCTCAACGTGAGAAAGGAATCCATCAAAATCCTTGAGGAGAACACAGGCAGCAACCTCTTCGACCTCAGCCACAGCAACTTCTTCCTGGGAACAACGCCAAAGGCAAGGGAAGCAAGGGAAAAAATGAACTATTGGGACTTCATCAAGATCAAAAGCTTTTGCACAGCAAAGGAAACAGTCAACAAAACCAAAAGACAACTGACAGAGTGGGAGAAGATATTTGCAAAGGACATATCAGATAAGGGGCTAGTATCCAAAATCTACAAAGAGCTTAGCAAACTCAACACCCAAAGAACAAATAATCCAATCAAGAAATGGGCAGAGGACATGAACAGACATTTCTGCAAAGAAGACATCCAGATGGCCAACAGACACATGAAAAAGTGCTCCACATCACTGGGCATCAGGGAAATACAAATCAAAACCACAATGCGATACCACCTCACACCAGTCAGAATGGCTAAAATGAACAAGTCAGGAAATGGCAGATGCTGGCGAGGATGTGGAGAAAGGGGAACCCTCCTACACTGTTGGTGGGAATGCAAGCTGGTGCAACCACTCTGGAAAACAGCATGGAGGTTCCTCAAAAAATTGAAAATAGAGCTACCTTATGACCCAGCAATTGCACTACTGGGTATTTACCCTAAAGATACAAATGTAGTGATCCAAAGGGGCACATGTACCCGAATGTTTATAGCAGCAATGTCCACAATAGCCAAGTTATGGAAAGAACCTAGATGTCCATCAACAGATGAATGGATAAAGAATAGTGGTATATATATACAATGGAATACTATGCAGCCATCAAAAGAAATGAAATCTTACCATTTGCGACGACATGGATGCAACTAAAGCGTATTATGCTTAGCGAAATAAGTCAACTGGAGAAAGACAACTATCACATGATCTCCCTGATATGAGGAAGTGGAGATGCAACGGGGGTGGGGGTTAAGGTGGTAGGAAAAGTAAAAATGAAACAAGATGGGATCGGGAGGGAGACAAACCAAAAGAGACTCTTAATGTCATAAAACAAACTGAGGTGGGTGGGTGGTGAGAGGGGTTGGGAGAGGGTGGGGGGGTTACATTATATGTTTAAATAAAAAAAGAAACTCAATCTCAGGAAACATACTAGGGTTGCTGTGGGGTAGGAAGGGAGGGATAGGGTGGCTGGGTTATGGACATTGGGGAGAGTATGTGCTATGGTGAGTGCTGTGAATTGTGTTAGGCTGATGATTCACAAACCTGTATCCTTGAAGCAAATAATACATTATATGTTAATAATTTTTTTAAAAGGAGTGCACTTGTGATGAGCACTGAGTGTTGTATGGAAGCGCTGAATCACTATATTGTATACATGAAACTAATAGATCACTGTATGTTAACTGGAATTTAAATAAAATCATATATATAGAATTTTATAAAATTATATAAAATTAAACTGAATCCAACAATACATTAAAAAATCATTCACCACAATCAAGTGGTATTCCTAGGATACAAGGTGGGTCAATTGTTTTAAATCAAGATATATGACACATCACCTCAACAAGAGAAAGGATATATATTATATGATCACTTCAATAGATGCAGAAAAGGCATTTGACAAAGTACAACAATCATTCATGATATAAACCTCAACAAAGTAGGTTTAAATTAAAAATACCTCAACATAATAAATGCCATATATGAAAATCCCATGGCTGACATCGTACCCAATGGGTCAATCTAAGAGCTTTTCCTCTAAGATCAGGAACAAGACAAAAATGTCCGCTCTCATGACTTTTATTCAACCTCATACTGAAATTCCTAGTCATAGCAATAAGTCAAAAAAGTAAAAACATCCAAATTGGTAAGAAAAATGTACAACTTTCATTATTTTCACATGATAGGAAACGGTATATAAAAACTCCTAAAGCCTCCACAAAAATCTATTAGAAGAGATAAATGAATTCAGTAATGTTGTAGGAAATAAGCTCAATATATAGATATCTATTGAATTTCTGAATACTAATAATGATGTAGCAGAAAGAGAAATTAACAAAGGAGTTTGATTTAAAATTGAACCAAAAAGAATAAAATACTTAGGAATAAATTTAACCAAGGTGGTGAATGACCTGTACTCTGAAAACTGTAAACCATTAATGAAAGAAGTTAGTAACAAAAACAAATGGGAAGATATTCCATGCTTATGGATTGCAGTAACAAAAATTATAAAAATGTTCAGAGTACCCAAAACAATCTATAGATTTAATGCAATCCCCATCAAAATACTAAAAGCATTTCTCACAGAACTAAAAAAAAAAGTCCTAAAATTTGTATGGCATTACAAAAGACCTTGAAAATCCAAAGCAATCTTGGAAAAAGAAGAATAAAGTTGGAGGTATCATAATCCCAGATATCAAGATATACTACAAAGATATAGTAATTAAAACAATATGGTACTAGTACAAAAATAGACACATAGACTAATAGAACAGAAGAGCTGGCCCAGAAACACACTCACAGTTATATGGTCAATTAATCTAAGACAAAGAAGCAATGAATATTCAATGGTAAAAAGGCAGTTTCTTCAACAAATGGTGTTGGGAAAACTCAACAACTACATGTGAAAGAATGAAACTGTACTACTTTCTTACATTATATATAAAAACTAACACAAGATGAGTCAAGGACCTCAATGAGACCTAAAATAATAAAATCCTCGAAGAGAAGAAAGGCAGTAACTTCTTTAACATTAGCCATAGAAATACTTTTATAGATATGTCTCCTGAGACAAGGGAAACAAAGGTAAAACAAAAGCAAAAGTAAACTATTCGGACTATGTCAAAATAAAAGCCTTCTGCACAGCAAAGAAAACCATTCAACAAAACAAAAGACAACCTATTGAATGGGAGAAGATATGACATATCCGACAAATGTTAGTATCCAAAATACATAAACACATCAAGAAGTTACACAACTCAATACCCAAAAACCAAATGGGATTTAAAATGGGCAGAAGAGATGAACAGACATTTCTCCAAAGACATGTAAATAGCCAACAGACACATGAAAAGATTTCAACATCACTCATCATCAGGGAAATGCAAATCAAAACCACAAGGAGTTATCACATCACACTTGTTAGAATGGCTAAAATAAAAAAAATAAGTGTTGGTGAGAATATGGAGAAAAAATCTCTCTCATGTACTGTTGGTGGGAACGCCAACTGGAGCAGCCATTCTAGAAGATAGTATGGAGGTTCCTCAAAGAATTAAAAAGAGAACTACTCTATGGGGCACCTGGGTGGCTCAGTGGTTTAAGGCCTCTGCCTTCGGCTCTGGTCATGATCCCAAGGTCTTGGGATCGAGCCCCACTTTGGGCTCTCTGCTCAGCGGGGAGCCTGCTTCCCCCCCTCTCTTTCTCTGCCTGCCTCTCTGCCTACTTGTGATCTCTCTCTGTCAAATGAATAAATAAGATATTAAAAAAAAAAAAAGAACTACTCTATAATCCAGTAATCACACTATAGGGTATTTACCCAAAGAATACAAAAATACTGATTTGAAATATATACACACCTTTATGTTTACTACAGCATTATTTACAGTAGTTAAATTATGGAAACAGCCCAACTGTTCATCACTAGATGAATAAAGATGTGGTATATACATACCATAGAATATTGTTCAGCCACAAAAATGAATGAAAGACTGTCTTTTGCAACAACATAGATGAGACTAGAGAGTATTATGCTAAGTGAATAAGAAGATAAAGACAAATATCAGATGATTTCACTCACATGTGGAATTTAAGAAACAAAATGAACCAACAAAGAAAAAAAGAGACCAACCAAAAAACAGACTCAACTCTAGAGAACTGATGGTTACCTGAGGGGAGGTGGTGAGGAGATGGGTGAAACAGGTCAAGTTGATTAAGAGTACACTTTCCACGATGACAACTGAGTAATGTATAGAATTATTGAACTGCTATACTGTATGCTGGAAGCTAATATAACATTATGTTAACTATACTGGAATTAAAATTTTAAAATATATAATTTTAGTCACCAGGACTACATTTTGAAGAAAGAAGGGTAAAAAGGAGGAAAGGCTCATTTCATTGTTTATATGAAATCTTCTTTAGAACAGCTATAGACTAAGAATTTTATATATAAATATATAATACAAAAAGGATAACATATAGACATTACTATATATATGCATGTATATGTTTTATCAATGAGATCATATAAAATATATATCCATATACACATATACCATAAAGGGAATCTTAAAATTAACCACTTTAATACACCTATTTTTTTTTTAAGTGTCAGAGGACTCAAGTACTTATGTATATGCCCCTGAACACACATAGCCCTAAGAAAAATAGACCACATAGGAAAAGAATAAAAAAAAATAGTAAACACAATGGCAGTATGTAGATAAGCCTCATCTGTTATCTCATCTAATATAAATGGGTTTATCTCTCTAATAAAACACTGAATGAAAAAGCAAAGCCTGATTATTTCTATCAATAAGCATCATAAAGCAATGTCATTCAAAAAAGTTGAGAATGAAAGGAGGTAAGCATACTCTGAGAAAATGCATATTAAAGTAAAGCAGAGGCAGCAGTTTTAATATCAGAGTAGGTGCAACAGTTAATTCAGTTCTGAATGAATATTACAATGTGGGCCGAACTCTCACTCGTATAACAAGATTTATGGTAATTAAGATAGACAGTCTAGGCATGAAGATAAACAACTATAGTAATTTAATATGTAACCTAGAAACTGATCCATGTACATGTGAAGGCTTAATTTATAACTCAGCAGCCATGGAAGTTTACTGAAGGAATGACTGACTTTTTAATAACTCTTTATTAAAAAGTATCATTTAATGTATATTTCATTAAATTTATATTTACTTAATCAATGTATTTAACTTTTAAATAAATACTTAGACATATAAGGCATATCTAAAAACTTTATGAAGAAAATGTAAAAGATACACCTAAAACTGGATTAGGAAAATACACTCTTAAACTAAGTGAGAAGAGCTTAAGCCATTCAAAGGAATTCAAGAATTTAACTATCTTTTGGAGGAGATGAAGATAATGGTTATTGCGCTTCTCTTACACTGTACAAGCGAATTTTTCTGGAGTAGTAATAAAGCATTTACATCATAGAAAACCTACCACCATGCTGCGTAGCTCCCCACACCTTCCTGAATATATTGCCAGCCAGTGAGCAGGCTCTGCCAGTTTTTTGCTCTGTATGTAAAATGTATCCTATCCACACAATTAAATTGAGGTGTCGAGTAGTTCTCATAGTTCTCATATTTCTGACTTACATGCCTTTTCTTCTTAGCCCAAAAAGAAATCAGTATTAACTTAAGCAATGTCTTTGGAAGGAAACTGGTAATATGTTCCTATTTTATAGAAACAAAAAGAAAATGTGTAATATGCTTCCTAACACTGTGTTATTGCCCTATGATTTTGTACATATATCTTTCTCCAAAAGTGAGATTTACAGTTAACTCATCCACTCTGTCAATTTCAATTTTGGATTTTTTTGGTTTATTACCTTCTAAGTAGCCAGCATATAAGCTTAAAATAACGTGTTTCCCAAGAGCATAGAGCTGCTAAGCAAGTATCAGATGAGCCGTGTTTTGAAGCAATAATGCACTTGATATTCAGAAACAGATTTTAGTTTTGAATCCTGGCTAAACATTCATTATCTGTGCAAAACTGGACAAGTTATATACCTTGTCTTTGTTTCATTTTCCTTATCTGCAAAGTAAGTGTTAATAGTATGTAACTCCCAGGGTTGTCTTGAGGGTTCATAAGACACCTGGATCAAGTCTAAGATCAGTCTTAAGTGTTACCTTGCTCTTACCATACCAAAAGATCCACAAAATTGTATGAAAGAATGGACTGGAAATAATCTTAGAATTCTCAAAGGACGATCCATATTTCAATTACTATAAAAGCCTCCCTGTTTTCTAAAATTGACAAATCCATTGGCAAATGTTATTACGGATACAAATTGGCAATTCAATTGGCTTTTGAATAAAAAACATGAAATGCACTTAATTTCCATGTCAATGCTTATATAGGGTCAAAGAGCTACAAATTCCTTTAAAAGGATGGCTTGGGCAAATCTCTCTAAAACTATATCTATATAATAGAATGTGAGCTGTACATGTTCAACAAAATCTATAACACATCAAGAATCTAATCACACTTTAAACCTTAAGATCCAGTATTACAAGACATATTATAGTAGTCTCTAACCTAGCCTGTAAAATCCTGGGAAGAGTTTGAATATAATGTTTTGCACTTGTTTTCCAGGTAGAAGGATAGACCCACCTTAAAAGCAATCCCTAATAAATATGATTTTATTCTTATCTGAAGGTTCTCCTGTGGGAAGTCTTTCCCAATGCTCTAACTCAATGATTAGAATTACTATTAGAGCTTTTTATTGATTTTGGTTGGGACAGAAAATATAAGATTTTCACCACAAGGATTGTAAACTCTGACTAGAATTACTATACCACATAATTATTCACCTATCCATGTCTGAAAGAAAATTAGGTTTTGCTGGAAGTGAAATAGGGATAGAAAACATGTTTGGCTCAGAACTACACTGTAGACTATGTTATAGTTAGGGAGAGAATTAACTAAAGGTGGGGAGATATTCAGGCAGGGAATAAATAAGAGGAGATGGTTTGGGAAGGTAGGGTTTGGTGGAGTTACAAATACAGATTATAGAGCACATTATGGAGCTGAGAAGATATGAAGTAAGTTTTCAGGGGGTGAAGAGAATCAGACTAAGTCAGATATTTTATCAAGATAAATATCAAATACTGATAAATATCAATATTTATTATTTTATTTTATAGCTAACATGACTTAAATATAAAGATTGGCATAAGTAGCATGGCACCAATTAATATTTACTGGTTTCAGGCCTTTTGCAAAATTATGTAGACTGAACCTAGCAGAATCAATTGATTATGTTCAGTGTCATTAGGACTAAAAAGAGAGGCAGTATTTCTTAGAGCAGCCGTCCTTAACATTGACTTCACATTATAATCATCTGGGAACATTTATAACTTAAAAATTTCAAAGGAAGTAACTTTCTTGTGTGAAGAAGTAACTATTACTTTAAGAAAATAATTATTTTTATTTTAATAAAGTATTTTATTAAACTACATGCTTTTCATAAATAGGTGAAATTTTTTTTTTAAATTTTAATACTGTTTTGATTTTTTTTTTAAGATTTTATTTGACAGACAGCGATCACAAGTAGGCAGAGAGGCAGGCAGAGAGAGAGGGGGAAGCAGGCTCCCTGCTGAGCAGAAAGCCTGATGCAGGGCTAGATGCAGGACTCAATCCCAGGACCCTGGGATCATGACCTGAGCCAAAGGCAGAGGCTTTAACCACTGAGCCACCCAGGCACGCATACTGTTTTTATTTATTTTTTAAGATTTTATTTATCTGACAGACAGAGATCACAAGTAGGCAGAGAGGCAGAGAGAGAGAGGAGGAAGCAGGCTGTCCGCAGAGCAGAGAGCCGAATATGGGGCTCGATCCCACGACCCTGGGATCATGACCTGAGCTGAAGGCAGCTGCTTTAACCCACTGAGCCACTCAGGTGCCCCCCGTTTTTAAGTATATTTGACACATGGTGTTTTATTAGTTTCAGATACACAGCATAGTGATTCAGTAGCTCTATATCTTTTGCTATGCTTGCCACAAGTACAGCTAGCACCTGTCACCATGCAACTCTATCATAGAACAATTGACTGTGTTTCCTATGCTGTACCTTTAATTCCCATGACATTCATTCTTTAACTAGAAGACTGTATCTCCCACTCACCTTCACCCATTCTACCTATCTCCCAGTCTTCCTCCCCTCTGGCAACCATCACTTTGTTTTCTGTATTTATAAGTCTGATTCTGATTTTTGTTCATTCACTTTTTGGTCATTTCAACGAAATGAATACAACTGTAATATTTACAAAGATCCAGAAGGTGAATAGTACTGGCAACCCAGAAACTCAATCTATCTTTACCCTCTTTTCTTCATTATCCAATGGTTACCAATATCCTGATTTCTTATACCATATTATGTGTTCTTATACCACTTTTAACATTGTAACGGTGGAATCACATAAAATACATGTTTTGTGGTCTATCGATTTTTGCTTAGATGGAGAGGAGAAGGAAGTGGGTGGAAACTGGAGGGTGAGATGAACCATGAGAGACTCTGGACTCTGAAAAACAATCTGAAGGTTTTGAAGGGGAGGGAGGTGGGAGGTTGGGTGAGCCTGGTGGTGGGTATTAAAGAGGGCACGTATTGCATGGAGCACTGTGTGTGGTGCATAAACAATGAATTCTGGAACACTGAAAAGAAATTTAAAAAATGTTTATGAGATTCATTCTATTATTAGCAAAGCTTTTCTTTTTTGCTGTATAAAACTCAGTCTTTTTTGGACATATTAATGCATTTTTATATAAGTGTAACTAGAAGTAGAATTTCTGTGATAGTCTACAGCCATACCACCCTGAACGCGCCCGATCTCATCTGATCTCTGAAGCTAAGCAGCATCAGGCCTGGTTAGTACTTGGATGGGAGAATTTCTGTGATAAATACTACCAGACTGATTTCCAAATTAGTAGGAACAATTTAGACCCCTAAGCTATGTGAATGTTCCATTTTCTCTTATCACCAAAACTAGATATAATCAAAAATTTTAATATTCTGACTGGTGTATAACACCTTCTCATTGTGGTTTTAGTTTAGATATGCGTATCCAGAATGACTGATAGTGAATACCTTTTCTTTTTTTTGGCCATTATATAAATATACTCTTTAAATACTTAATCAAATCTCTTTCCCAAATTGTTGATTTGTGGGAAATGTATATATATTCGAAATACAAATCCTATTTGTTTTTGTATATATTCTAAATACAAATTCTGTTTTGCAGATATTGTCTCTTATTGTGTAATTTGCCTTTTCACTCAGGTAAAGTTGTCTTTTGATGAACATAAATTCTTATTTTACTGTAGGCAAAATATCAAGCTTCTTTTGATGAAAACTTTCTTTAAAAAAACAAAAATTTTGAACATTTTAAAATATATATATATTTTTTTAATTTGTTTGACAGATCACAAGTAGGCAGAGAGGCAGGCAGAGTGAGAGGAGGGGAAGCAGGCTCCCCGCTGAGCAGAGAGCCCGATGTGGGGCTCGATCCCAGGACCCTGAGATCATGACCTGAGCCGAAGACAGAGGCTTTAACCCATTGAGCCACCCAGGCGCCCCTAAAATATATTTTCTTATAAAACATATTATCTTGTCATGCAAATTAACAATCCACCTGAAATTGTTTCAAGTATGAAGTAGAGCTTAAGATTCTTTTTTCCACCTCCCCATGGATATCCAAACAAACAAGCACTTTTGTGGAGAGACCATTTTTTTACTATAGATTTGTAGAGCCAACTTTATAACAAATTAGATGATCATATTTATATGAGTCTACACCTGAGCTCTCTGTTCTTATGACCAGTTTTATAGCTTTTACACACTGTTCTATCAGTGTAACTGTATGATAAATCTTGATATCCGAAAGAATGATTCCCACTTTATTCTTCAAGATCACTTTACATATTCATAAACCTTAGAATCAGCATGTCAGTTATGACAAAAAAACATGCTGGAAAAAATAAAGAAACATGTTGAAATACTGACTAGGATTTTATTAGATTTATAAGCCAGTTTAGGGGGGATTGACATTATCACCATATCGAGTCTTCCAAACTATAAGTATTATACATTCTTTCATTTATTTAAGTAATCTTTAATTTCTCTCAATAGTGTTTAGGGTTTTTTTTTTTAAAGATTTTATTTTTTATTTGACAAAGAGAGACACACAGCAAGAGAGGGAACAAAAGCAAGGGGAGTGGGAGAGGGAACTTGATGCAGGGGCTCAATCTCAGGACCCTGGGATCATGATCTGAGCTGAAGGCAGGCGCTTAATGACTGAGCCACCCAGGAGCCCCTGTTTTGTAATTTTAGATATAAATATTTACAACAATCAGGTTTGTTTCTACTTTTTTTGATATTGTGAATATTTTTTAACATTAATTTTCTATTAATTTTTGTCTTATACTAAATCTAGTAGTTTTATTAAAATATGAATTCTATATATCTGTAGATATAGATTTTCTTCATATTCATTTGTTATATGTGAAAAATGATATTTCTTACTGTTCCAGTTTTTTATAGTTTTTATTACTTTCCCTTGATTTGTTAAATTGGTTAACATCCCCCTGTATTGTAGAAGTAGAAATGAAGAAGCTGACATTATTGCCTCATTTCCAAACTTAGGTAACAACTTTTTTAATAATACCTTTTACTTTATCAAATTAGAAAGTTCCTTTATGTTTCAAAGTTGTTAGAGAGTTTTTTAATCATGAATGGATTTAAATTTTTTTTAAAGATTTATTTATTTGACAGACAGAGATTACAAGTAAGGCAGAGAGTCAGGCAGAGAGGCAGGCAGAGAGAGGAAGTGAAGCAGGCTCCCTGCTGAGCAGAGAGCCTGATGTGGGGCTCAGTCCCAGGACCCTGGGATCATGACCTGCCAAAGGCAAAGGCTTTAACCCACTGAGCCACCCAGGTGCCCTGGATTTTAAATTTTATCAAAGACTTTTTATTCTAAATATGCTGATACAATGGTTTTTTCATTTAATATGTTAATGTGGTTAATGACATGGATTTTCAAATGTTAAACTTTCATCCCAGGAATAAATCAATCTTAGCTATAAGATAATATGTATTATATATCCTTACAGTAAAGAATATTTATTAAGAAAATTATAAAGATGGATCGACTGGGTGGCTCAGTCAGTTAAACATCTGCCTTTGGCTCACATCCCCTTGTTTGTGCACGTGCACGCTGTCAAATAAATAAATAAAATCTTAAAAAAAAGAAAATTATAAAGAAAATACATTAAAAATACTGAACTATGTTTACCAAAACAGTCTACATGGTAAGTGGACCGACATAGCCCAAGCTTGTATTATTCAAGGATCAACTATACACTGGACAAGAATTTAGGAAACATGCACAATTTAATTGTGTAGCTAGAGGGTCAAATTAATAGAATAAAGTAGAATTAGTAGAATAAATGTAAAACTTTCACAGGAAAATTTTAAAGGGATCTTAGAATTGTGTGTGAGAGAGAGAGAGAAAGAGGGATCAACAAAAGACAGAAATAGATAAGGTATTCCAACAACTATAACATAAAAGCTACTGTAAAAGGGGGAAAAAATTGTGCTAAGAGTCTTCATCTTTTAAAACCTACACCAAATTGAGGAAGGAGAAACTGTATGATGTATACAGTACGCACCTAAAATAGCAACACTTTGTACCTGAAGTTTATTCTGAAATAAAAAGAATTGTGTGCTGAACAAGATTCCAAATACATTGTGATGTAGAAGATTTTTTACCTTATAGAAAGAGTTCAAAGAATTTAATTGAAAGGAAAAGTTAAAATATAATATCTTAAATTTATGCAGTGAGTTGTTAGACCAGAATTAAGTACTTACTAATAAAGCTCTTTGAAATTTGACCTGCTTTTGTAAAGGTTAAAATGTTTTGGAGATTTAGAACATATTTTTATATTCTGGATGATTCCAGAAAAGTAAATTATTCAAAGCAGATATGGGTGAGAACCTCTGGTTGCTTGAGGGTATCTTATTTTTCAGTAGGTAATTTCTATTTATTTGCCTTGTCTTTATGAAATATTTAACAGATCTATCATAGTTATTCTCAGTTTCTCAATGATAGGTTTAGTTAATTTCCAAGCAGCTGGAGTTTCATCTCATTATTTGGAAAGAGTTGTGTCAAAGGCATGCATGTCTTAGTAATGAATTTATCACTCGTCCTGTTTTACCAAACCTGAGAACATTCATGAAAGACAAGAATCTTAATGCCTTAGTTTTGACATGATGCCCTATATTTAAAGAAGTTGAAGAATGAGAATTTCAGAGTGCATCAGATTACCTCCCTATCAATCAAATCAGAGAGGTTAATACTATTTGGATTATTTGGTAACTGACTATACAAAATTCAAAGTTATATGCTTACATATACATACTGTACTGTACAAAAAAAAGAACTGTAGAAAAAAATGTATTTTCACTAATCATGATCAGCTTTTTAAATATTTACTTTTTAAAGCAAGTAAGCATTTAAATAAATTTATTGTTAACATTTTCCTGTCATAATGTGACAGATCACTTATTACAACAGATTGGGAACTATTTTGTATTATTAGTGTGAGTAGCAAAGAAAACTTTTGCATATGTTTTGTTTAGAGTTCAGCCGACATTTTTCAACCGTGGCTTGTCAAATGCTCCGGAAGTTCCTGGTTGTGTGAAGCTGAGGAAAGGTACAATTTCTTGTTGCAATTTACAGATCTCCACTTCTCTGGCCAATCTGGCTCTCAAAGTCTTAAAATGAGCCATGGAAATGTTCCTGGCATGTTTCCATCTCCTCTTTTTCCCATCCCCCCATTACATCATCAGACACTGGTGATTACTATCAAAATAGCCAAGAATAATGAGTTCTTAAACACCAGAGTTCAAAATATGATGATTTTTTAAGAAGGTTTCATTTATTTATTTGTCAGAGAGAGATAGCACAAGCAGGGAGAGTGGCAGGCAGAGGGAGAAGCAGGCTCCCTTCTGAACAAGAAGCCCAGCTTGGGATCGAACCCAGGACTCTGGGGTCATGACCAGAGCCAAAGGCAGATGCTTAACCAACTAAGCCACCCAACCATCCAATAATATTTTTTTTACTCCCAAGAAACTTTTCCTTTCAAATATATTATCTCTATGTAATTTGTGTGATAAGTAGATCAATGGAAACTTATGCCAGGCGAAGTCCTAAAAGCATATTGTATCATATGAATAAATACCAGCAGTACTTTAAGCTGAGAGGAGGTCGGAACAAGGATAACCACAAATACATTATATTTTTTTCTGTAGCTCAGCAAAATTTGAAAGAATCATTTTTGAAGGTCCAAATATTATAGTAAATAATTATATAAAATTCTTAGCCCAGTGTTGAGAAAGTCAATAAACCTTCAGCAGTAATAAAACATTAATAAGAGAGTCTGTAATGTGAACATTGAAAAAGTTTCTCAGTGTCTCCTATACCACTTTTTATGAAATACTAATTGCTGAAAACCTAAAGCTTGAAAATAGCTCCTCATTTGATCATAATTTAAGGTTAGCTCTTTAACTTGATTTTATATATATCATGATTCTTATGTACATTTATATTTGACAGTGGAGTTTTGTTTTTTTTTTTTTTTTTTACAAGTTAAGGAATGTAATCTCTATTTATTCCTAGACTATACATTAAAAAAAAAATCCAAAGATGTATTTATCCTTTGATTTTTATCTTATTTTTTTCAGTTGTTTTTCTCTTTCTGAATTGAAAACTTACTTTTCCTAGACAACACATTTTTCCTAATTTAAGTTGAACTTGAATATATGACCAATAATAACAGATGCCCGGATTAAGCCTAAAAACAAGGGCCCATTTTAGTCTTATCATAAAACAAAGTCAATCTAGACCATTCAGAGTTTACACATGCTTTAGTGAGGAACAGACATGAAATCTGTCCTTCAAGTTTTGTTCTTTTCCTTTGTCATGGGAGCAGCAAAGGACCACCAACCGCATCTCCAAAAGACAATTAAGGAGGGCACAGATTACATAGACCACTGGGTGTTATATGCAAACAATGAATCATGGAACACTACATCAAAAACTAATGAAGTACTATATGCGGACTAACATAACATAATAAAAAAAAAGGCAATTAAAAAAAAAAGCAAAGACAGCTGAGGTATTAGAAGTTATTCTCAGGGGGCACCTGGGTGGCTCAGCATGTTGGGGCCTCTGCCTTTGACTCAGGTTGTGATTCCAGGGTCCTGGGATCGAGCCCTGCATCTGGCTCTCTGCTCGGCGGGGAGCCTGCTTCCTCCTCTCTCTCTCTGCCTGCCTCTCTGCCTACTTGTGATCTCTCTGTCAAATAAATAAATGAAAATCTTAAAAAAAACTTTTTAAAGTTATTCTCAGGACACAAGTAAATCCAAGAAAGCCACATAAAAAAGATGAAAATGATTTTTTTTTTATGCTTACTTTTTTTTTTTTACTTTATTTAAGCTTTATTTAAACATATGATGTAACCCCACCACCCTCACCCAACCCCTCTTCCCCCCACCCCCCTCAGTTTGTTTTATGACATTAAGAGTCTCTTTTGGTATTTACTGTTAAAAAAAATCACAATCACAAGAGGAAAATGATTTTTTTTAACAGTAAATACTCCACAAAAAATTACACCTGGTTCTCTGAACACACATGTGCATGCACACACAAGCTATCTTGCATGGCCCACTAGACCTGATTGTTAAATGCACAGTTTGCAAACTGGTTGTTAAACTCTTCATAGTTTGAAATTGGTCATGGTGGGACTATATATGATACAGAAATTGTCAAATGCTACATACAGAATATTTTTTTGATAAGCCAATTCAAGAACACACCACTGTCTACAAGGCCTTCATTTCCTTTTTTTTTTTTTTTTCAAGATTTTATTTATTTATTTGATAGAGATCACAAGTAGGCAGAGAGGCAGAGAGAGAGAGAGAGGAGGAAGCAGGCTGTCTGAAGAGCAGAGAGCCCGACGCGGGGCTCGATCCCACGACCCTGGGATCATGACCTGAGCCGAAGGCAGTGGCTTTAACCCACTGAGCCACCCAGGTGCCCCTCCTTGTTTTTTTGGTATTTATTTCTTGTTATTTAATCCTTTCATTTGTCCCTTGGGGAAGCAAAGCCAAGTAACTTACTCATTTTCTCACCCTAAATTTTTACTTCTTGATGGAGACAAGAAGACTATATTTTTATTCATCTTCTTCACATCCCACCCCAACAGAGAAGATTCTTCCAACAGGTGATGAACCAATGGTACTATAACATTGCCAAGTATATACACAAAACAGAGAAACTGGCAATCATGCACAAAGAGACACTTTGGCCATCAAGGGTCTTTTCCAACTTGGCATAAACTATATTATAAAGAGCAGAAAATCTTGTAAAGTAAAAAGAGTAAACATCCTTTTAATTCATACAGTCCCACTGATGCTCCCTATTTATCTAAATGGGAAAAAAAAATTGCTAAATGTAAGACCCAACTTTCTTCTTCCCTTTCTCCTGCTTGCTCACCTAGTGATTCTAATAGATCTGCAGCGATAGTTGACAGATTGAGTAGCCGGAGTCCCCAAAATCCAACCCTTTCTGAGGGAAAATAATCAGAATGCCAGACATCGGTTTAAAGCTACGTTTCCAATACCGGCTGGGTTTTTAGTTCTTCAGACTATTCCCAGGGTGCATACTGAGCAGAGGTACAAAAACAACATAAAGTTAAATAATCAATCGATATTTTTATAACTACTAACAATGTTTGCAGAAACTGTAATCAGGTAAAAAGAAAAAGACTATCCTAACCATGAAGTCCATTGTGCCAGATCTTTATTCTACCAATATGCTATGCTATCTGAATAGCATCTGACATTGTTAATATTGTCTCTTTTGAAAAAAATTTCCCATTTTGTCCTCAAAGGTAATCATCTTGTACCTCTCTAACCCATGTTGATAGTTCCTGCTTTCCTGTATTAACTCTAATTTATCCATCCTGTGTTTATATCTGTGAACTTGACCTTAATAAACAATCCAGCTAAAGAGTTTAGTATAGTGTCTTTATAAGATGGAAAATCAAATAATGTCCTCTTCCCTCTATTCCCCCAGCTCTTAATACTCCCATTTATTTCCATGGTTTCAAACAACATCCTGTTAGAAGCCTAGGATCTTTCTCCTCATCCACCATTGTTACTGAGCCCCAAACTTGCAAAGCCAATTGTGTCCCAGTTATCTCATTGGCAAATCAAAATCCACCTTTCAAAACTGAAATAAGTATCCCCATCCCCTAGAAAATTTTATTCTACAATGCCTTCTGTCTCAATGAATGGAATAATTTTCTCACTTGTGATGCAAATAAGAAAGATCAGAGGCATCTTTACTTTTCAGTCTTCTTCACTTAAAACATATAGTTTGGGGCACCTGGGTGGCTCAGTGGGTTAAAGCCTCTGCCTTCAGCTCAGGTCATGATCTCAGGGTCCTGAGATTGAGCCCCGCATCGGGCTCTCTCTACTCAGCAGGGATCCTGCTTCCCTTCCTCTCTCTGCTTGCCTCTCTGCCTACTTGTGATCTCTCTGTTAAATAAATAGATAAAATTAAAAAAAAAATAAGCATATAGTTTATATTTCAGTCTGCTGATTTTGTTACCAATGTGGCCTTCTAACTGCATTATCTTACTCCACTGTATATGGGTTTTGTTATTTTGTTTTTTTCTAACCCATGACTTATATTGCCATCACAATTATATTTTCAGAACCCTCTCTGGATTCTTAACCTCATTCTCTAGAGTATTTTCTATAGCTACCCATTGGAATACAGTCTTAGCAAGGCTTTTAGAGCATGCTACATTGATCTTTTGTTTCATTTTCTCAAATTCTTCAGTCTTTCCAGTGATACCTGTTTTCTATTAAGTCCTTATAGAGCACTCACTCATATTTCCCTGAATTTCCATTGATATTCTCCCTGTATCCTGAAGTTCCACCCACTTGATCACCTGATAGAATCCAAAGCAAAATCTCAAAACTTCTTCAAACCAATCTGACTTCCTTTTAGAGTAATTATCCATCATAAATGGATATCTAGCATAAATGATTTAACATCACTTAATTTCTTTAAATTCATCTAGCATGACATTTAGTACTTTAGAACTCTATGTCATACCAATCAATCTTATTTCCATTGTTCAGACTTCCACCACCTTTTGTTCCTGTAATTGTGCATCAACTCACCATGTTTTTTTCTATCACATTTGAAACAAAATTAGATTTCATTTCTGTGGATCCAGCACATGTCAAAGAACCTGACATATAGGAGACACTAAATAAATTATGGTTGAATAGATGTACTGAGCATGTATTGAACATAAGTAATTTGCCCGGTTTGGGGGCTCTGTTACATTTTTTAAGATAAATTCTCTTTTCATGTTTTATGACAGTATTTGAAGATATACCCCTAGCTTCTGTGCCGCCTTGTGAGAAGCCATTTGAAAGCTGAAGAGTTTTGACTAAATTAGTATTATGTATCTCTTATTTCTAAGAAGGACTGAAAACATACTACTCTTTTGGAGGGATTTCTCTACGTGTGTGTGTGAGAGAAAGATAGAGAGATTCTATTAGGAGTAGCCTCGAGTTGGGTGCCTGGGTGGCTCAGTTGGTTAAGCATCTGCCTTAGGCTCAAGTCATGATCCCAGGGTCCTGGTATCAAGCCCCACATCAGGCTCCCTGCTCAGCTTCTGCTGCTTCTGCTCCCAGCTCTGTTTCTTCCTCTTCCATTGCTCCCCCACACCCCAACTTATTCTCTCTTCTCTCTCTCATAAATAAATAAAATCTTTAAAAGAAAAAACAAGTAGCAGCCTGGAGTTTAAATCTTATAGGTAGACTATATTAATCATTTATTTTATTTTATAAGACTTTGCCGGGTTTTTTTGGATGGCCAAATAGGATTCCCAATGTCTCTGGTTAGGTGGAGTAGAAAATTTTAAGATGTCAATCTAGTTATTAAAATAATAACAAGCACATACAGAGTGCCAGACAATATTCAAATTACTTCACATAAATTAACACATTTAATTTTAACTCTGCATAGTAGGTAGTATTAATATACCAGTCTTACAGAGAAGGAAACTGAGCCATAAGATGTTTAACTGATTTGCACAGAACACAACTCATCAGTATTTGAGCCAGGAGATGAACCTAGGTTCACACTGATTCCATATCCCATGTTCTCTTGTTGTGCTGTCTTCATTGACAGATGAGAAGCACATGCAAAAGTAAATACATAATAAAACAGGCATTAGACTGAAATTTAAGGAGTTTAGTAGAAGGGCCAATGAAAGAGACATTAATTTTGACCATATCAGAAATTGATCTCAAGATGAGAAGGCCACTTGGAATACACTCATTTGAGAGCAGGGCTCTGATCCTCTCCCACTTTAATGGCAGATCATAGCCCTGTGGCTCTCCTCACTGTTCACTTTATGCTCTGCCCCAACAGAAAGTTCCATTTCCTTTCTTACCATCTTACAGCATCCTGGACCCTCCCATACTCTTCCAACTACTGCAGAATATAATTACATCAGTAATTACTACAACATACTTGGCAATTTATATAAGAATGTTTATTCCCTTAGCTTTCAAAATGCTATTCACCTAGCATTTCTAAACTCAGCATATTATTAGCAGATAATTGAAGAACACCCTGATACTCATACCCTTTTACAGTCACTCTCTCTCTCAAAGAAGTACTTCAAGCTTTATTACTCATGGTTTTGTGAACAAATGCTAGTTTTAACTAAACATTGCTTAAATCCTAAAAACTTGGAGGTGAGATATTTTATTTTAGCTTTGCTAAGTAATAAGTAATGGTATTCAGGCTACACAGACACACAAGCACACACATGCATTTGGTAATGCATTTATTTTAGCTATCATCTAACTAGCTTACTTTTCTTTTAATAAATCTAAGGATTACTAACCCTTTGTCCTTTTTTGCTAAAAGGAAAAGCACAAATATCCTCTAATGCTGACCTCTTAAGCTGTATAAACAGCAAACTGATTCATATTTTATTTAATCAGTACAAATCTAGCAGAATATTTTTAGAGGAGAGATAAAGAGACTATGTTTTGAGCTGATTAAATCTCTTCCACCTCCTTCCCCATCACTTCATAAACCTCTCACCTATAATCAGTGCTCAGATGGCATCATGGTCCAGCATTAAGCACTTCACCAAATTAAAAGAAAAAAAAAATGATCTGCAAAACTCTTGAGTCATTGGGAGAAAAGAAAACAGGAAAAATATGTTGTGCTTTCTAGGTAATTCTAAATCAAGGATTACTTATTTGCAGCATTTTTTGAAATGCAATAAACACTTTCCACATTCTTAATGTATCAAATACTAGTGCAATTGAAACTCTTCAAAGAGCATCATCTGAGGTCCCCTCACTCCTCTCCTACCACTAATTTTCACAAAAGGAAATTTTTCATAAAAATTAAGAATGTAATCTTATTAGAGACAATGAAATATTTAATAAACATTCTCTAAGGATTTGCAAACAAGCATGCCTCTGAGTCTCCCTTGCAAACAGTCTATAGTTAAGATCAGCTGTTTCTCACCTATATGAGGTGATGGTCAGTCACACTGACTTTAGGGTTCCTAGGAAAGCCTTTAGCATCAGAGTGCCTGCATGAGTTTATGGTATTTAAGCTGTCAATTTAGCAATAGTACTATAAAGAAGCAAATGAAAATATTAATCTAATGAGTTTTTTGTGAGAATTACGTTGCCATTTATAAAATTAGTAGGATGGGGCACCTGGGTGGCTCAGTTGGTTAAGTGGTTGCCTTTGCCTCGAGTTGTGATCTCAGGGTCCTGGGATTGAGCCCAGCATCAGGCTCCCTGCTCAGTGGGGAGTCTGCTTCTCCCTCCCTTCTGCCATTTGAGATCTCTCTCTCAAATAAATAAAATCTTTTAAAAAAATTAGGAGGATAATACACGGCAAATAATTGGCTATCATTTAAATTGATTGTCCTCCGTTGTTCCCCAGTTAGAAAACAAAGGGTTATTCTCTCAAATGAACAAGTGGAATCTTCTAATTCACTTTGTAGTATCAAACCCATTTGCCAGGAGTTATATGGCCAGTGCCTTATTAAGTACTGAGCTTCCTATAGAAAAGACTATTTCTTAATCACTTGTATATTCCTTTTGCTTGAAATAGCATTTGGGAGGCCTTTAACCTAGTTTTGTTATGTTTGGAAAATATTTGAGATGACGGCTGGATTCCTGGAAAAGGGAGAGGGGAAAAATAAGTGCTATCAAAACTGGCTTAGATTTAAGGTGTTGGGATTCAAAATCAGACTTTATTAGGGACACCTGGGTGTCTCAGTCAGTAGAGCATCTCATTCTTGATCTTGGGGTTGTGAGTTCAAACTCCAAACTGGGTATGGAGATTACTCAAAAATAAAATCTTTAAAAGAAATCAAACTTTATTTCTCATTTTTCCAATATGCAAGGGATGGGCGAGAGAGTGTGTTAGAGTGTTTTGTATGCATGTGGATAGAGGGATACGCATAGTGTTAAAAAAAAGAATAGCCTACCACACATTTTTGGTGCATTATTCATTACGTTTCATTTCTCATATTCTGGAAATACAATTTATATAAGCTGTGATCCAAGCTACAACTCTTTCTTGCAATGCCTTTTGCCTTTTCTATGTGTTTGTCTATATTTTTTTAAATTTTTTTGAAGATGCACTGTACTCAGACTTCATCCCAGCTCATTAACAAAGGGAACCAAGATGCTGACCGTTCCCCTGCTTCTCAGGAGGTTTCCAGAGAGCGAACAGGACACAGAGCTAATGGAATCAATTTTATAACATGACCAAAACAGGGAGAGAACAAAGTCAAACTGCAGTGACTTGCCTAGCTATGCCTCAGGCCAAGACAAGACAGACCAATCAGACACTATGCAAATTCCGAGATCTAAGGAAGAATGGAATCAAACAACAAGAATAATCACGGCATTTAGTGCAGTGATAAGTGGTTCTATTAGAGGGCATTGATCTACCCCTGGAGTACTCTTTTTCAAAAGGTAGCCAGTTAAAAATCATTCTTACAAAGCTCCTTATCAACTTCAAATTCCAACCACTTGGTGGAGGTTTTATGCAAGTGAACAGTGAGTGACATTTCAGAGCACAGACTTTAAGGTTTTACATTACTCTATGCTTAAGATTTTTCACATCCATATCCTCTGCACATTGTTCAATTACCTTTCCTAACTATAGTCAATATCTCTTTACATTGACTAAAACAACTGTTGTCATACATTCGGTTATTATAATTTATTAAAATTTACTTTATTATTTATTTATTTATTTATTTAACATATAATGTATTTTTAGCCCCAGGGGTACAAGTCTGAATTGCCAGGTAAAATTCACTTTAACACATGATACTGTATTCACCACCACAGCAATTCTATAAAATACCAAGAGCTAGTATTACTGTCCCAAGCATTTAGATGAAAGGCTGAAACTCAGGTTGCCAATTCATGTGAGATAATTCAGTCAACATTTGACACCTCTGCTCTTCACAGTCCTGTGTTCTTTCCAACTTCAGTTTTGTCCCCAGTGTTGTTCTAAGCAATCACTCTAACCTGTCCTGGTCACTTTCTTCTGCATTCTCCATACCTCCTATATTAAAAAGTCATAACCTTGCTCACACCTCAAAGACCTCCTTCTCCATCGCAACAAAAACAGTCAACTACATAGAAAAATAAACAAAGCTCATAGCCATAAACAGCCTCATTGTTCCCATTTCATCATTTACCTCCACCCACAGGCACATGCCTTTTCACTACAAGGTAAGCATACATCCTTTTGATTAATACATTCTTCACTCTGTTCCTCTAATTGTCTCCCCCTGTACCAATTTGTCGTACCAGTCGTTATTCTGTCTCTTGTCTGTCTCAGTCTGACATATGTACTTAGGAGACTTCCTAAGGGCTACTCTGAGATCAGCCCCTGCGAGGGATGCAGCGAGCAAGATGAAACTAAAGTAAAAACTCAAAGCGATGGCTGCAAAGCCACCCCATATCCTGAAGGAGCTCTGGAACTGATGGCTCTTCAAAGTGGTCTCAAATGAAGCAAAGAGTTGAACCTTTATCAACCAGTCATGGAATGAAGGTTGTCCTATGGGAATGGATGGAATTTTGCAAGAAAAACTTCTTTCAACCCACAACAAATCTGGAAGGAAAACTCAGTTCTGAGCTGGGCTAGCACCCTGCCACACGAACTCTTTCATTTAGATCTTTATTCCAGTTCAAGCTACTCACGTATCACAGAAAAAGAGCAGAAGGTATTTTTATTATAGAATAAGTATTATTCTAGTTGCAATACTCTGTCATGTTTCTCAAACAGCTTTAGATTATTCTTTCTGCTTTGATTTTTCCTTCCCCTCTCTTAACTCTCACAAAAAAATTTATTCTTCATGTTCTCCTAAATACTCTTGTATGTTGTTATTATAATAGCTATTACCTATAGTCTAACGGCTCTCAAATCTATACCTTTAATATAGATTCCTCCTGAGTAGTCTCTGTTAATTTCCTTCCACATGCTAGTTGGAAAGCTTTCCCTGGTCACTGCACGGCCCTGTAAACTCATAATGTCCAAAAAGGAAATGGCATCAGACATCATCTATTTCCCTAAGCAAAAGCCCCCAAACAGCCAAGACTTAATTCAGTGTCATCATTAACATCCTGTACATGATGTACATCAAAGTGTTGCATAAAAATAAAACATAGGAAGGTGTGAAAGAGCATATGTAACTTCTACACAAACATAAATACATATACACTCTCAATATCCACAACTTAAAGGTAGTATCGGGGTGGTATTTCTTTCCCATTAGCAGTAAATTGTGTAAGAGGATAGGGTATGTTCAGCAAAACAATTCCTCCTCCCACCCAATTCCATGGCTTAACAAAAACTAAAAGTTAGTATCTGGTCATGTCATATGTCCTACCCAAAATGATGGAGGAATGCTACATACTATCACTCAGGAACCTAGGAATAAAGGTACTAGCATTTTTTTTTATCTGAAAGAATAACCTTCTTGGTCACTACATAAGAGGGAAGAAGAGATTAGGGAACCGTCCATTTTCTTTTTTTTTTTTTTTACCTCCAAGCTGTGATAAATATCACTTGTATTCACATTTTTTAATGAACATAGGATAATAGCATTACTTACTCAATTGCAAGTAGTCAGAGAAGTGCAGTTTCCCATGTGTCTGAAAGGGAAGGAGAACCAAGTATCAGTTTATGATGGTAATGTGCAGTCATATTTAGTATATTTTACAAGCCCTTATAAGGGATGACCAACTAACTATTCTTTAGCTTTATTAGAAAACAGGATATGAAAAAGAAGTAAAAAGTAAGCTAAGCAATAAATTTCAAAAAAGTATTATTTCTTTTTTATAGCCTATTTTTAAATCCTGTTCATGCAATCTGTCCACAAGAGGAAACATTCCGATTAGCTGCTCCTTTCTAGAGCACCAAGAATGAGAAAGGCTTTGCAATGTTTATGTTGTTTGTTTTAATATACAATCAATTTGGCAACAGTTGACCTCTGGCAATAATTATTTAAAAACATTAATGTTTAGTGCCCTAAATTGTGTTGTCTGTGTGAAAAATTTAGCAACCATAATTAACCATGAAAATACTGTTCACAGGAACCCATTTTCTGATGAGCACAAAGGGAAACCAATGAATACAAATTCCGCTGATTTTGTTTATGTGAGTGCATGCTCATAAATGGACTTGACTACAGGAGCTAAACTTATTTGTATATTTTCACAACTAAGCAGCCCAATTCCTACACAATTTATCATTTTTCAGTTTTACCCCATATAAGTGAATAATTTTAAGATGAGTGGACCTCAATACAATAAACCTTAATGTTTAGTAGGATATTTTTCCCTTTGTCTCATGGTTTTATTTTAAATGCTTATCCATTATCATTGCCATCAGCCAAAAATAAATAAAAAGTTTTACTGCAGCAGCTCCATGAATATTCTAATCTTTCTATACTCTCAGTGGCAACAATCTTTTAGTATCTGAAAATGTATTCCTCCCTTTTAATCTTTCCCTATTAGTGAACATTTGTAGATCTTATAAGCTTATAAATAATTTTCTATATATATTCTTAGTAAGTTTTGTTCTATACAGTATGAAAATCTAGAATGAAGTTTTTGAGTTAAGAACCTGCTGTATAAGATTGTAAGTAAGTATTAAAGGCATGGGTTTTATGTTAACTGCAGGCTTTATGATACAAAGATCATTGCCTAAAATTATGTGTGGCCTTTTATAATGTTTAGAACTCAGAAATATATGTTTTAGTGTCACTATCTTACTAATGTTGTATGTCCTTATCTTAATGCCCCCGGGCCAGGTGGGGGGAAATCACACTTGTATGTGTGATTCATTTCTTCAAACAGAGTATCTATATTTTTGCTTTTAATAATGTGAAATTCTAGGGGCACCTGGGTGGCTCAGTGGGTTAAGCCTCTGCCTTTGGCTCAGGTCATGATCTCAGGGTCCTGGGATCAAGCCCCGAGTCGGGCTGTCTGCTCAGCAGGGAGCCTTCTTCCCCCTCTCTCTCTGCCTGCCTCTCTGCCTACTTGTGATCTCTCTGTCAAATAAATAAAATCTTTAAAAAAAAATAATGTGTAATTCTAGCTAAATCCTAAAGTTATATATCCAATGTTTGGAATAATTAGGTTGCTTTAAGATGTAAGTAGTAAGTAATCAAAATAAAATTGGCATAAATGAGAAGGAAGGAATATTCTGTTATAACTGAAGGTGCATGCAGGCATGAACAATTGACTAAAGGATATCACTGGAGATCTGGTTTAATTCAGTCTCTCTAATCTCTTTTCTTGGGAGTTTGCTTATCTTAGCAACACCTAATGTCACCATGTCAATATGACTGCAGCCAGAAGCAAGTCAGCTGTATGTAGCAGCAAGGCTTTTCCTCCCACTCTCTCTGTAAATATGTATGCATACATGCATAAACCTCTATGCATATCTTGACGGTGAGATGTCCTTAGGAGGAAGAAAGAGCAGATCTGTGATAATCTATCTTTAAAGGCAAAGAAGTCATCTGGCATCATGTATTATAAAGGATTCAGTATTTTCTTTTGTAAGGCCTGTGAATAGCTTGAGACAACACTTTAAGATTTGTTTCTCTTCATTTGTTCACTTAGCCTGCATGCAAATATTTTGCTTAATTCCTTGAAATATAGAATTTAAATCTGGGTACTTCTCTCCTTCATTTAAAAATAAATATTGAGGATTTACTATTTTCAATGCATCATACTATATTCTGGGGGTTAAAATGTTGAATATAAAAATCAGAGCTCCTGATCTCCTAATGATTACATGTAACAGGAAGATACATGATAAACCACTAAAACAAGTACAATATTACAATCAAGAAATACAGCAAGTGTTACAGAGTTCTGCAGTAGTGTGACCAAATCCAGTCTGGGATGTTACAACAAAAGACTTTTGTGAGAAGATAAAATTTAGCCTAAAAACTGGAGGATAATAGGCAATAACTACAATTATGATACATGTTATTATCTGAACTAGACACTTGTGAAAATAAAAGTGACATTATTAATAATTATGCCAAGAAGCAAAAGATGTTAAATGCAACTGTTAGAGCAGAGTCAAAAGAAAAGGGGGAAAAAAAAAAAAGGAGAGGGGAAGAATGCTGTTTTTGGAAAGTAGAAGTGCATTTTCAAAATCTTTTTAAGGTTAAGAGTTTTTTTTTTTTTTTTAAAGATTTTATTTATGTGACAGAGATCACAAGTAGTCAGAGAGGCAGGCAGAAAGAGAGAGAGAGAGAGGAGGAAGCAGGCTCCCTGCTGAGCAGAGAGCCCGATATGGGGCTTGATCCCAGGAGTCTGGGATCATGACCCAAGCCCAGGAGTCTGGGATCATGACCCAAGCCGAAGGCAGAGGCTTTAACCCACTGAGCCACCCAGGCGCACCAAGGTTAAGAGTTTTAAAAGACATTGTGAAACTGACAGACTTTAGCAAAACACACAAATTCATACACAAAAACATTCAATGTGTCATACTAATCACACTTCGAATCTCAGAATTTCATTAGTATGGATTAATGTGGTTAAGTAGACTTTTGTGAGATTCCTCAGCTGTGCCTTTTTTCCCCGGCCTGAAATGTCTTTTACCTCCTTTCCACATACATTTATTTAACCAGTCAGTCTGACTGCAAAGTCTCTTTTACCTTCTATAATGGAAGGGTGAAAATGAGTGAATTTCAGTATATGATTATCCTAAAAATTGGTGAAAAAAATTTTAAAGCACCAAAAATATAGAAAGAAGGAAGTAATAATGTTAAGAGGAGAAAATAAAGAATGTATTAGGTAATATCAAAAAAGCAAATAGACAAAAGATACTAATAGTTTTGCTTATCAATAAAAAAGAAAATAAATATATACTGACAGATATCATTAATATTAAAACAATGCTGTGTATTTTCAACACTTTTTGCCAATAAATCTTAAAATTAGGTGAAATGGATAATGGTTACAGAATATGAAACCTGCCAACTTTGACTCGATAATGAGTAGGCAAGAATTTTTATAAATTTTATTTTTATCTAATCTCTATACCTAACGTGGGGTTTGAACCTATAACTCTCAGATCAAGAGCTGTGTGCTCTACTAGCTGAGCCAGCCAGGTGCCTCAAGAATTTTTCTTTAATCCATTAAAAGAATCAAGTTATTTGTGAAAAAAATAATTCTCCATAAATAAAACTCTTGATTCAGTCAACTGCACCAGTGAGTTCTGCCAAGTATTTAAGGGGGAAAATGTAAACAAGTAAATTATGCCAGAAAATAGCAAATGCATCCTGGCAATGAGTAAATATACACAGGATATAATACACTGTGGCACATTAGTGTTTATGTCAGGAATAGGGCTCTTTTAACAATAAATATTGTTAAAAAAAAAAAACAATAAAGATCAATTATCATGATCTAACATATTTACCAAGGGGGGGGAATCATATGGCCACATCAAAAGATGTAGTAAAAAGCCTTTAAGATCAAGAGCATATCCAGAATATTGATTTTTAACATATCAGTAACTTTCTTAACCAATAATCAAGATCTCTAAGTAAGAACAACAGTAAAGATCCAACTTAATAGTGAAATACTTAGACATGCCTTTTGCGAATTAAAGTATCTCTGTGGGAACCAGCTAATCTTGTTGAAAAAGAAATACAAGATATTACTTCCAGGGAAGATGGTGGAGTAGGAGAATCCTAAGCTCACCTCATCCTGTGGATAAAACTCAATTAACTCTGAAATCAATATAAATAACTGAAAATAATAATAACTGAAAGACTGGCAGAACAGACTCCAGAGCTAAATATAGAGAAGAGCACACATCAAATAAGGTAGGAAGGATGGAGACACAGTCCCATGGGACTGTATGTGGGACAGAGGCACACAGCAGGTGCGGAGAGGAGAGAGGACCGAACTTCTACCCAGGCACCCTAGACATGGGGACCTGCATGGGCAAGGCAAATTCCCACTACATTCTTTGAAAATAAGAGGGACTTGGGGTGCCTGCCTGGCTCAGTCAGTTAAGCATACAACTTTTAGTTTCAGTTCAGGTCCTGATCTCAGGGTTGTAAACTAGAGCCCTGCATCAGGCTCTGTGCACACCATGGAGTCTCTTTGAGATTCTTTCCCCTCCTCCCAATTGTTCTCTCTCTAAAATAAATAAATAAAATCTTAAAAAGAAGAGAAAAGAGAAGAGAAGAGAAGAGAAAAGAAAAGAAAAGAAAAGAAAAGAAAAGAAAAGAAAAGAGGGACCTAATAAATCAGTGGAGCTTAACATCTGGATCTTTAATAATCAGTAAGCTCAGTTCTGGGAGAGCATGGAGGGCAGAGTCTTTGCCCTTAAAGAGACAGCACAAAAATAGTCCCATTGAGATACAGCATAGAAAGAGTTCAAAAAAGACTTGGGGTATATGGGGAAGGAGATTTATTTACTAATCTTCAGAATATGTGCTGGAGGGGGCAGGGACATTTGGGAGACTTCTCTGAGAGCAAAAGAGCTGGTAGGAGCCATTTCCCTCCCCTACCCCCAGGCCTAAATACATGGACACTTACAGGAATCAGGTCAGAGCCTCCACTATGCACATGTAGCTTCTTAGCTTGCTCACAGCACACCTCATTCTCACAGGCTTCTGCAGATCTGCCCCCTCCAAGCATGCCTGGGCAGGAGTTTTATGAGGCAGCTGCATGTCCCTTCCCATAGAAAGCCAGTATGGACCTTGCTTCCAAGGTGGATCCCAACCCCACATTCTCCTGTGGACCTGCCTCTCTAATACACCCTTGGTTGATACCCACCAATGTGGTGGCACAAGCCAGGCAGGATGCAAACAGTTCCAATAGGGGCCTGTACCACTCCAAAGTAACTCCAGCACCGGGGAGAAAAGAAAACAACCATATGCAACAGTCCATCTGCAACCCCAGCAGTGGACTGGAAGCAGAAAACAGTTATGACTGTAGGCCCCACTCACCAACAAAGGCTTCTCAGGTATAACACAGGGCAAGTACCCGCAGTTCAGTGCTACTGCATCTCAGGTAAATATCTGATCTGACTCAACTCAAGTCCAAACTGGCCCTGACTAACCCCCTAAGAAACAGAGACCAAATCCTGTCCAAACAAGCAAAGAGAACCATGACTGGACTGAAGGCAAACGTGACTCAGCCACAACAGTAGGGTGCATGTAACACACACAGAAGGCACCCTCAAAGTGCCAGGTTCTGGTGAATGAGGGACAATGCATTTCAGGGCACTATAGGACCTCTTCTACTGAAGGCCATTACTTTCAAGAGCAGGAGACTCTTGCAGCTGACTTTCCTAACACAGAGAAACAGATACAAATTTAGACAAAACTAGGAGACAAAGGAATATATCCCAAATGAAAGAATAGGACAAAATCACAGTAAAAAGCTAAATGAAATGGAGATAAGCAATATGCCTGATAGAGAATATAAAGTAATTCTTATAAATATACTCAAGGGATTTGAAAAAAAGAAACCCTCAAATGAGACCCTCCACAAAGAGATGGAATGCATAAAAAAAGAACCAATCAGAGATGAAGAACCCAATAACTGAAATTAAAAATATACTAGATGGAATAAACAGTAGACTAGAGGAAGCAGAAGATTCCTCTAGTCCTCTGTCCTCTGACCTGGAGGACAGAGTTATGGAAAGCAAGCTGAACAGGAGAGAGAAAAAATTTTAAAAATAAATTACTACTACTGCTGCTGCTGCTGCTGCTAAGATTATTTGAAGAGATGATAGTTGAAAACTTCCTGAATCTGGGGAAGGAAACAGAAATCCAGTTCTAGGAAGTACAGAGAACCCCCAACAAAATCAACACAAGGTAGCCCACACCAAGACACATAGTAATTAAAATGGCAAAAAGTAGCTCTATTTTTAATTTCTTTGGACTGGAGGAGATTATGTTGAGTGAAATAAGCAGAGAAAGTCAATTATCATATGGTTTCACTTACCAGTGGAGCATAAGGAATAACATGGAGGACATTAGGAGAAGGAAAGGAAAAGTGAATTGGGGGAGAATCGGAGGGGGAGATGAAGCATGAGAGACTATGGACTCTGAGGAACAAACCGAGGGCATTAGAAGGGAAGGGGCTGAGGAGATGGGTGAGCCTGGTGGTGGGTATTAAGGAGGGCACATATTGTATGGAGCACTGGGTGTGGTGCATAAACAATGAATCTTGGAACACTGAAAAAATAAAATTTTTAAAAAATGGTAAAAAGTAGTGATAAAGAAATAACTTTAAAAGCAACAAGAGAAAACAGTTGCATACAAAGTAAGCTCCATAAGGCTATCAAAAGATTTTTCAGCAAAACTCTGCATGCCAGAAAGGAGTGGCATGACATATTCAAAGTGCTGAAAGAAACAAAACAAAAGCTAAGAATATTTTATCCAGCAAGGCTATTGTTTAGAACAGGAGAGATAAAGGATTTCATAAACAAACAAAAATTATAGGGATTCATTATCACTAAATGAGTCCTACAAGAAATGTTGAAGGAGAACCTTTGGATGGAAAGAAAATGCCATAGGAGTAAGAAAAGTAAAAAGCACAAAACAAATAAGATGAAGTATATCTATAAAAATCAGTCAAGTGTTTCACAGAAGAGAAGAATTTTAGGTATGAAAGCACATAATTAAAACATGAGGGATTGGAGGAGTAAAAAACGGGTTCAAACTTAATTAACCATCCACATCACATAGACTGCTATATGCATGTTATATACAAACCTAAAGGTAGAAAAAAAGAAAAATCAGAAACCAGTAATATATATGCAAAATAGAAAGAAAAAGGAATCAAATATATCCCTGAAGAAAGCCAACAAACTCTGAGAAGAGAGAGTAAAAAAGGATCAGAGAAAAACTACAAAAAAACCCATGCAACAAGTAACAAAATGGCAATAAATAAATATCCATAATTACTTTGAATGTAAATCGACAAAACGTATTGTCCATTTGGACAAAATGACAAAGAATTGTAAGAGAATATTATGAAAAATTATATGCCAACAAATCAGTAAGCCTAGAGAAAAAGGTAATTTCTAGAAACATAACTTCCCCCAAATTAAATAAGGAACAGGAAATTTGAACAGATTAATACCATCAATGAAATTGAATCAGTAATAGAAAAAAGTCTCAATAAATAAAAGTCCAAGACCAGATGACTTTATAGGTAAATTCTACCTGCTTTTTAAGATTTTTAAAATTTTTTTATTTATTTTAGAGAGAGAGAACAAGCAAGCTGGGAGTGGGGGGAGAGAACGAGGGAGAATCTGAAACAGACTCTGTGCTCAGCGTGGGGGCTCAATCCCACCACCACAAGATAATGACCAGAGTCAAAATCAAGAGTCAGACACAACCGAGTCACCCAGGAGCTCCTACCAAATATTTTAAAAAGGGTTAATACCAATTCTTCTTAAACTTTTCCAAAAAATAGAAGAGGAAAGAAAACTCTGAAATTCACTTTATGAGGCTAGCATTACTATATCAAAACCAGATAAAGACACTACAAAAAAAAAAAAAAAACTACAGGCCACTATCTCTGTTCACATAGATGCAAAAATCCTCAACAAAATATTAGCAAACCACATCCAATAATATATTTTTAAAAATCATTCACCAGAATCCAGTGGGATTTATACCTGGAAGGCAAGGGTGATTCAATCATGATAATCACATTAAGAGAAAGGATAAAAACCATACGATCATTTCAGTTGATGCAGAAATAACATTTGAGAAAGTACAACATAAATTCATGATAAAAACTCTAAACGAAGTAGGTTTATATGAAACATACCTCAATATAATAAAGGTCATATATGAAAACCCACAGTGAACATCATATTCAATGGGAAAAAACTGAGAACTTTTCCCCTAAGATCAGGAACAAAACAAGAATTCCCACTCCTACCACTTTTATTCAACATAGTACTGGAATTCCTAGCAATCAGACAAGAAGAAGAAATAAAAGTCATCCAAACTAATAAGAAGTAAAACTTTCACCATTTGCAAATGATAACATACAATATATAGAAAGTCCCAAAATACCAAAAAACTACTAGAACTGATAAATGAATTCATTAAGCATACAAAATCAATATACAGAAATTTATTGCATTTCTATAACTATTAGTGAAGTAGCAGAAAGAAAAATTAAGAAAAAAGCCCCATTTACAATTACACCAAAAATAAATACCTAGGAATAAGCTTAATGAAGGAGGCAAAAGACTTATACTCTGAAAACTATAAAATATTGATTAAAGAAATTAATAATGCAAATGGAAAAATAGTTTATGCTCACAGATTGAGAAAATCAATATTGTTAAACTGTCTGCATTACCCAAAGCAATCTACAGATTTAATGCAATCCCTATCAAAATTCCAACACCATTTTTCATAGAACTAGAACACATAATCATTTTTTTAAATTACCTTAAAATTTGTATGGAACCACAATAAACCCTAAATAGCCAAAGCAGTCTTGAAAAAGACAAAACCAAAGATACCAAATTACCAGATTTTAGGATACACAACAAAATTAGTTATCAAAACAGTATGGTACTGACACAAAAATAAGCACATAGATCAGTGAAAGAGAATAGAGTCCAGAAATAAACCCAAAACTATATGGTCAATTAATCTTCAACAAAGGAAGAAAATATTCAATCAGGAACAGACTATCTCTTCAATAAATGGTGCAGGAAAAACTGAACAGCTACATGTAAAAGAGTGAAACTGGACCACTTTCTTATGGCATACACAAATATAAATTCAAAATAAAGACCCAATGTGAGGCCTGATATGACAAAAATTCTAGAAAAGAGCACAAGCACTAATTTCTCTGACATCAGCTATAACTACATTTTTCTATATGTGTCTCCTGAGTCAAAGGACACAAAAGCAAAAATAAACTATTGGTACTACATTAAAATAAAAAGGTTCAGCCCTGCAAAGCAACCAACAAAACTAAAAGGCAACCTACTAAATGACAGGAAATATTTGCAAATGATATATCTGATAAAGGGTTAGTATCCAAAAACTATGAAGAACTTACACAACTCAACACCAAAACAAACAAACAAAAAATCCAATTAAAAATGGACAAAGGATGGGGTGCCTGGGTGGCTCAGTGGGTTAAAGCCTCTGCCTTCGACTCCGGTCATGATCTCAGGGTCCTGGGATTGAGGCCCTTGTCAGGCTCTCTGCTCAGTGGGGAGCCTGCTTCCTCTTCTCTCTCTGCCTGCCTCTCTGCCTATTTGTGATCTCTGTCAAATAAATAAACAATCTTAAAAAAAAAAAAAAAAAAAGGACAAAGGGCATGAACAGACATTTCTCCAAAGAAGATATCCAGATGGCCAAGAGATACATGAAAAGATGCTCAACATCACTCAGCATCAGGGAAATGCAAATCAAAACTACAATGAGATATCACCTCACACTTGTCAGAACGGCTAAAATCAACAGAAAAAATGAGTGTTGGTGAGGATGTGGAGAAAAAGGAACTGTTGGGCACTGCTGGTAGGCATACAAACTGGTGCAGCCACTGTGGAATACAAGAGGGTCCTCTAAAAATGTAAAATAAAATTATCATATGATTCATTAACTCCTTTACCTGGTATTTACTAAAAGAATACAAAAACACTAATTTGAAAAGATATGTATTTCTATGCTTATTGAACCATTATTTACAATAGCCAAATTATAGAAGCAACACAAGTGTCATCAAAAGATGAAGGGACAAGAAAGATATTGTACACATGTTCAATGGAATATTACTTAGCCATAAAAAATAATGAAATCTTCAAATTTGCCACAGTATGGACAAATCTAGAGGATATAATGTTAAATAAAATAAGTCAGTAAGGGAAAGACAAATACTATATAATTTCACACACATATGTAATTTAACAAAACAAACCAACAATGAAAAAAAAGAGACAAACCAAAAACCAGACTCTTAACTGTAGAAAAGGAAATGATGGGTACTTGGGCAGGGTGGAGGGTGGGGTTGGGAGGGTGAAAGAGGTAAAGGGAATTATGAGTACACTTATCCTGATGAGCACTGAGTAATACACAGAATTGGCAAATCACTATATTATACACCTGAAACTAATGTAACACTATGTTAAATATTCTAGAATAATTAAAGAAATAGAAGGTATTAGAAAGGTAGAAACAAGCTGACATTATTTGCAGATACACAGTTGATATATACTTATGTATATGGGTAAGTGCAAAGGAATAAACAGAAGAATTATGAAAAACTGAGTTTAAAAAACTTGATACAAATTCAGCACATAAAAATTTATCTTTTGTATAGATCAGCAAGAATGAGTAAAAAATGGTAACAAAATATAGTTTTAAAAATTCTACCACTTCCCCAAAACATGGAATTCTAGGCTATAAACAATACAAAAAAAAACTTCATGAAGAAATTGCTAACATTTTATTGGAAGATACGAAAAGCTGTAGTTAAATGAGAGATCAAAATCACATATTAAAAGTCAATAAATTTGGGGACTCCTCAGTGGCCCAGTGAGTTAAATGTCTGCCTTCAGCTCAGGTCATGATGCATCGGGCTCTCTGCTCAGCAGGGAGCCTGCTTCCCCCTCTCTCTCTGCCTGCCTCTCTGCCTACTTGTGATCTTTCTGTCAAATAAATAAAATCTTTAAAAATAAATAATTAAATAAAAAGTGAAGAAATTTTAAGATAGCAGACCTCTCCAATTTTATTTACAATATAAAAAAAAACTGTTTTTGTGGTTGTTCTTGATAAGTAAATTATGAAATATTTATGAAAATATGAAGAAACATGAGCAATGAAGATGCTTTATAAAAATAATAAGGATGTGGCAGGGGAATCATGCTAATCTCAGGACAAATTATAAATGTTGTCAAAATAATGTAGTATTATAAGTGGTGGAGAAATGTAATAAAATAGGGACCTAAAAATGTGTCCATGAATATATTAACATTTGATAAGTGACAGAGGTGATGAAAGGAAAAGTGAAGAGAAAGTGGATTTGTCAATAAATGGTAGTAAGTAATTATCCTTACTAGGATAAAACCAAAATTGCATTCTTAAGTGGACTGAATTAAAAACAAAAAGTTAATCTCTAATGTTAAAATATCATGTAAAAGAATGTCTTCATTGTCTTGGTGTAAGGGAGGATTTCCTAAACAATGCACTAAGGTAAAAATAGATCATATTAGAAACTTCTCCCAAATGACATCATAAAGAGAATGAGAAAACAAGCCACAAGCTAATATTTTGGGATTTTGCCACAGATACCACTGACAAAAGACCGGTATTCAGAATATACAAAAGGAACTCTTGTAAATCAATAAAAAAAAAAAAAAAACCTCATTTTAAAATGCAGAAAAGTTTTAAAGAAATTTCCCAAAGGAGGAAACTATAATGATTACTAAACATACAAAAATATGTTCAAACCCTGTAGTAATTTGGGAAGGGCAAATTAAAATCTTATCGGAAAATAATTACATACACTGGTTTGGAAAATGTTAAAATAACTGAAAACTCAGGGTTTTTGAGAGTCTGGATTGAGGAACCACTTGAATAGCACTGGTTAAATATAAATTTATGTAGCTCCCTTTGAGAGCAGTGTGTCCTTTCTTGGTAATGTTAAATATGATCAATTCATCCCATAGTTGTTTGCAGTTGACTCTGGAACAACATGGATTTGAACCGTATGGATGCAGTTACATGTAAAATGTTTTACAATGCAGTACTATAAATGTGTTTCTCTTCCTTATAATTTTCTTAACATTTTCTTCTCTCCAGCTTACTTTATTATAAGAATACAGTATATAATACGTAAAACACAAAATTTGTGTTAATTTTCTATACATGTTTGCACTGAGGCTTCTCACCTATTAGCACTTAAGCTTTTGGAGAGTCAAAAGTTATACTAGGGATTTTCAACTGTGTGGGGCATCAGTGCCCCTAATCCCCATGGTGTTCAAGGATCAATTATATATCCTAAAGGATCTCTTCACAAAGATATCGACACTAGAATGTCCATAGGAGCAATCTGAAAATAAGTAAACCTAGAATCAAACAAATATCTAATAGACAAATATAGTCAGATACATTATGGTAAATCCATATATTGGAACACCATACAGCACTATAACAACAGGCATGGATACCATTAAAAAATGTAAAGAAGCAAGAAAAACCGTAAGAGATTCTTAATCTCAGGAAACAAACTGATGGTTGCTGAAGTGGAGGGGAGGGGAGTGAAAGGCAGTGGAGAGGAGTGGAGGGGTGGCTGGGTGATGGACATCGGAGAGGGTTTGTGCTTTGGTGAGCACTGTGTATTGTGTAAGCCTGATGAATCACAGACCTATATACTGGAAACAAATAATACATTATATGTTAACTTAAAAATTAATTAAAAAATAATACAGTGTGTTCTATGTGTACAGAATGCTCTATGAAAACAGGAAAACTAATATATGGCTTATTAACATAGATGATAAATGATAGATAGATGGATAGATGACAGAAAGTCCTAAATAAATGCCAAGGAATGATTTTGTCAGTTTCAGAATAATGCCCAGCTCTGGAATGTAGAGGATGCAGCAAGGAGAGGCAGACATTTTCTACAGTGCTGGCAATATTTTAGTTCCTTCTCTGAGTGGGATTTGCAGGATTTTTTTTTTTTAATGTGCATTTATGCTCTACATGCTCTTTATGTACTACTTAACAAAAACTTTTCAGTTTTCAAAAGAGACTAACCAAATATGCAACTTCTCTGTAGTTTTTGTCTAAAGATAAGCAGCACAGAATACCTGACAAGTTTCTAAATTCTAAGAAAGGAGGACTAGCATTGTAAGAAGCCACTGATACAAGGGATACATGCTCTGACTCAGTTTCCCTTTTTGGGACCCATTGGTAACTGGGGGTCCAAAGTACATTGACTTGACTATACTTCTTACAACCAAGAAGGGCTGAACTAGTGTGGGCATAAAGAAACTGTAGTCAGTGTCAATGTTCTTACCACCTTTCAAAATAAGCACTTTGCCTCTCCATTTTGTTATCCAAACTAGTCTGAATTTAGGAGTTCCCTGAGTTCTAATAAAACATCTCTTCATTATACCTAAATGCCATTCAAGATATCTTAAGAACTACCCTAGGTTTGATAATGTTTCCTTGGAGAGCAGGAGAGAGGTGGAGAGGAATTTTTTCAATTGTCTAGAACTTCTGGTTCAATTGTTTTTCTTTACACATCATGTGTATCTTCTGTTACCCTGGACAGTAAGCGGCCTTTCTGAGACACTGAAAATCTTTATTAAAGGGATGGCTGAGTTACTGTTTTTTATTTGCTATAATCCAAATACAAGCTATTAGTCAACAAGAAAAAGCAGACCTACATTTCCCAGCTGTGTAAGAGTGCTATTTCCTAACTATATTAGAAAAGACATTATAGTGAATGATTTTATAATGGAAATGGGATCAGACTATGTGCTATGGGATTTTGGACTCTTATTTGAGTCAACAAAATTCCATATCTAAAGCAGAAGCCAGGAGATTGTGGTTTTCTGCTTGTTTTTTTTTTTTAATTATGAAACCAGTGAGCAGAAGCTGTACTTTTATAAGATATTCTATTTTTTTATTTAAAGATTTTTATTTATTTGACAGACAGAGATCACAAGTAGACAGAGAGAGGAAGGGAAGGAAGCTCCCCACTGAGCAGAGAGCTCAATGTGGGGCTCTAACCCAGGACCCTGAGATCATGACCTGAGCCGAAGGCAGAGGCTTTAACCCCTGAGCTCCCCAGGCGCCCCAAGATATTCTATTTTATAATCTAACTCTAATAAGCTTAATAAAATAACACTTGACATGCTTGAAGCAAAAAGAAGATATAAAAAAAGAAGGAAAAATAATGGTTTCACTAGAGAATTCTAGTACCTTAGGGGAAGAAAATTAAATATAAACTAACCCAGGCTGGTGACTCAATTTATTTCATTAACATTACATAAAAATATTTTTATACTTGCTTTCTTAGTATATAAAAATATGTATAAACTAGTTCATAGTATATCTGTGTGAAAGCTCAGGGGCATTTCCTTAATCATTATAAACTAACATTTTGTGACTGGATACATTCAATTTAATTCAAAAACTATCTAATAAAGAACATCTATTTTCTACAGCGTGTGGATACTCTAAGGAAGTCAAGGATGAATAAATATCCTGTCAAGGAGATAGAGCATAAATTAATCAATGAACAAAAAGTCCTTTGATGCCCTTGTTAGACCACTTAGCCAGACTAATTGGTACTGGAAAAAAAATCCACACTCATGCATGTGTATATATATTTGCGTGTTTGTATATATCTTTTTATGACCTTCTGATAATTTAACATCTAATAAAGATTTAAAAAAATAAGAAAACCTGACTCGTGAAACTAGTAGAGAGATTAGTGAGCCATCTAGCACTAATTCTTCTTAAAAAACCTTTGTTTTTTAAGAAGAAAAAGGTGAGTGTGAGCTATTTGGAAAAGGCAGAAATTTTCACCCGAGTGGGAGGGATGCATAGGATTTATACAGGTGAAGAGAAGATGACATATATTCAGGCAACTGAAAAAAAAACAAAACAAAACAAAACAGGATTAAAGGCAACCGAAAAAGCCCTGAAATGAGGGGAAATGAGAAGCACAACCATTAGGGAGGAATAGTAGGAAAAGCCTGGATTTGGGCGGGGGAAGTCTGGAGAGAAAAGGGCAGGTTGTAGAAAGCATCCAAAACTGGGCAAGGGAGACTGAAGGATTAGCCTCTTTCTTGGCTCTGCCCCCTGTTGGTTTGCTGGTTAGTTGTGGTCAGGGCATTTCCTTTCACTAAGTCAGAGCTCACACACTGTCACTGAGGACAAGGTAAACACTGCCTCTGTCCAAAATCAAATGAGATGACCTCTATGGAAGTGTGTTTAGCCTGTAAATATCTAAACAAGGGAATATTATTAAGGTAAAGATGTTTTTCCATTTGGTATGTGCTACAGCATGTGGAATGTATTAAGGCAGCCATGATGAGGTGTGTAGTTGTTTTAATTAGCTCCACGTGGTAGGTTGCTACAAAGGTAGGGTTGATAACAAAGACAGTTTTTCTCTCTCTATAGAGGAACATACTCAGATGCCTTCACATGAAATAGACAAGTTAGTCCTGCTGCAGGGGCCACTTAATTATTTTGTGTTTTGTCTGTTTGTTTTATTTTGTGTCGTTTGTTTTTCTGAACACTGTGGAGATATCCAAAAAAGTATAGGAGAGATATGGAGGGAAGAATCCTGCCTTCTTGTTACGGGTAAAACTGTGTTCCCCAACATTCATATGTTGAAATCCTAATCTCCAGGACCTCAGAATATGAACTCACTTGGAAATAAGGTCTTGCAGATATAGTTAACAAAGAGGAGATCACACTAGCATACAATGGGGCCAAATCCAGCTGATATCCTTATAAAAGAGACAGTGTGGACACACACTGGGAAGGTGTCATGTGAACATAAAGGCAGACAATAGGGGATGCATCTAAAGCCAAGGAACATCAGCAAAGCCTCAGAAGCCAGCAGAGAGGCAGGGAGCAGATTCCCCCTCATAAGAAACTAACCCAATTTGACCTTTTGATGTACTTGTAGCCCCCAGAACCATTAGATGATGTATCTCTGTAATCTGAAACACCCAGTTTGTGATATTTTGTTATGGCAGCCCTAGGACTCTAATACAGTAGAGCCAGATTCAAATTCCAATACTGGCTTTATTCTCTACCTACTATGTTACCTTAACCAAGGTACACAGTACCTTTCAGTCTGTTTTGTTAAACCAACCTAACACTTCCCACTTTACACCTTTGAATGGACCAAGTATATAATATGTGTGTACTTTTTAAATGTTAAAGATTTTACGTGGCTGGCCATATGAATGAGAACTGAACTTCCTTGTTAATTCCCACGAATTTGCAATGCTATGTCACAACCACAGAAAGTGTATATTTCATATAAATGTGGCCGAGCACCTTTTAGCTTTTAAATGTGCTAGACACATTTAGGTACAAAGGTATGGCTATGAGGAGTATATAAATCAAGTTAAGGCAAAATAGAAACCCTCTTGGTATGGAATTCACCACCCCCTCAAATTTATCTGGGGCTTTTTCTATTGCCTTGGCCCCCTGTTTTATCTCATTTGAAGGGGGGGTAAAAGCAAAGGGACAGGTCCCTTGATATGGTAAGATACATGCCAATGCTTAACTCTTTCTCTGTAAGCAGGGATTCATGTGATATAGCCACGGATAATTTAACCCTATTTGATCCCTTTTTTCCACAGTAATAAAGTGGAACACATTACTATAGCCACTGTGACTGCTGCTGGGATTGAAGACATTCTTGCAGTTCTATTATATACTGGATGATTATATTTATACATAATATATACATATGTATAGTTACACATGCATATGTATACACAAACACACAAACTCTTTACACAGATAAAGGGAAGATGAAAAAGAAACTGAAAAAACAAACAGGATCAAAGACATTATTTAGGGGGAAATATATGTTTCTCCCCAATATATGTGTATGTGTGTGCATGTATATAATACACATAATATACAATATGTGATATATATGTTATACATTAATATATACTATTATAATATTAATATAATTTATGCATTATGATATATACATTTTATGTATTATATAATTATATAATATATAAATTATATTATTATTATTATAGTACATATTATAATATTATATATATATTTCCCTTTACATAATGTCTTTGATCCTGGTGTATATATATGTATTCCATATAGGGAGGAATAGAGAAGCAATGAGTGAGTCATGGCCAATATTTTAAATATATGATGTTTCATCACAGTACTTGCGAGTCAGAGAAATCTTAGATTTCTTATGAATCTTAAAATCATTATTTTTGAGATGTTTAACTGTCTTTCCTTTATTACTGCAAAATATTTATCTTAGAGGGGCAGGGGAGAGAAGCTTCAAACAGAAAATCCACTGAGTGCAGACCAGATGCAGGGCTCACCGCATGACCCTGAGATCATGATCTGAGCCAAAAATCAATAGTCGGCTGCTTAACTAACTGAGACACCCAGATGCCCCTGTCTTTCAGCGTTCTTACTGTAGCAGAATTCTTTATTTTCACATTTTCAAAAAGACATTTTCTTTGGCACCAATTCATACTGTAGCTTTTCTAATTCCAACTCCAATTACACAAAATACCTCATTTCAGAAGGTCTCAGGCTATCATTGTCCTGATAATAAACTTCCCCCCAAAATAACCTTCACCAGACATACTTCTCAGTCACAGGACTTATTTTAGTCATCAGTCACAGCTCCTCCAGAGAGATGTTAGCTGAACTCATTAACTTGCATATCAGGCAAAGGGACGTCAGCACCCTTGGATTTTTCTTTTTATCCCTGGCACTTTTCTTTTAATGCCTGCACAAGGATTATACTATTTCACTACAATTTTTTTAGTAAATATTTAATTGTTTCTGTAGAACATCACAGTGTTAGAACACTATTTCTTCTTGTGTGGGTCAGGACATGAGTAACAAAAATGTTTTGTAGACAGTTTTTTCTACTCCTTAGAATCATAAAAACACTTGTCACATATGAAGGCTTAGCAGAGATATGATACTATTGTGTACCTATAATATGCTGTTAAAGAGTTATGTATTAACTAAAAATTAATAGGGCATTAAAACTACGGTATCAAAATTACAGGAAACTGGGGCACCTGGGTGGCTCAGTGGGTTAAAGCCTCTGCCTTCAGCTCAGGTTAGGATCCCAGGGTCCTGGGATCGAGCCCCACATCGGGCTCTCTGCTCAGCTGGGAGCTTGCTTCCCTTCCTCTCTCTCTGCCTGCCTCTCTGCCTACTTGTAGTCTGTCAAATAAAAAATAAAAAATCTTTAAAAAAAATTACAGGAAACCAATGATGAGGTGCTCATGTTAAACTGTTGGCCTCTAGAGATACAAATGAGTTTATGTATGTTTATGTAACAGAGCTGATAACTGATGCCTTTTAAAAATGTATAAATGTTCTGGAAACACTGATTAGCTGATAATTCTCCTGATAAAAATAAGTCCCTCTTTTATCTCCTTCAGAATTTGCTAATTCATTGCCATTTTTACTGTGTATTCACCTAGATAATTTCTCTTCCCATTTTCAATATCCTAGTGTAAGGATTCTCACTGTGTGGTCTAGAGAGCTCAATACAGAGGACCCAGAAGATCAAAACTATCTTTATAATATCAAATATATAATATTAAATATATAAATATAATATTAAAACACAATTTACCCTTTCAATCTCATTTTCTCATCAATATATAGTGGAGTTTTCTATGGACAACCTAGTATGTGATATTGTAACCGAATACAGAAGAAAACAGGATAATCTCTCTTCCGATAGGCCACACATTAATAAGGTTTGCAAAAATATAACAGCATTCTTTTCACTAATCTTTTTGTTTTTAAAAACATTAAAACACATTAATTGTATTGATAAGTAATGGGTTTATGTTAAATGAATATTTTTCAAATTATAATTTCTAGTGTAGTAGATATAACTTAAGTTCTTTGGGTTTCTTAGTGCTATGTCATATTATTAAAAAATACTGTGATTAACATGTTAGAGAATCGTGTTAGAGAATAAACCAGAGATTTTTTTTTTTCTTACTTTGGCCCAAGAGAGTCATAAGCTAAGGAACAATTAGCCTAGCTACCTTCCCATTTCGACCCCAGCATTGGGAGTAAAAGGAGAGTTAAGCATTGCCATTATCTTAGAATATCAAGGGACCTGTCCCTTTGATCCTATTCTTCCCTTCCTAAGAGATATAACAGGGTACCAAGGCAATAGAAAAACCTCCAGATAAATTTGAGGGGGTGGTGAATTCCATACCAAGAGGGTTTCTATTTTGCCTTGCCTTGATTTATATACTCCTCATAGCCATACCTTTACTTTTACTGTCAATAGTATCACAGTATTTTGGTGTTTGACTAATGTAATACCCTACTATGTGGCTTCTTGGACTAAAATCTCTTCCTTCTTATCCAGAGTAATTATCCAAAACTGGATTTTAGGTATAGCTCAGTGGTAGAGTATTTGACTGCAAAACTGGATTTTTGTCAGGGACATTCTCATTCAGAAATATCAATGATTTCTCCATTACCTGCAGTAAAAGTCTAAACATCTTATAGTCTTAGGATCATAGATTTTTCAATCCTTAAGGGAACACAGAAATCATCAGATCAAACGTCACATGTTCTAAAACAAGAAATTGAAGCCCACAAGTGACATAGCTCCATTATGGTAATAGGAGCAATAACAACAATCAAAATGGGAATTGTAGTTGAGTCTGTATCTGATATTTGTGGTCCTACAAAATACCCTAATCCACATTTCCAAAAATGTCTACTCACCAATATAGTATTTCCACTTCAGCTGTACTACTCTTCTCATTGTCCTTGGAATGCACTATGTAAATTTCTACCACTGACCATTTAATTCTTCCAAGTGTGATATTCTCCTGTAGTCTCTATACCTACTTTCCAGGATTCATTAAAGTTAAGTCCTCCCTCTAAGATTGTCTTGGACCAATTCAGCTCACATAATCTTTCCTTGGTGTTCTGGTTATACTTTTCTATGAATAATACACACTGTATTCATATAATACTATGCCATCCACAATGCTCTATTTTTCTGTGTATCATTTCTTAAGGTTGCACCTTATAATTTTATTTCATGTTGAGTACATGAAGGATACTTAATTACATCAGATTATAGGGGTTCTTCTCTACCACATTAGAGAACAAATATATTCACTATATCTTTTCATTTGTAAGAATGTATTTACTAGACTATTAAAAAGATTAGATAAATAGCATTCAGTAAGTCTATAATTGACTCCCTTAAAGATTTTTGAAGCATGTTTTAGTCTCATTGATCCTTGTGTCATTCCTAAGTTTACCTCTACCTGAAAAATCAACTCAACTGCAATGATGAGTGAGATTTAAAACCATTAGATAAATATGAAAGAATTTTGAGTTAGCTTGATCAGAGTTTAGAATACTATGACAACATGAAGTCAGAGGGAAGTCTTTATAGTTGAAAGGGGATAAGCACATATATTTATCTTCAAAAGCAATCACTTGAGATATCCAGCAAAAGAAAATGAGTAGCTAATTCAATTTCACTGTATCACCTAATAATGAACTTAAATGATGATCTTAATCCCTCTACCTGCTTGCCTTCATTCTGTCTATCTGAATACTCAACAGATGATGGCAAAGGTCCACATTAGTGCTGTGGGGCACCTTGACTGGCTCTGGGGCCCTTTCTCCAATTCTGTACAAAGAGGCAAAATAAACTTTGGGGACTGTATCAGTTGAATCAAGGGAAGGATGAGACAGGGACTATTCTACACAATTCCTGACCAGTTCTTGCCAGCTTTCTCATTGACTTCTTGTTTATTTCAACATATATGCAATTCTTCCTAATTATAAAAATGATGAAATATTTGCCTCATTGAAAGTAAAAAGTTAAATACTTTACTCTCCGCCAAAGTTAAATTTGCTAAACATTTTATTGCAATAAATAATGATGTTTACCTCATAGAGAAAAATTTTACCATGAAAATTGAACTACCATTTCTCTGCAGAACTGGTTTGTTGTAGAAGAAAGATTATTTACTTAGGAGCTAGATAGATCTAAATTTAAACCCTTCTTCCCCAGCTTGCAAGATGCATTACCTTGAGCAATTTTTTTTTTTAATTCCCACTCAGTCACCTACCTCTTTATCTGAAATAGTGATTTCATAAAGGGCTGTTTGGGGAAATAGGGCAAATAATAAAAGTAAAGCAGTTGGCACAAAGGAATATTTTGATAAATATTAATTATTATCTCTTATTCTCATCAATGCCCATCACCTGGATTCCCACACTACACATAACCTTTCTTAACATTTTTTATCAACTATATGGTATCTGAAAACATCATAGAGGACTAAATTCAATTCCCTAAGAGAACTGGTATCATGTAGGGAAGCTTTTGATCACAGTTCATTATAACAGTCCAACCTATTTCTGTCAACTTTGAGGGATGAGGACTCTGCTGATCTTCTGATTATCTAAGATCAATAGAATCTTTAATGTATGCTTAATACCTTTAGGTCCCATAAGTTACCTCTGAGAAAATCAGTAGAAGCTATTCATCAAGGTCCAAGGACGGGTAGTGCCAGAAGAATAAAGAAGGTTCAGAGAGCTGATTCTAACATTCAATCATCATTAATTTCTTCCATGGAAAATGGGAGACTTCTAAAATATTTTTAGTATTATCATAGGTTGGTGCCATCTTTTATCATTGAGAAGATTATCCTGTTAATAGTGAGCATTCCCCATAATGTGCAAGAAAGATCAGGGCCTAAACAGGCATGTTGTTTACAGAGTCCCTTTTCTATTATCTATGTCCTTAATTAAGGTAATTCCTTCGCTCTGTAGCAAAGGTACTTGTCATTTCTCTCCCAGGTCATTTGAAATTGATGGATGCTACAAAATCCAGTGTATGTGCATTATTATGTGCATTTACAATTCACTGTCCCTTCCACTGACATTAATTGAATAAAATAGCCTTATACAGAGATCTGGCTTTAGTTTAGTCGTAGTCTAATGATTCAGTTTGATGTCATGCCACCTTTTTTTTTTAAAGATTTTATTTATTTATTTATTTATTTGACAGACAGATCACAAGTAGGCAGAGAGGCAGGCAGAGAGAGAGGAAGGGAAGCAGGCTCCCCGCTGAGCAGAGAGCCCAATGCGGGGCTCAATCCCAGGACCCTGGGATCATGACCTGAGCTGAAGGCAGAGGCTTTAACCCATTGAGCCACCCAGGTGCCCCCACTTTTTTTTTTTTTTTTTTTAAAGAGTGTTTCGAACTATGTGATTTGGAGTCAAATGGACTCATTATTTGGTATGCTTATCCAATTTATTTCCTTCAGTTCATTTTAATGTATATTTCATTAACATATACCTAACACTGCACTTGTGTTTTCCATTTCACACCTCTTTCATCTATATGCAGGAAGGCTGGTATGCCATGCTATTTAAATTAGGTGTTTGCAGTGTGGTGTTAATGAAGTTCATGTCATGACTTCATTCCCCCCCTCTGAATATAAAAAATAACATCTGTGTTCTGAAGACAGACTCTAGATGAAACCAAGTCAGGTATTTGATAGGACAGGGGACCACACAGTAAAAACTTCTATTTTTATGAGAAAAATAACTCAAACCTACATCCTGCTAATTCACATGATCAGGCCTTTCAGAGTAGACTCCTCTAAAGTAGAGCGAAGTCTAAGTTTTTGGATGAAGTGCTTCCTCAAAATGGTACCTGAAATTTCTTTCATAAGGATGTTGAGTCATTCACTCCAAATTTAAAGATAAAATTAAATGGCAGATCCCTCCTGGAACAAAAAACACAGGGACCAAGTTATTTCCCATATTCCTTGATTTCAAACACCTGGCAAACCACACAGAGCTACTGAGCCAGCTACTAGAAAGACACACTCCAAATTGGGACTGGGAAAAGATTTACTACATATGTTGTTCACTGTTTTTCCTATTACTCAAAAAAGAATATTCAATTTATGTTAAGTCAATCTGCAGTAATAAAACTGATATTACAAACTAAATCTTAAAGCAGTTGTACACCAAGGCATATAGCCATTGAAAATCACCATGCACCCTCACTTAAAAACATGTACAACAATGTACCATAGCCACATCCCAATAACAGAAAACTCAAAACAGCTACAGTGTCCAGTAACTTAGAATGGCATATTCATCAAATGGGATATTCTACAATAGTGAAAGTGATCTACTAATACACCTAGCAATTTGAAAAAAAAAAAAAAAAGTCATATGCATAATGGTGACCAAAGCAAAACCACATCCAATATAATGCATTTGTACAAATTTCGAAATACCTACAACTATACTATTTAAGGTTCATAGTTTAGGAAATAAAATACTGAGTATTTTCTAGAATTGTATAAAAATACAGAACTCAGGGGAACCTGGGTGGCTCAGTCAGCTGAGCATCTGCTTGTTCCCAGAGTCCTGGGATCGAGTCCCGCATCAGGGGACTTCTCCCTCTCCCTCTACTTGTTTTCTCTCTCCCTTTCTCGACAAATAAAATCTTTTTTTAAAAAAAAGTATAGAACTCAGATTGGTGGTAGGGGGAGGGGTAGTGACTGAAAGGGTATGTAATGAAAGATACTGAGACTCTGTGATAATTTCTTTTGTTAGACTAATTGTGCCCATGTAGTATTCACTTTGTGAATTATCATTGAACTATATATTTTTGAGGTGGGCTTTTCTAAATGTATGATATATTTCACATATCTAAAGCATAAGCCATTTTCATATTTTTTCAAATCCCTGCAGAGCTGAGGGTTGGTTTACATTTGCAGAGAGCATACGAAAATAAACATACTTTACAGAAGGGTAATAAAGTTTTTTGTTATTTAGCTGCCATGAAAAATTTCAAATCCTGCATATGTGTACCTGCACACATATTTGCATATATAAATGGTGCTATTTGGTAACTCCCTATCTGAACAATCTGTAGCATATGCAGAATCTGAAATTGAGAACTGTGCACCACAACTCCACATGTTACACAGTGGGCTAACTTGAAACAGACAAGAATGTCACACACCTTTCCTATGTATAATTTCATAAGGAAACTGTATTACTCTAAGCTCTTGTTTTACTTAAATTGAGATGGACCATGATATTATCTGGATTTTATCTGATATATGCTGAATCCTGCCAGTTTTCCTTGTCTGACATAGTAGTTGACTTTTTATAAGCCTTTGCTATGTGTTTTTTTTTTTTTTTTTTTGAAAACTGAAGCAGAAACCAAAAACGTAGAAATTCAGAGTCAACTTAGTGTTGTCTTTTCTGAAGTAGGAGGTAAAGAGCAGTATCACACTGATGTTTTACTTCACATTGACCTTCCACTGCTTATCAGTCCAATCCATATTTACATCTGCTTGCACTGCCTCCTCAGGGGCAAACCTCTAAATATGGCCTCCCTACCTCAGCATCTCCTATTGACTTCTCCTAATCTTATTATTTCTGCTTTCCCAGCACTATACATTGATGTTCACCCCTGAGGAATCCTTACCTTAGCAGCCTAAACAAATGAAATTAGGGAAGCAAGGTGGTCAGGTCTAGATCCTGACCCAACAGAAGAACATGCATCTATCTGGAGGGTGCAGGAAAGAAGTTAAATTGAAATAAGCATCTAAAGACAGTACTGACCACAAGGATTCAAGACTGGTGTTTTGTTTTTGTTTTTGTTTTTGTTTTTTTTTAAGACTTGTATTATTTGTTTATTTGACAGAGAGAGAGAGCGCACAAGCAGTGGAAGCAGCAGGCAGAGGGAAAGGGAGAAGCACGCTCCTTGTTGAGCAAGGATCCTAGGACCCTGGAATCATGACCTGAACCAAAGGCAGAAGCTTAACTGACTGAGCCACCCAGGTGCCCCTTGTTTTGTTTTTTTAATAAGGTACCTGGGTTAATCATAAGGTAAATCAGTAACTAAAAATCTTATGATAAAAACAGAAATCTAACTTTTGTTTTTTTTTAACAATTTGGTGAAGAGCAAAGACTATGATCCTTGATTTCATATAGGACTAGGGTCACACCCAAGCTCTAATATTTCATGGTATTATCTTAGCACCCACAAACCCTAGTGTATTTATTTGTAAAACATAATAATCCTTGAAAGCTTATCCTTAGAGTTAAACAGGATTTTGGATGTAAAGAGCCTGCATTTATTTTGACATTAATAAAGATTGACTATTATTATTGCCACCACTGTCCTATTTCCTTTGACATTCTTATCCTCTGTATCTGATCTTGCAATATCCCTTTCCTCACACCAAGGGATGTCACAGAATTTGCATTTCTTGGCAATGGGCATAGAAGAGGCTTTGGCTTCCTAAGGCTTTCATAGTGTATGGTAAATAAAATGGAGGACTGAGTAAAGAGGATAAAGAAAGGAAGGTGAAGGTGTAAACAGAGGATGGTAAAGATGGACAGATAGATGGATGAATAAGCTGGTAGATAAAAAAACACGTAAAAGCTAAGTGTATGTCTCCTGTTAAGATAGGCTTATGCTTCTGTATTTGGAGGCTTCTGTATTTGAAGGCTGCAAATCTCCCAATACATATTAACATTTGAGTTTAAGAAATGATTAGGCAAGCTATACTTTTTGGATTATGTATTCCATGACTTTATATTTGAGAGTTTGTAGAACATGACACTGTTCCTTTATTTTTAAATATAAAATCCTGGGGCACCTGGGTGGCTCAGTGGGTTAAGCCTCTGCCTTCAGCTCAGGTCATGATCTCAGGGTCCTGGGATCGAGTCCCACATCAGGCTCTCTGCTCAGTGGGGAGACTGCTTCCTCCTCTCTCTCTGCTTGCCTCTCTGCCCACTTGTGATCTCTGTCTGCCAAATAAATAAAAAGTCCATAAAAATATGAAAATGATATAAAAATAATGAAAAACAATATTTTCTCACCATATCTCCAGTTTTATTTTCCTATAAACACTTTGTTAAGTATTTCTTTTGATGTCTACTTCAGTATTTAATAGTATTTATATCACTTTTTTGATTCAAATTTAGTTATGTATTGTCTTCCTCCTTTAATTTTAAAGATTTTTTGTTTTTATTTATTTGTTAGAGTGAGCACAGGCAGACAGAGTGGCAGGCAGAGGCAGAGGCAGAGGGAGAAGCAGGCTCCCTGCCGAGCAAGGAGCCCGATGTGGGACTCGATCCCAGGATGCTGGGATCATGACCTGAGCCGAAGGCAGCCGCTTAACCAACTGACCACCCAGGCGTCCCCTACTTTTCATATATAAAATATCCAGTAAGATTCTTTCATTTTTCTCTTCTTGTCCTCTCCGTCTCATGTTGTGGCATCCCCAGCATAAAGGCAGGGACTCTGGTCCACTTGTAGCCTGTTTTATGTGCCTGAATTTATTTCATGGCCATTTTCAAGTATTTCCTCCCCCTCTTTATATATTCCTAATTGTTGACAAGCTTTATTTCATGTTTAAAGATAATGCAACAAAAAAGATAAATAGTTGTGTGGATGAGGCTTGTTAACTAACAGATTTTAATGACTTTCTGAATGAAGAATTCATTCAATTTTTATCAGTTATATCTCTCCTTCAGATATATCTTGTCCCTCAGATAGCAGTTGAAATTCCTTGTCTGCTATTTACCACTCTATTCCATTTTGCTGTGGAAATATCCTTATGTATTTATCATTTTAACTGGGTAATCATTTTAATTGGGTAATTGGTGGGAGTGGAGATTAAGGTTTTTGATAAAGCAATTATTTGAAACTCAAAATCTAACTAAAGTATTTTAAAGTTTGTTTGCATAATAATTAAGATAACTATTGTTAAATATAAAAACCAGGAGCTTTTGTTATTTGCTACATATTTTACATGTAATTTATTTTAGTGTTTATTATTCCTAAATTTCATGAAAGAAAGTGAGCTCCAAGAGATTATATAAATTCATCAAATTCACAAAAGTAGTAAACAACAGACCAGGGATTCAAAATTTCAGTTTTGTTTCTGTGAAAATTCCACTCTTTTTACCATCTCAAACAGTTGTGTATGTACCAGCCTTGGGAAACATCATATGATTTTGAGTGCAGGTTAGGGATTTTATCCTGTGAAACATTAAACAATTTCTAGAGATATTTTTATTGTCACAACTGTGGCATTCTAGCATCTCCTGTGTAGTCTGGGGATGCTGCTAAATATCCTACAATGCCCAGGATAATTCCCACTAGAAAGAATTATCTGCCTCAAAATATCAACAGTATTGAGGTCAACAAAGCTTGGTCAAGTTAGAATGCAAATTTTTTATAGAAATTAGCAGTTTAGGGCACCTGGGTAGCTCAGTTGGTTAAGCATCTGCTTTCAGCTGAAGTCATAATCCCAGGGTCCTAGAACTGAGTCTTGCATCAGGATCCCTGCTCCACAGGAAGACTTCTTCTCCCTCTGCTCATCCCCCACTCATTCTCTCAATCTTTCTCTCTCTTGCTCAAATAAATAAAATCTTTAAAAAAAAAAAAGAGATTTGCCATTTATAGCCACAAAATATCAACTTCCAATGTGTTGGAATTTTTATTCTTTAGAACTGTAACACAATGTTGTTAACATATAAACCAATATGTTAGGGGAGAGTCACTTAAAAAAAAAATCATGGTGGTGACTTAAATTATTTGATAATGGTACACAAAATATAAAGTTTTGGAGATACTGTGGACTTAAAAAATCATATGACTAAATTCTATAATCTTTCTCCTTTTAAATATGGTCTTTTAAGATAAGGGAGAAGAACCACATGGTCCTCTCAATTGATGCAGAACAAGCACCTGCCAAAATATAGCACCCATTCCTGATTAAAACTCTTCAAAGTATAGGGATAGAGGGAACATTCCTCAACTTCATAAAATCTATCTATGAAAAACCCACAGTTAATATCATTCTCAATGGGGGAAAGCTGACATCCTTCCCTTTGAGATCAGGAACACAACAAAGATGCCCACTCTTGCCACTGTTTTTCAACATGTACTAGAAGTCCTAGCAACAGCAATCAGACAACAAAAAGAAATAAAAGGTATTCAAATTGGTGAAGAATTCAAACTCTCTTTTATATCATCATGATATAAAGTATCATGATGTGATACTTTATATGGAAAACCCAAAAGACTCCACCCCCAAACTACTAGAACTCATACAGCAATTCAGTAATGTGGCAGGATACAAAATCAATGCACAGAAATCAGTTGCTTTCTTATATGCTAACAATGAAAACATAGAAAGGGAAACTAGAAAATTGATTCCATTTACTATAGCACCAAGAACCATAAGATACCTGGGAATAAACCTAACCAAAGAGGTAAAGGGTCTGTACTCAAAGAACTAGAGAACACTCATGAAAGAAATTGAAGAAGAGACAAAAAGAAAAGCATTCTATGCTTATGGATTGGAAGAATCAATATTGTTAAAATGTCTATATTGCCCAGAACAATCTATACTTTCAATGCTATCCCGATCAAAATTCCACCAGCATTTTTCAAAGTGCTGGAACAAACAATCCTAAAATTTGTATGGAACCAGAAGAGACCCTGAATTGTTAAAGAGATGTTGAAAAAGAAGAACAAAACTGGGGGCATCACGTTGCCTGACTTCAAGCTTCACTACAAAGCTGTGATCACCAAGACAGCATTGTACTGGCACAAAAACAGACACATAGACCAGTTGAACAGAGTATAGAGTCCAGATATGGACCCTCAACTCTATGGTCAAATAATCTTTGACAAAGCAGGAAAAAATGTCCAGTAGAAAAAAAGATGAATCTCTTCAATAAATGGTGCTGGGAAAACTGGACAGTTATATATACAGGAATAAAACCCAACCATTCTCTTACACCATACACAAAGATAAACTTGAAATGGATAGAAGACCTCAACATGAGGCAGGAGTCTATCAAAATCCTAGAGGAGAACATAGGTAGTAACCTCTTCAACATCGGCCACAGTAACTTCTTTCAAGATACGACTCCAAAGGCAAAGGAAACAAAAGCGAAAATGAACTTTTAGGACTTCGTCAAGATCAAAAGCTTCTGCACAGCAAAGGAAACAGTCAACAAAACAAAGAAGCAACCCACGGAATGGGAGAAGATTATTTGCAAATGCCACTACAGACACAGGACTGATATCCAAGATCCATAAAGAACTCCTCAAACTCAACACATACAAAACAGAAAATAATGTCAAAAAATGGGCAAAAGACATGTACAGACACTTCTCTGAAGAAGACATACAAATGGCTAATAGAGGGACGCCTGGGTGGCTCAGTTGGTTAAGCCACTGTCTTCGGCTCAGGTCATGATCCCAGTGTCCTGGGATCAAGTCCCGAATTGGGCTCCTTGCTCAGCAGGGAGACCGCTTCTCCCTCTGCCTCTGTCTGCCTCTCTGTCAGCCTGTGCTCACTCTCTGACAAATTAAAAAAAAAAAAAAAAAAAAAAAGGCTAATAGACACATGGATAAATGCAGATCATCATTAGCCATCAGGGAGATTCAAGTCAAAAGTACATTGAGATACAAGCTTACACCAGTTTGAATGGCCAAAATTAACAAAACAGTAAACAACAAGTGTTGGAGAGATATGGAGAAAGGGGAACCCTCTTACACTGTTGGTGGGAATACAAGTTGGTGCAGCCACTTTGGAAAACAGTGTGGAGATTCCTTAAGAAATTTAAAATAGAGCTATCCTATGACCCTGCAATTGCACTACTGGCTATTTACCTAGAAGGTACAGATGTAGTGAAAAGAAGGGCCATCTGTACCCCAGTGTTCCTAATGCCTATGACCACAGTCACCAAACTATGGAAAGAGCCAAGATGTCCTTCAACAGACAAATGGATAAAGAAGATATTGTCCATATATACAATGGAATGCTATGCCTCCATTATAAAGGATGAATACCCAATTTTTGTATCAACATGGGTGGGACTGGAGGAGATTATGCTGAGTGAAGTAAGTCAAACCGAGAAAGTCAATTATCATATGGTTTCACTTACTTGTGGAGTATAACGTATAATATGGAGGATATTAGGAGAAGGAAAGGAAAAGTGAACTCGGGGAAATCGAAGGGGGATATTAACTGTGAGAGACTGTGGACTCTGAGATACTGTTTTGGAAGGGAGGGTGTGGTGGGTATTATGGAGGGCACATATTGCATGGAGCACTGGTTGTGGTGCATAAACAGTGAATCTAGGAACACTTAAAAAACAAAAATTAAGTAAAAACATTAATAGGGTCTTTTTATTTGATGATGTTAAACATTAGAGAAGCTGTGAAAGTGGAGATCTGAAGAAGAATTGTGGTATTTTACTAATATTAAACCTAAAGAAAGCAATCAAGAGCAACCACACTTGCTGGTTTAAAGATGTCAAAAATAATGTCAAAATATATGCTGTCTCTCCCTCTGTCACCTCTGATGCCATAGGACAATTGAAGTCTCTCCAAAATATGTCAGCTCAACCATTAATCCTACAGCTAATGCTCCCTTTCCTACAACCAGTTGTACAGTTTACCACATAACACAGAGCTAATGTCTGCCTGCCTGATGTTTTCTCTCCCTAGCTGGGAAGCCAGCTTCTCAAAGAGTAAGTCCTACTCTAATGAGGGAAAGCTGTATATAGGAAGCTGTCCATCCGGCAGAGCTGTTCAGCTGTCTTCCGCCTTTCTACAAATGTGCATTTCAAACAGCTCCAGTTATGAAGAATGGAAAAAAAAATAATGGTTTTTATTAGAGGATTTTTTAAAAATAGCATAAACTCAAGTAGGTCAAAAAAGGAATTTCCATTAAATTCTACAAAGAGGCACTTTAGGTTTCCCTGAGAGTCACACTGTCGGAAAAAATTCTTGTTCCATAAGCTTATTATCTGCCCTAAGCTATTTTGAGGAACCTATATTTTTAAAGTTTTGTGATTCATATTAAAACTTTGTTTAAATATGTTTGTTTGGCTAATGTTTTCTTAAAATAGGCTTTGGAAAAATATAAAGGATATTTCTTTATGTTGTGGTTTTTACCTCAAAACTATAGTGTAGTTAACATTTATGAAAACTGTTTTCTTCACATGGTTTATGAGCAATTTAAGCAGATAAAGTTGGAGGGGGTTACAAATCTTAGTGTACTCTGTGTTATTGCTACAGAAGGAGAAGTGTGAAACAGGAAGGATACAAGGAAGAGGCATTAATCTACCCCTGGAAAATAAGTTTTCTAAGAGGAGATAATCATTGGACTGATTCATATAGTCGGAATTCAGATGGTCAGAACAAAGGAAAATAAATTTTAGGTCATATAAACAGCAGGAACAATGCACAAAACAGTATAACATGGTATTTTAATTCTAACATTGAGGGATGGATTTACTTTCGGGGTGAGTTCATAAGTTTAATTACTACCTGTATAAGATAAACAAGCATTTTCAGTGACTTTAATGCCAAAAATATCCTTTTTTTTTGTCTATTGCCTTAAACAATTTGGGTCTGCAATGACATACATTTGTCATGCTGTATAATATACTTACATTTATCATATTTTGAAGTAGATGAAAGATTAGATTGCTGCTCAAGGATGAGTTTGCTCTCCTTTCCTTCTAACCATTTACAAATAACAGTATTCCTTTTTAGAACTTTTGTTAATGTATCGTGAATGATAAGTGAAATTTACATGCCAAATTTATGATGGTGGTTTTGAATCCTCATTCTTGAAACCATTCTTGAGCATGTTAAAATATATAGAAAATTTGAGTTTGATTGATGTGATTTTCTCCTTAATGAGAAAATGAAAATGAAAAACTTCATTTTCTAGAATTGTATATTCACGGTGTCATGTACTATGTAATTTTTTTTTTTTTTGGTCTAGATTCTTTCACTCAACCTGATTATTCTAAGATTCACACATGTTGTGGCATGGATGAACAATGCCTTTTTAGAGCTAAAAAGAAAAAAAAATGCATTTTTAAGATCCATTTACCTGTAGATGGACTTTTGTGCTGTGTCTAGCTTTGATTCTAAAAAAGCTGCTATGAACATTTGTATACAAGTATTTGTAGGAACAAATGCTTTCATTTCTCTGGAGCAAATAGCTAGGAGTATAGCAGATTAAACGGTAGCATATAATTTTTTAACAAGTTACCAAAATGCTTTCCAAAGTTGTATCACTTACAATTCCTACCAGCAAAGTAAGAGAATTTCCATTCCTCTATTTCTTTGTTAACATTTGGCAGTAGAGTTTTTTTTTTTTTCAGTTTTAATCATTCTAATAGTTGTACAGTAATATCTCTTTGTACTTTTGGTTGACACTTCCCTAGTTACTACTGCTATTGAATATATTTTGATTTACACATTTGCCTTTGGTGAGATATTAAGTATTCTGTGCATTAAAAAATTACATTGTTTTCTTACTCTTGGGTATACACACACATATAAACTGTATGTTTGTGTTGTGTGTGTGTATATGTATGTGTATGTGTATACATATACACATAAATGTCTAATCATATATTTTTTCCAGTTCATAGTTATCTTTTATGTCTTCAAAAAAATTGAACAGAATCTTAAAATTTTGATAAAGCTTGATTTATCAAATTGTTCCTTTATGTATTATGTTTTTGATATGTGTTGAAATTATGCCTCAGAGAAGACAAAGATTAATTTTTGTATGAGATGTATATATCCAAGTTTTTCTTATTAAAGAGATATTTAAATATTCCAGCAAAATTTGTAAGACCATCCTTTGTCAACTAAATTGCATTTATACTATTATTGACCTATACTCTGAAAACTATAAAATACTCATGAAAAAAATTCAAGATGACACAAAATAATGGAAAGACATTCCATGTTGATGGTTTGAAAAAATAAATATTGTTAAAATGTCTGTCCTACCCAAAGAAATCTATAGATTTAACGCAATCTCTATCAAAATACCAACAGAATTTTTCAAAGAACGAGAACAAACAATCCCAAAATTTCTATGGAACCACAAACAAACTCAAATAACCAGACAAATCTTGAAAGAGAAAAACAAAACTGGAAGTATCACAATTCCAGATTTCAAGTTATATCACAAAGCAGTAGTAATTAAAACAGTATGGTAGTAGCATAAAAATAGATACAAAGACCAATAGAATAGAAGACCCAGAAGTAAACCCATAATTATATGGTCAATTAATCATGACAAGGAAAGAATGAAAATACAATGGAAGAAAGACAGTTCCTTCAACAAATGGTATTTAAAAAAACAAGTGGTGTTTAAAAAAAACATGCAGAAGAATGAAACTGGACCACTTTCTTTTACCAGTGTACAAAAATAAACTTCAAATGGATTAAAAACTTAAATGTGAGACCTAAAACTATAAAAATCCTTGAAGAGAACATAATCAATAATCTCTGACATGAACCATAGCAACATTTTCCTAGATATGTCTCCTGAAGCAAGGGAAATAAAAAATAATAAACTACTGGGATTGCATCAAGATAAAAATTTTGTAAACAGTGAAGGAAACAATCAAAAGTAGAAAGCAAGCTACTGAATGCGAGAAGATATTTGCAAATGACATATCCAATAAAGGCTTAATATCCAGAAGGTATAAAGAACTTGTAGAGCTCAACCCCTAAAAACAAATCATCAAGTTAAAAAATGGGCAGAAGACATGGACAGACGTTTCTCCAAAGAAGACCTACAGATGACCAATGGACAGATGAAGATGCTCAACACCACTGATCATCAGGGATACGCAATTCAAAAGGACAATGAGGTAACACCTCAGACCCGTCAAAAATCAAAAATCTAAAATCAAAAATCTAAAATCAAAAACATAAGAAACAAGAAGTGATGGTGAGAATGTAGGAAAAAAGGAACCCTCTTGCAGTGTTGGTGAGAATGCAAATTGTTGCAGCCATTGTGGAAAACAGTATGGAGGTCCCTCAAAAAATTAAAATAGAACTGCCCTCCAATCCAGCAATCACACTACTGGGTATTTACCTAAAAAATACAAAAATGTTAACTTGAAGTGATACACACACCCCTATGTTTATTGTAGTATTATTTACAATAGGCAAACTATGGAAGCAGTCCAGGTGTTCATCAACTGATTGGTGGATAAAGAAGATATGGTATGTACATATATATCCAACAAAATGCCAGTGAACCACAAAAAATAATGAAGTCTTGCCATTTGCAACAACAACAACAACAACATGGCTAGAGCTAGAGCACATAATGCTAAGTAAAATATGTCAGTCAGAAAAAGACAAGTATCATATGGTCTCACTCATATGCAGAATTTAGGAAACAAAACAAATGCAGGGAGAAAAAAAGAAAAGAAAACCAAAAAAACAGGACTCAACTATAGGGAACAAACCACTGGTTTACCAGAGGGGGAGGTGGATGAGAAGATGGGTAAAATAGAGGATGGGGATTAAAATGTATATTTATCATGATGAAAAATATAAGAAAAATAAAAATCCCTTAAAAGTAAAAATTAATACTAGAAGTATTAAATAGTGATTCATAGAGCAATATGAAATAATTATAGAGGTATACCTGAATTAATAAAATAGCTGTTATTTAGTTAGTCCTTAAGATATTCCAAACATGCTAGTATTGCCTTACTTTTACTCTTTACAACAAAGGAAATTAAAAAAAAAAGAAAGAAAGAAAGAAAGAAAAAGAAGAATTCTTTCAGGTAAACTTTGATGCTAGAAGTTCTTGAGGAAAATACTTTTAACATACTGAGTAAAAATAATTTCCAATCTATATTTCTATACGAAAGCAGGTTATCAAATATGTATGTAATAGGTAAAGACTATTTTCTCTAATAAAAATATGCAAAAAATTTATCTCACGAATGTGTGTGTATGTTTAAAGTTACAGGAAAACAAGGTCTGTCTGAAACAAGTCACATCACTGGATTCAGAAAACAGGTGCACCAATGTAGAAAAGTGGTGATTGCACTTTTACAGCTCTTACAGCAGTTCTCCAATGAAGCCAGTTCAGATAGGAGCAAGGGAACAGGGAGGGTCCTGTTTGACATGATACAGGGGAAATTAGAATTTCAGATTATCTTTTTTTTAATTTGGGAAAATACTATTAAGCTGATTTGTTTCAACATTTAGAAAAGATGATTAATAGACATTTACAAAACTGAGCCAATAAAATCCAAGAATTTTATATACATATGGAAGTTAAGAATGTCATTAAATGGATACTATACTAATTGACTTTATGCTGATAATGGAACAAAGCGCTTGAGTGACCCACTACAGATGTGAACAAAAGAGAGCCCACAAAGAACTGAGTACCTATGATTGAGGATATCATCAATTTTCTTCATTTTAAGAGTAACGAAAAGACACAGAAAATAGTGTAGGCATATGTTCCTATCCTAAATTAGGTTAACCATAAAACTCTTCCCTGAGTTCCCAGGAAGCCTACCCACTCACTGAGATTCCCTTCTTTCTCATTTTTTCTCTTCCTATATAACGCTATCTTGGATTAACTGAGTAATTCACTTTTTATACACTCAAAGAACCTAGAAATCCGTGGTGAAAAACAGGGAGAAACCAAGGGTTTAGATTCTAGTTATGAGAAGAATTTCAAATTAAGAGCATTTTAAATGTACATCAGTTTAGGAAAATAATATTTTACATAGACTCTCAGTAAATCACATTTCACTCCCACTTCCTTTAAATTTTGTGTTTCATTTTTTATTTGACATTCTCCTTCTGCAGTTCCTTTGACCCTCCCCTCGCTCCCAGGAGAAACAAATAACCCTAAGGAAATTACTATTTACTAGGGCAGCTGGAGCAATTAATGGAAAAATATTGCTGTCTCAGCATGTCCGCAATAAGAGAGAAACATATTAGCAATTGGCTCTTAGACAACAAGGAGAAAGGCAATAAGAATTTGATAGAAGTGTGAATACTTGGTTTGCCGGAAGCAAAGTGAAAACAAAACCTTCCCATAATGAATTGCTAACTTAATTAGTGTTTTCTGACCCTAGAAGTGAAGGACATTTGTAATTATTAAACATTAGTTTTTACTGTTCCCCAAAGAAATTGCACAAATTTTTAAAAGTAATTTAAAAACAGTTTAAATCTGAAAATCCACTCTCATTTTGACAACTGGAACTAAGCCAAAGAATTGTTTCCTCAAGGGGAGAAATGTAACAGAATTGCTATGTACATAGAATACCAGATCTCTCTGATTTCTAACAAGTACCCTCATTTTTGAAATATGAACCACTCTTCCTAGCAATATTTTAGGGATGGGGGAAAAAGACATTTTCATTAAGTTCAGGTTTTGTTAAAAATTAGAAAAAATAATAACTACCTAAAGTCATGTCAGTGACAGCTCTATTCAGCTATCTGGGCTGAGCAGATGCAAGAGGAATGAAAAAGAATGTATAAAGATATTCAGGTGGAAATACAAAGGCAGGAAATACAAAGGCAAGAATAGTATAAAATACTATCGGAGAAAGAAAGAATCAGCAGCAAAAGGAAAAATGTGCTGTGAATAATCAAACTTCCAAGGAAATGGAACACATTCTAGGAACAAATAAAGATTTTTTTTCTTTCATTTTCTTGGTCAATACTATGAAGTCATGCTCCTTAATAGAACATCATTTATAAAGGAATGATATTATTTATAATATATATAGTATCTGTATACATACATATATATACACATATAAATGTATATGCACAAATATTTATGAATGTTCTATTTTAAGAATTTAACATAAAGTATATAATACATATTTTTATGAAATATATGTCTATATAAATTGTATTTTTCCTTTAAAAACTTAATTTACAGCCCCACTGAAAATACTTTTTGTGCTTAAATATATTGTCTTCAATATTTGGTATTTCCCCAAGAGAGATAATGTATATAAAAGAACCTCTTCATCATCTCATATGCATAAATGCTTTCCTTCATTTCTACTGTCCAGTTCTGTCTGTCTAGGTCTAAGGAGTCTCTCCTCTCACTCTTCCTTAATATATTAGGGACTTTTAACTCAAACTGTTGCAAGCCTATGAGGGCTTAGAATGTTATCAGCATTTCCACTGTCATTTAAGTATTTTTATGCCCAGAGAGTACTTGTTTGGTGGTATTAATCTTATATGCTTAGTGTGCATAGTTTAATTAGAAATTGAATATGAGCTTTTGATTTTGTCTTGTCTTCTTTGTCTTTCTGGCATCAAATCCCTAGAAATGGTTTTAAAAGTTAATAAAGCTTGGCGGGAGGCCTGCTTCTCCCTCTCCCATTCCCTCTGTGTTTCCTTTCTCGCTGTGTCTCTGTCAAATAAATAAACCAAAAAAAAGTGAATAAAGCTGAGTTTGAAAACAAAGGAGGTAATGTTCCATAGATGAGACACTTTAAGGAATATATCGAAGAAAACTACAAAATTTTAATTGAATATTGTTTGTCATTTTAAGCTTAATTTCCCAGTCAATGATCTGAAAAATCAATAAAATAGATATAAAAATTAGAAAAGAAGCTAAACTATAATCGTTTAAAAATATACAACTATCTAAGTGGGTATTCTGAAATATTTACTTGATAAGTTATATCAAATAATTGATATTCTAAAACTTAATACCCCAAAAATAACCCAATTAAAAAAAGGAGAGAACACATGGCTGGACATTTCTCCAAAGATGAGACAGAAAGCCAACACACATGAAAAGATGCCCAACATACTCATCATCAGGGAACTATAAATCAGAACTACAGTGAGATATCACACTTCATACCTGTCAGAATGGCTAAAGTCAAAAACACTAGAAGTAAATTAGTGAGGATGTGGAGTAAAAGGAACTCTCTTGTACTGTTGGTAGGAATGCAAACTGGTATAGCCAATGTGGAAAATAGTATGGAGCTTCCACAAAAAATTAAAAATAAAACTACCCTACTATCCAGGAATCACACTTCTAGATATTTAACAATCCTCACCACCCGCCCCCCACCCCCGGAAAACACTAATTCAAAGGGATACATGCACCCTGATGTTATAGCAACATTATCTACAGTAGCCAAATTTTGGAAAGAACCCAAATGTCCATCAGCTGATGAATGGAGAACGAAGATGTGTGTACCCCCCCCACACACACACAGGCACTGGAATATTACTCAGCCATCAAAAAGAATTAAATCTTGCCATTTCCAACAATATGCATGGAGCTAGAGAGTATTATGGTAAGCAAAGTAAGTCAGAGTAAGACAAATACCATATGATCTCACTCATGTGTGGAATTTAAGAAACAAAACAAGCTATCTAAGGGGAAAAACAGAGAGACATACCAAGAAACAGACTCTAAACTATAGAGAACAAACAGAGTTAACAGAGGGGAGGGGGATGCAGGGATGGGTAAAACAGGTGATGGGGATGGAGTGCATTTGCTGGTGATGAGCACCAGGTGTTGTATCGAAGTGTTGAATCCCTAAATTGTACACCTGAAACTATGTTAACTGGAATTTAAGTAGAAACAAAGTACTGCTCGAAATTGGGAGTACCATTTACAGTTTTGAGATATACATAAAGGACTTGCACTATTTTGAAGTAATTGTTATTTTAGTGGACTGTGTTCTTTTGACCATGACACTCAAGGACTGCATCACATAGACTATGACTTCATAAGAAAAAAAATGTAGTACATATACACAGTGGGCTATTATTCAGGTTTAAAAAATGAGATCTTGCCATTCGTGACAACATGTATGGACCTAGAAGGTATTATGTTAATAACTGAGTAATAATGAAGTAAGTCCAAGAAAGACAAATGCCATATGACTTTACTCACATGTGAAATTCAAAAGCAAAGCAAATGAATAAGCAAACAGAAACAGTCATAAACATAGAGAACTGGTGATTGCCAGAGCAGAGGTGGTAGAAAGATGGGTGAAGTAAGTGGACTAATGATACAAATTTCCATTATAAGATAAGTATGTCAGGAAGATCAAAAGTACAGCATAGGGAATATATTCAGTAACACTGTAATAATGTTGTATGGTGACAGATGGTAACTAGACTTTTCATGATGAGCGTTGTATAATGTACAGAATCATTGAATCACTATGCTGTACACCTAAAAAATAACATTGCCTATTAACTATAATTATTTTTTAAAAGAATATAGCAGAGGAATGTCAGGAAACATTATAAATGTAATACTATCTAGAATAGACAAGTATATCAATGGAAAAGTGATAAGCAATTATATATACAAATTTATAATGCAATAAAGATTTAAATGTATAAAAGCTGAACCATTTAAAAGGAAATTAGGAAGTTGATTAGATTTTTCTGGAATATAAGTTACACTTTTATCTCTTAGTAAAAATTAAGTTCAGGTTCACTATTATTGATGAATACAAGTCTTGTAATAAATACAAAATACATTTCTAGGAAGCCTGGGATTGAAAATCCTTATGAATAAGATGAAGAACTCACAAGCCATGATGGAAAACAGGAATAAATTTGAGCACATCAGAGTCAAACAAGTTTATGACAAAAATGAATGAACAACAAAGCTAAGATGACAAGCATAATACATAGAGAAGATAAAATGCAAGAAAAAAACTATACATATTACAACTCACTAAAATACAGAATTCATTGAAGAAATACCAATTTGTGCTCATTATGTTTTTTTCATTATGTTCATTGTTAAAAGAAATTATCAGACTTGATAAAATTGAGTGTTGATGAGGGTGTGGGATCAGGGAATTCTCATGTATTCCTTTGAGTATGGCTTGAAATTTGAAATTCATATACTACATGTCTAACATTTTCAGTTGTTTTTCTTCCATACAAGTACCTGAATATGTTAAGAAAGCATAAATATTAGTATTCACTGAATCATTTAGATAAATATTTAGCCTGTTTTCCAGGACTTTGGCAAAGATTTAGAGATTATTTTCATTCTGGAGACATTCCTTATGGCCACTACTAAAGACAAAGTATTTAATTCAAATACTGAATTCAGCCATCCTATTATCCTATCTTGTATCATAAGTCTTAGTTCCATTCAGTGTCTCAAATGTATCCAGTACCCTAATTTGGCTTTTTGTTTTTCATCTCACTGGGACCCATGATCCATTGACTCCTTGATTTCCTCCTTGCTTTCTGCCTCCTCCTGTATTCCCTATTCAATATAGATGAAATCAACCACTTTTATATCATCAGCCTAATGCTCTCTAATGACTCTGTCCTTCTCTCATAACTTGATAAAAACCCAACCACTGAAGGAATCATAGAGCATAGTTAAAGAGAAGCCTACTAATTTATAGAAGAGATCACCCTAAATCAAGGATTTAAGACTTCAAATTCTCAAGTTTCCTCAAATACCACAAACTTTCCCAGGTTTGCCCTCTGATTTTCAACATTATAATTTTCAATTCCTATAAACTCCCCTCAAAACATGAGCCCTTTCCCTAACTCCTACATGCTCTTCTGATTCTATTTCAGCAAAATAGATCTTTAGAGAAAAGAAATGCAAGCCAATAGACTGCAACTCTTTTCCTTTCTACCTACCCAGACCATAAACCTGACACCCACAGTTTTTCTTCATTCTGTCAAGGACGTTCTGAATCCACCTCTATGTCAGGGGCCCCCAAGCTTGATGATTCATGAGAATGGCTCAAAAACTCAGAAAAAAACCCGTGATAATCACAGTTGTAGTTTATTCTAGCAAAAGAATACAGATTAAACTTAGCAAAGGGAGAATATGAATTAAATCAAGTGTAGGAAAAACCACATGCAAGCTTACAGTTACAGTCTACTGTATCCCAGTAGACTATCACAGGAGGCACTTAATTCCCCCAGCAGCGATGTGTGATAATACATGAGGCTGACAGTGAGGGCTCATCAGAGCCTTATGTCCAAGGTTCTTATTGGGGGTCAGTCACATAGGCCTGCAGGCACCTGCATGATGGATTTAGCACTCAGGACTCCAGCATCACTGATACAGCATGACCCAAAGACTCAGGCATATAGAAACAGGAATTCACCGTAAATCACATTGTTAGCATTAAGGTATCGGACTTGTCCCAGGACCTCAAGTACACAGACACTCTAATTAGGCAGGATAATCCAAGGGCTAAGGGGTCACTTCCCAGGAACTGAAAAAAGGGCAAGTGTTGAAAACTTTGGGAATGTGCAGTTTGAGCAGCTGAGGCCTGAGCTAAGCCTTTACTGCACAGCTTTTTCCTGTTGTTTTACACTTGATTCAATTACATTATGCTTATTATCACTCCTCTGGTTTCAATCTCTGCTGATCTACCATTGAACTTTCAGCTCAGGTCATGTTCTCAGTCTTGGGATAAAGTCTTGCCTTGGGGTCTGCACTGATCAAGCAGTCGGCTTCAGATTCTCTCTCCCTCTGCCCCTCCCCAACTGGTGCTCATGCGCGCTCTCTCTCTCTCAAATAAAAGTCTTTTTAAAAAAAAAAATGAAGTAACAGGATTGAGTCACAATTATCAGTTTTAAGAAAAAAATACTACTTTAGTAAAATTTTAACTCTAAACAAATTATTTTGGATCTTCTCTCATGCAGCACCCCTCATTTTCAGGTTGGAATCCCAAAAGGGTAAGCAAGTTTGATATGTCAGGAGAGGAGTAGGAACTGTCAGAAATATATTTCTATGTCATATATTTCTGACATAGAAATATATCAGTAGCTAAGAGATGATTATTGAGAAAAGAGACAAAAAATAAATCAGAAATATGGGCATTTATTTATTGGTAATAAAGACAACTATGTCTGTGTTAGTTAAAACATTAGATAATAGGAAGTCTTCCTGACTAGAAAATTTACATTGCCTGGATGGATTAGTCAGAAAGACATGAGATCTTAATGGTTTCATCACACAGATCCCAGGAAGTCCTTTTAATACAATAAGTAATTATTTCTTCAGTTCTACACAAGACAGAAGCAGAATTGTTGGACACAAAGAATTATGATTATGAATGGAGACAGAAAAAGCTTACAAAAGGAATATATTTGAATCAGAACAGTTATCTGTACAGCCCAATTCATTAAGCACATTTTTCCAGTAATTTTTACAACAGTCACTCTCTACAATGAGCCAAGCATGACTAATTAGAAAATAAGATAGGGTAAGATTCTGTCCTTGAGGATTTGTACTCTAGTGGGGAATATAGACAGAGCAGGCATTAGAAGGGAGAGAATGGCAGATGTGAAATCATATAACAAAGGGGACAGGATAACTACATGTGTGAGGTAGGAGGGAAAACTCCTCAGGTATGAGGCAGACCAGAAAGTTCAAACCAAGAGTCTGACGCCAGCTGACTGAGCCACCCAGGAGCCACCCACCTCAATCCTGTTACTTTAATGGATGTTAGCACAATCATAAATGGTACACCTTAGAAGGTTAAAAAAACTTTACTGATCATTTCCATATAAATATATGATGCCTACTCTCCTGGCTTAACTGAGGCCTTGATCATGAAGACTTCACGATTGAAAGACAACTATTTAATTATTTACATAACATAATATAGATTAATCCCAAATACAGTATGCTAAGTACAAGTGGACTAAAAAAAATAAATTCAATTCTGTGCATTTCCATTCATATGACATTCTTTTAAGGTAAAATAAAAAGGGGACAAAAAGGAGATTAGAGGCTGTTGAGCACTGGTACTGGATTACTGGGAAATTTTGGGATGTGTTGCAATGGTTCTGTATTTCAAGTTGTACATTCATGACAGTATACATGTGTCAAAACTCACAGAACTGTACCTTGAATGTTCTGCATATAAATTTTTAATATTTAAAAAATTGAAAAAGTCAGAATTAAAAAGTTGGAAGCTCATGAATTCTTTCCACAAATAAGTGTTAAATGCCTATATGTTCCAGGTATAATCCCAGGTGCTCATGAGACAGTGCTGAAGAGAATCAGAAGACTACTACTATTTCTAGTAGATTGACAGAAAAGTCATCTGACAGCAACTAATCTAGTTCATCACACTTTTTGTGAGGGTCTACACTGCGCAAAATATCCCAGGTCACCAGAGAAAAGGCAAAGAAAAATTCTATTAGCAACAGAAATTCAAGTTATTCATCAGCCAACCTATCCCCCAGAATGAAACATTTGGGGAAGAGCCACCATTACCAAAACTGGAGTAAAATTTTACTATTCTTTGATCAAAAGTTATCATAAAAATATGTTAACTTTAAAGCAGTGTTTTTAATCTAAACACTAATAAAAATAACTTATTAGTTTATTTTTCAAAGATGACCACTATTATGTAGATAATAGCCACTGTTTTAAATTATGTATTCTGGAAATCAAGATTACAATGTCAGTAGTTTTAGAAAAAAAGAAAATTATAACATCCAAAGGAAAGAAAGCCTTTCTTGTGTAAGATTTTTCAGTTGGTGATGTATCTCCTTATATTTAGAGGCCTTGGTCTTTACAACATAAACTGAAATCTATAAGGGAAAATAAAAACTGAAACATAAAATATAAATGTGGTAAAAATAATATCTTGCTAGAAGCATTGAGATCCTCAGCTTTCTGTAGTATTTCTAAACAATTTGTTATTTCCCTCATGGACACATACTTAATGTACCTGAAAACCTCTTGTCTTTCAGTATGCCTCAGTAATTTTGTGCTGCAGCTAGCTGTCACAGAAAGATTTCTATTGTTAAAAGAAATTTGCTGATTTATCTTAAAGTTGTAGCAGATTTACATTATCTTTTATGCTTAAGTTTCTGATATTCAAATGTTTATTTTAAACTTCATAAAAATTCCTCTGACATTACATTTTTAAGGCCTATCCAGAGATCACAGAGAATCACATATAATCATAACTTTTGGAGAAAAAAATTGGCATTTTTAACACAGAAAGCAAATATTAATGTATTATTTAATAGGGGAACATATAGTAACCACTGTATATAGTTGATATAAACTTATGTTTCAAATTAATTTTGATAATGTCTATTGAAGCATATCAGTTGGGCATAGGTGATAATATTAGTTGATATAAACTTATGTTTCAAATTAATTTTGATAATGTCTATTGAAGTGTATCAGTTGGGCATAGGTGATAAGATAGTTTGAGAAATATGAGGACTAATATCTCTACAAATAATACACATACATGTATGGCAAGGACTAGGCTCATATCTCAATCCCTATGAAACACATGTGATAATAACTCATAATATTGAGGCTATAGATACTTGGCTTTAGCACTAGTTTTACCCCTGTTGTTTTATGTCAACAGCCAAGTTAGTTAAATTCCATTGCTCTTCTCCATAAATATTAATAGAAGTACTTGGCCATGTGAGTGGCTACCTAAATCATGGCCAAAGTTACAGAATGAAAGTCTTGGGATATCTGTATGGTTATGTATGTCTAGGGTTATTTATTATGTATATGTGATATTTTTCTACCTTTGGAGTACTACCAAAATTGAATTCTATTTAATTGGCTTTTTAAAAAATTTATTTATTTGTTTATTTATTTATTTTCAGTGTAATTGGCCTTAAAAAAAAAAAAAAGACTTTAATACCAAGGTGTATTTATGTAAAACAATTTTCTTCCATCTGCTCAAAGATATTTTTGAACTTTGGTCTGTTCTTGATAGAATTATTAAAGCTTTTTTTGTTTTATTTTGTTTTACCTTTTAAGTAATATGCTTGGAAAACAGTTTTATCAAAATAATTTCCTGTGATTCATGCAGTTTTTACTACATCTTTGATTACTTAATAAAACTGAACCAAAAGAGCTAAGGTTTTTTAATACTTATGTAATTTTCTGTATTTGCCATTGAAGTATTTTTTTATTTTAAATAGATAACTGAGTATTGTTTCACAGTGACTTACACTCCTATATAATCAATTGTTTTAACCCCCCCTTTTTATATTTTTGACAAAGTTCCCCAAAATTAAATTCTAAATGAGGTCCTACTGACCTTGAATTCTGAGAAATTCCAGAGGATCCCTGAAACATCTGAGAAGAAATTCCAGAGAATTCCTGAAACATCTGAAAAGATGTGTTCTCTTTAAAAAAGAGATATATTAAGCTAATTAGGCTTACTTGATAGTTAAATTACATAGGAAGCATAATCAAATAGATGATGCTAAACTTCTGTTAGGGTATATTTATATGAAATTCCTAAAAAATTGATACATCCCAGTGTTATGTTATCAGTCATGATAAAATTTATGGCACAAAAATAACCAAATTTCCTTGTCAATTATATTACAATAAACTCCCATCAGATATTTTACCCATAAGAATTTGTTATTCTTTTGTCATTTACAGAGCCCTTTTTCCATCGTGATGCTTCAGCAAAAGTGCTTCTTCTTTAAGGAGTTTCATAGAAAAGACTCTGACATGCTCACGTCTGATAACTAACCTGGTTTTCCTTCACATGAGAAGGGGAACAGTGGACTTCTCAAGTGCTTCCCTAAGGCTACATGCTTAGCCACAGGATGTTATTGGATGGTAAAATGAGATTTGGTCCTGTTCTCCTTCCCCACTTCAGTAAAATGGTCCATTATTTTGACACTATAATGTTAACACATGAAGACTTGCCTCTGCTTCAAGACACTATGCATGCATTGCTGGAGCATCTATGATGGGAAGGACAGGCAATTAACCTGTAGGCAACTCAAGGCCCAGACACCACCATAACATTTTTGGGACTCACTTGGTGTGTAAAATGTATGTTGTCTCAGAACTTGTAATTAATAAGGTATAACTCCATCTAACCTCTAGGAAGATGAAAGTGATGCAAACCTTTGTATGGATTTGGAGGTTTTAGAGGACTTTTATTCCCCACCTGGCATAGTGCCTTCATCCCTTATGCCACCTGGTAATGAAAAGGCACACGTGAGACTGAGGGTCAAAGCAGCAAGCCACCTCTGAGAAAACAAAAGTAATAATAAAGCAAATTAAAGCTCTGTGTATCCACCCAAGCAGGGCTACAATTTGAGTTAGATGCATCTTGACTTCTGAAGGTATAGGTTGAGTGCTATGGCAGAGACATAGAAAGGACCCTTTTGGTCCCAGGTCTAGAAGGGATCAGAAACCCAATATACTTTCACAAATCAACTGCTCTTAGCAGTGGAAACAGAATTTCTCTGTATACAGCCTCTCACACTGCAGTCACTAGGCTAAACTCAGTTGTTTGGCTGGTCATCACTCATGAGCTCTGGCCATTAACCTTTTATACTGATAGCTGGCTGTTCTAAAGGGATTATTCCTATGCCTTGCAATGGGAAGCCAAGGGGTGGATGATCAGTGGGTCCTTTTGAGGTCAGGATATGTGTGAAGACATTTAGGTTCACCTGCAAAAGCCTAAAGTATTCCTCACTATCTACCATGCCCTAGGTCATAAGGCATTGACACCCCCTACCAATCAGAAGGTTGATGCCCTAGCCTGGGAGCAAACCTTAACAACTGTCCCCTCAGAAGATTTAACAGACTGGGTGCCTAAGAATGGCCAACATTGTGCCTGGGTAGGATGTGTACTGCCAAAGATGCTGGGTTGCCCCTGAAATACAGTGACTTGGTTAATGCAATAACAGCAAGCTATCTGTGTTTTAAACAATACCCAAGACAACTGCCAAAGAAATCCGTGGTCATCCACCAGAGTTCCAACAGGTGAGGGATTGAAACATGGATTATATTGGCTATCTCTCTTCATGTGAGTGTTCTAAATATACCCTGGCTGGTATGGACACTTAGTCTAACTTAACCCAACCTTTCCCCTTTTGCTGCACAAACCCAAATGGCACCATTAGGGGATTCGAAAAGCTGAGTACCATTTACAGATACCCTTGTTGAACAGACCATGATCAGGGCTCGTATCTCAAAGGTCATGTTATGCAAGACTGGGCAAAGGAACATGACATTAAATGGAGATTTCATCTCCCCTCTAACCCATATGAGTGGGGTCGGTAAAAAAGGAAAAATGGAACTATTAAGGCAAGAGATGAAATTAACAATAGGAAAAATCACCTTGGCTCTGTGCGTGAGGGTATTGTCCCAAGTTTTAATACCTTTGAATGACAATTAATAGGGCCTATTGCACCATATGCCAGACTGGGGACCACACACAGAGTATCAAAAAGTTGGGAGGTCAAGCAAAACAGCCACTATTCCAACTCTCAGTGTGGCTCACTATGCTATGCTGCTGGGAACACCAAGTCCCAACATCCAAGAGAAAGTCATCATCTACTGGAATTTGCTTTGGGATGTCCCACCAGGATGGAGGAGTTACTTTACATTCCTGAGTGAGAGGGGACTACTCAATCTCCATGGGGATCCCATTATTCTGCTGCAAGCTGAATCTACTGAAACTCTATCCCTAGAATGGAACATACACCGTTGAAAGTGGAGCAAGAGTAGGGGACATGTACTGGCATATCCAGCCCCGTCTATTCCCTCATGCCTAAGAATACTTACCTTGCCAACATGTATGGTATGCATCACCAGGTCAAGTTCCTAAAACTGACAGCCTCAATCTCCTCAAGACCAGGTGGGCAATGTTCTGTTTTCTACTGGTATGATTATTTGGCTGCCATCTTTGTTCCCTCATTGACCTGGATGACATCATATCACACATAGAACCCCTTACTAAATCCACCCAGCAAATCTTAAATGATAACTTACAAAGCCTATCCTTATTGAATACTGAAATATCTCTAATGAGAAAAGCTATGATCCAAAATAGGATGACTTTGGATATTACTACTGTCTCACAAAAAGGCACCTATACAATTAACCAAACATAATGGTATGTATTCATACCTAAGGAGTCTGCTAATGTGTCACCTTTATTAAAGCACAGGTAAATGCCCTGACTGTGCTGACACTCAGACTAGACAAATTAATAAGTCAGTGGTTAGAATCATGGGGATCTTGGTAGAAAAAGTGGTCACTGATTTTGGAAATTAGTGTCTTTTTTTTTTAATAGTGTCTTAATGTGTTTCACTTACATGTGACTGTATTGTAGCTGTGGCATTTGTCTCCAGTGGAACCAGAGAGCCATCAAATGAGCTACCTGCATGTTAATAAAATTCTGACTATTCAGGGCACACTACAGAAGAAGGAGACATGAGATTTAAGAGCTGGTTAGCTGGTGATGAGATATGAAATATCAGAGGGGGTCAATGAGAAGACATGATCACCAGTTGACCAGCAAGCTGGACCCAGGCAATCAGTCTCCTCACCACCGACCATCCTTGGAATATACATTCAGCTTGTCTTTCTTGCACTATAGTCTGCCTTTAAACATAGCCTTGGGATAGTAATGTGCTGTTGAGACAATCTGGATAGCATATATGACTGATAGCCAGTTAAGACCTCTATATAAACTTTAAAGATTTGGTGGGTGGTTACAGAGATCTACTCATTTTGCAGCCACCTAAGATGAGCCTCCAAAGTTCCATTGCTAATTAAAATGCCATCTACCAATCCGGAGTGCTCTGCTTCTTTGATCTCTCCTTGACCTGAATGTAAGGCACTCACTTTGCAAAAATAGGAGATTCTCACCAGGTATAGAATGGAACTATTGACAACAGTGGCTAAAATCAAAAACATTTTGAGGGCACTTGGGTGGCTCAGTGGGTTGGGGCCTCTGCCTTCAGCTTGGGTCACGGTCCCAAGGTCCTGGGATCCGGTCCCATATCGGGCTCTCTGCTCTGCGGGGACAGTTTCCTCCTCTCTCTGCCTGCCTCTCTGCCTACTTGTGATCTCTGTCAAATAAATAGGTAAAATATTTAAAAAATTGAGAGACTGAGGTGGTGGCACCATAAGTATTCAGTACTCTTTAGGAACTAAAGGATACAGTTTTAAGTCTGTATTTCCTGAGTAGAATTGAATATTATGATCACATGAGGCACGAATGAGAATGGATAACAAAAGTCCATAAAAATGGTGATTTTCATGGTATCTGTAAATAGAGAGTGAAGCAAGATGGCAGAAAAGTAGCAGGCTGAGACAACATCAGGTAGCAGGAGATCAGCTAGATAGCCTATCAAACCATTCCGAATACCCACAAATCCAACAGGAGATCGAAGAGAATAGCAACAATTCTAGAAACAGAAAATTGACCACTTTCTGAAAGGTGGGACCAGCGGAGAAGTGAATCCGAAGCAATGGGAAGATAGACCACAGGGGGATGGGCTGGCTCCCAGCAAACGGTGGAGCAATGGAGCACAAAATCAGGACATTTAAAAGTCTGTTCCATGGAGGTACATCGCTCCAGAGGCTAAACCGGGGTGAAGCCCACACAGGAACAGCATGGCCTCAGGTCCTACGGGGTCACTGAAGGATTGGGGGTGTCTGAGTGTCACAGAGCTCACAGATATTACAGCAGGGAAGCCAGCTACAGAGACAGAGCCAAGGAGTGAGCTCTCAACTCAGGGTTACCTGGAACCATAATCTGTGGCACAGGCCAGTACTCTGTGAGTGGGGTCCCCACAAGATCCGGGGAGAATCCCCTGGAAAAGTGCAGGGATCTGTGGGGTTCAGAGACTCCAGGCTGAGCTCTGTGCCAGAGACAGAGATGCTTGGTCACAGGCTGGGTGAGCTCAGAGCGCAGCTTGAGGCCAGGGAGATGGGAGTGATTGAATGAGGGTGCACTGAGGAATGGGGCCCTGAGATCTCGGCTCCTCTGGGCTGGAGATTGGGAGGCCGTCATTTCCATTCCCGTCCTCTGGAACTCTATGGAAACCATTCAGGGAACAAAAGCTCCCGAAAGGGAACCCGAGCAGATTACTTAGCCTAGCTCCTGGTAAGGATGGTGCAATTCTGCCTGGGGCAAAGACATTTGAAAATCACTACAACAGGCCCCTCCCCAGAAGATCAACAAGAAATCCAGCCAAGACCAAGTTCACTTACCAAGGAGAATAGCGGAATTCCAGAGGAGGAGAAAGCAAAGCATGGAATTCATGGCTTTCTCACCATGATTCTTTAGTCTTGCAAAGTTAATTAATATTTTTAACTTTTTTTTTCTTCTGATAATTTTTTTTAAACTTTTACCCTTTCCTCTTTTAATATTTTTAACTAGTTTATCCTAACAATACTTTTCTTTTAAAAAAAATCTTTTTCGAACCTTCATTATTATAGTCATATTTTATCTTTCATTGTATCTAACTTTATTTTCTGTATATGAAAGGTCTGTAATCAAAGGAGTGAAACTGATACAAAGCGAAAGTCAAGCAAAGCTTTATTTCGTGCCAAGCATCAAGAATCAAATCAACTGGTTGGGGCCGTCTCTTACAAAGAGGCGACCCCTCTCAGCCTCACAGACTAACTTTTATAGAATAAAAACCATGTGGTTGAGCTCGGCTACACACACAGGTGGCCAATGAGATTGCAACACACAGAGAAAACTGCACAGTCATGCTAAGTCACACACAGGTGGCCAATGAGATTGCAACATAAAAAACTACATAGTCATGCTAGGTCATAAACGAGTGGCCAATGAGATTGCAATACACAGAGAAAACTGCACAGTCATGCTAGGTCACACATGGGTGGCCAATGAGATTTCAATTTACCCTAGTAGATATATGCGTGCCCCACTGATTGGATGTCTCCACCTGGCTTGACCCACCCTTGTATCTAGGTTTTGCTACCTGGGACTGGTTTCGCGGACTTGTTTTTAAGTAAATTCCTCTGGGAGGGGCAGGGTCAATCTAAGTTTACTGCAAAATGGTTCCCTCTGGCTAAGTAGGCCTTTAAAGTATACACATAGGGTTTTTTCTTCTAAAAAACTTGGGGTACAACTCTTCAAATAGATCAAAAATACACCCTAAATCTAGCACTGGGCTTGTTCTAGTTTCCAACCTGAGCAAATTCTCTCCACTTTCTTTTTCTTTATTCCCCCAACCAACTTACCTTATCAACTCCTTTTTTTAGAAATTTTTTTTTCTTCATCTTTATAGTCATATTCCATCCCTTCATTGTGTTTACCCTTATGTTTTTCATTCTTTAAAATTTTAAGAGGTAGTTTCTTCTAAGAGACCAAAATACTCCCAAAATTAAGTGAGTGACCTTGTTCTAGTCATCAGTCTAATATATATATATATATATATATATATATACACACACACATTTTTAAAAAATTTTTTTTTTAATTTTTTTCCTGAACTTTTTACCCCCTTTCTCCCCCCATGATTTGGGGTCTCTTCTAATTTGGTTAAAGCACATTTTCCTGGGGTCTTTGCCACCCTTTTAGTAATTTATTTGCTCCTTCATATATTCTTATCTGGACAAAATGACAAGGCAGAAAAACAATGAACAAGAGGCAGTACCAGAGGCTGGGAACTAATCAATACAGACATTGGTAATGTGTCAGATCTAGAGTTCAGAATGATGATTCTCAAGGTTCTAGCCGGGCTCAAAAAAGGCATGGAAGATATTAGAGAAACCAGTCTGGAGAAATAAAAGCCCTTTCTGGAGAAATAAAAGAACTAAAATCTAACCAAGTTGAAATCAAAAAAGCTATTAATGAGGTGCAATCAAAAACGGAGGCTCTTACTGCTAGGAATGAGGCAGAAGAGAGAATTAGTGATATAGAAGACCAAATGAGAGAATAAAGAAGCTGAGCAAAAGAGACAAACAACTACTGGACCACGAGGGGAGAATTTGAGAGATAAGTGACACCATAAGATGAAACAACATTAGAATAATTGGGATTCCAGAAGAAGAAAGAGAGGGGGGCCAGAAGGTATATTGGAGTGCATTATTGTAGAGAATTTCCCTAATATGGCAAAGGGAACAAGCATCAAAATCCAGGAGGTGCAGAGAATCCCCCTCAAAATCAATAAGAATAGGTCCACACCCCATCATCTAATAGTAAAACTTACAACTCTTAGTGACAGAGAAAATTCCTGAAAGCAGTCCGGGACAAGAAATCCATAACATATAATGGTAAAAATATTAGATTGACAATAGAATTATCCACAGAGACCTGGCAGGCCAGAAAGAACTAGCAGACATGATATATTCAGAGCACTAAATGAGAAAAACATACAGCCAAGAATACTATGTCCAGGTAGGCTATCACTGAAAATAGAAGGAGAGAGAAAAAGCTTCCAGGACAAACAAAAACTGAAAGAATTAGCAAACACCAAATCAGCTCTACAGGAAATATTGAAAGGGGTCTTCTAAGCAAAGTGAGACTCTAAAAGTAGTAGATTAGAAAGGAACAGAGACAATATACAGTAACAGTCACCTTATAGGCAATACAATGGCACTAAATTCATATCTCTCAATAGTTACCCTGACTGTAAATGGGCTAAATGCCCCAATCAAAAAACACAGGATTTCAGAATGGATAAAAAAACAAAACCCATCAATCTGCTGCCTACAACAAACTCATTTTAGACCCAAGGACACAACATATATAAATATATATTAAGTATATTAAGTTGAAATCTGTGGTAAGGATAGGTGACTCACCAGGAGTATTTGTCCTACAAAAGATTTTTTAAGGGCATCTATTTACTAATCCGAAAGTCCTTACTTAGAAAGCAGCTTTCTGCTTAATGATAAAATCTTCCAAGTACAAAGATAATGGGAAAAGAATAGCTTCATAAGGATTTAGATATATCTATTGTGAATAATAGATGGATCCCCTGATATATAAATCACTTTTCTTTTTAGTCATTGTGAATCAACACATGGTAGAAGATAACATTTGAATGAAAGTGTTTTAAAATGTGCATGTCAGAATTAGACACTGTATTATGATGTGATAAGATACAGAACACCTACAGAGTTTAGTGTTTAGTATAGGGTGTGGTTGGGAGTGGGGGAGGGGTGATATATACACACAGCTGCATGTTAGACCAAACATCACATTATTAACTTTCACACTGTTCATCTGAGCCTAAAGAATGTGTGAAAATGCTTTGTGTCTGAGACAGGAGATATAGGTGGGGTTCCCAATAGATTTCAAAGGGTTCTAGTCTCTTATGGAGCTAAGAAAGAAAATAAAGTGCAATTTAACTATGATAAGCTAATGAGTATAAAATGTTTAATGTGTCAGATAAAGTTTCATCTAAAGACTGCTTTCAGTATAACAAATGAAAGGAAGAACTTATGAAGGAGTATTTAGCATTTGGCAAATATACCCATGATGAGATAGATGCGAAAAGTGTTCATGGCATGTGGGTTTTTTATTACTTTGACTTATAACCAAACATTTAAAAATACAAGTACAAAATAAAAGTATTAAAAACTAAAAAAAAAATTCACAATGACTAAAACAAGGATAGTTGTACACTATCCTTTTGTCCTACTTTTCACCATTGATTTGATAATATGCTTTACCACTTTGTCAGTTCTCCTGGTTCTTTTACATAAATCTGCTCACAGTTCTGAAAATCTTCATGTTCATCCTGGGGTAAGCCAAATTCAGTCTTTATTCCCTATACCTAATTGCATTCTTTTCAGCTTCATTCTTTTCAGCTTCAATGTTTTCTAATAGCTGCTAACAATGAGAAATTCTAAGGGGATAGAAATAATGTGGAGGTGGGGGAAAAAATAGAAAAATGAGACAGAGGTAAGTTTTTCAGTCACTTCATATGATGTAATATATTTTAGAAGTTTAGTCCATAGCAGACTGGGAATGTAATATAAGTAAATATAATATACAAATAAATTTCTTAAGAAGAAACCCAGATGCATGATCCATTTGAGCCTTCTAAAATTGAGAACCCATTACATTTTTCATAAAATTTATTCTATATTGTGTGGCATTCTATCTTAAAATTATTTCTAATTCTCTAAACAAGAAAGTTCAAGGTAAATACCATATGTAATAGTTTTATGTAAAACCAGAAAACAGTTAAAAACAACTATTTAATGCACATCACTTCATAAGGTCAAATTACTACTAATAAGTATCACATCTTACATATTTAATCAAGTATTATATTTCATGGTAGTCTCATTAGTGGCTACTTTATTTATGCTATTTTGATCAAGCTTTCTCTGGAAATTTACTATTTGGACTGACTCCTGAAGTTAAGGTGTCACAGAAAATCTTTTATCTCATTTGCAGTTTTGTTTTGTTTTGGCTTATTTTCATGATTTATCTTGCATCTATGTATAATTTGCCAGTCTTGTGCCCCCTAAATTTTGACTATTCCTTAACTTCAATTCCACCTGTTGAAAAAACAAAGGATACTGCCCTCACTGCAAATATTTAAAATGATTCTAACACCTTTCTGAAGTTTTCTAAAATAAAGTTCAAAAAACATTTAGGTCATTGTTACAAGTTTATAGACCTATGCAGTGAATTGAAAAATTCAGTGTTACCCATATTCCCATTGCATTCATAAACTTCAGGGGCATCTATCCAATATACTGTGCTTGGCACTGGGAGATTTCTGAAGACATATTGACATATTCTGAAGAAAGTAATATTTCCAATAATGTCAACTTAGAAGTGCTAGAATGATTTGGCAAGTAGGATTCTCTCAACTCTTTTATGACAAAATTACAACTAAAAATTATTTACTAGATTGTTATATCTGAAAGTGACAGAAATATTAGTATTAGTAGTAACTGAGAATATATCCATAACAACCTACTGTTATGGTTTCCTTTACCCAATAAAAATAGCTTTTTGTACCTCAAATCTTGTACAATACTTTTATGTATCAAGTGTTAGTTTATTGAAGGAATTTCTATGAGTGAGACAAAGACAGTCAAGTATGAAGAGCCTGAGTACATTTCTTCACACAGACACACCAACGCTGCACCTACATATAAAGCAGTCTCTGGGGATGACAAGAAGACAAGCAGAACCACTTTCTACAGCTAATGCTTTAGAAAAAAAGCCACATTGAAAAGTGTTGGGGGGCAGAGATGTGGTCTGGTTGGGAACCAAATCCCCAGCAGAGCAACCCACAAATGAGAGGGATATCACAGGCACAGAAGTTCTCTCAGAAAAGCAAGATATCTAAGGCTCTGTTGGGCACCCTCTGCTATGGGGATCCACATGATGAAAACAAGCCCTCCAAACATTTGGCTTTGAAAATCGGTGGGGCCTAACTCTGGGAAAGAGAGAGGGTTATATGAAACCAGGATGCCAGTCTTAAAGTGCCCCTACACAATCTATATTGCTCTAATACCCAGCACAGAAAGAGCAGTTTGAAAAGCACCTGGACCATATGTGAAGGAGACTTACTGAGTGATTTCAGGATGTGTGCTGGAAGAAGAGAGATCAGTGGGAACTTTCTCTGGGAACAGAAGAGGTGCGGAGAGTCCTTTTTCTCACTATTCTTTAGCCTAATACCCTGACACTGGTGGGCAGCTGTTCTGACATTATCCATTTACCTTATTAACAGAACTTACCCTAGCACTGCTTTCCTTGGTGAACCTACCCTGCCAAAACTGTCCTACCCACAGTAACCCAACCCTTGAAAGCAACTCCTGCCTGGGAATGGGGGAAGACCACACACACCAGCATACCTGCCATAGTCACAGCCCAGCTCAGACATAACAGGATAGTTCATGAGCCCACACAGGGGCCATCTCCTGAGAACCTGGTCCCGGTGACCAGGGGTCACCTTCTAGGTCCCCAAAGGATACCTTCTGCATAAGGTCACTACTTTTAAGACCAAGAGATGTAGCTTATCTACTTAAAATATAGAAACAAAAACAAAATAGAGACTCAGATAAAATGAAGATACAGAAAAATATATTCCAAATGAAGGACTAGGAAAAAAGCCTTAGATAAAGAACTAAATAAAACAGAGATAAGCAACCTACCTGATAAAAAGTTCAAAATAGGGGTGCCTGGATGGCTCAGCGGGTTAAAGCCGCTGCCTTCGGCTCGGGTCATGATCCCAGGGTCGTGGAATCGAGCCCCGCATCGGGCTCTCTGCTCTGCGGACAGCCTGCTTCCTCCTCTCTCTCTGCCTCTCTGCCTACTTGTGATCTCTATCAAATAAATAAATAAAATCTTTAAAAAAAAAATAAAAGTTCAAAATAATGGTCACAAAACTGTTCATGAAACTTGAGTAAAAAGAGGATTTACTCAATGAAAACTTCAACAAGAGATGAAAGAAAAAACTCACAGCTGAAGAACATAAAAACTAAAATGAACAAGAACCTACACACACGTGTGCACGCGCGCACGCGCGCGCACACACACACACACACACACACACACAATGGTATCCAAAGCAGAAGAGAATCTAGTGATCTAAAAGATAAATAGAGGGGCGCCTGGGTGGTTCAGTGGGTTAAAGCCTCTGCCTTCAGCTCAGGTCATGATCCCAGGCTCTCTGCTCACTAAGGGAGCCTGCTTCCTCCTCTCTCTCTGCCTGTCTCTCTGCTTACTTGTGATCTGTCTGTCAAATAAAATATTTAAAAAAAATTTTTAAAAATAAAAGATAGGTAGAAATCATCTAAGTTATAGCAAAAGGTAAAGAGAATTAATGAAAAAAGAGAATAGGTTAAGAAAACCCTAGGACATGAAGAGAACAATCATGCACATTATAGGAGTACTACAAGGAAGAGAGAGAAGGAAGAAACTTAAAGAAATAATAGCTGAAAAGTTTCCTAAGTCAGAGAAGGAAACAGATATCCAGGTCTAGGAAGCACAGAGAAATGAAATAAGGGGACCACACCACAACACTTAATGAAAATCTCAAAATTAAATATAAAAAGAAAATATTAAATGCAATTAAAGAAAAGCTACTATTGCTGGTATTTTTAGTAGAAACTTTTTAAGCTAGAGGAGAGTGGCATGCTATAGTCAAATTGCTGGAAGGGGGGGGGGTGGGAAAAAACTATTGAAGAAAATAGTTTCCCAAACAAAAAGATTTCATCACCACTAAACCAGCCGCACAAGAAATACTGAAGGAACTTCTAGAAGCAGAAGAGGCCATAACTATAAGAACATTATGAAAGAATAAGTTCACTGGTAAAAACAAATATAAAGTAGTAATAGGTCACTTATATAGCTCGTTTGAAGGTTAAAAGACAAAAGTAGTAAAATTATCACAATAATTAAATTTACAAAATGAAAATACATAAAATACAGTATCAAATACACAAAACATTGGTGAGTGGAGTAAACAGGTAGTGCTTTTAGATGTGTTTGAACTTAAGAAATCCAACTTAAACTGACTGCTATATACATGGGATATTTTATATGAACCTCAAGGTAATAATAAACCACAAACTTATAATTGACAAAAAAAATGAAGAGAAAGGAATCTGAGTATAACCCTGAAGTCACTAAACAAGAGAAGGAAAGAATGGATAAAGAGGCACTACAGAAACCACCAGAAAACAATTAAAGTGGAAATGAGATTATATTTATCAATAATTGTTTTAAATATAAATGAACTAATGTTCTAATCAAAAGACATAGGATGGTCAAATGGCTTAAAAATGATCAATCAGTATGCTGCCTACAAAAGATTCACTTCAGACCCAAAACTAAAGGGATGAAAAATGATATTCCATTGCAATGGAAGTGAGAAAAAAATGCTAGGGTAGCAATATTTCTTTCAGACAATATAGACAAAATAAAACATGTGGTAAGACACACAGGAAGGCATTACAGAATGACAAAGGGAAAACTACAAGAGGATATAACAACTGTAAATATCTATGCCCCCAATATAGAAGCACATTGTAAAGCAAATATTAACAGATGTAAAGAGTGAAATTCAAGGTGAAGGGCCAAAGTAACTTCATTTTAAGGCAGTAGCCATTCTGTTATTTACATTAAACTGTGAGTGTCCAGTCTGCTTATCAAGGCCCAAACTGCTCTGGCCGCTCCCTGCAACTTTAACCTCCCTGGCCCACCCTGGTAATCAGCAGAGCAACAGCAACTACAACTCCCACCCTGGTAATCAGTAGAGCAACAGCAACTTCAACTTTCCCGCCCTGGTACAAACAACTTTCAAAAATATCCCCTGGACAAATTAGCCAATCCCCTGTTGTTAACCGCCAGTTCTGCTTCTGTACTCCCTGCTTGCTAAAGCGCGCGCTCCCTGAGACCAATCAGGTTATGCCAAATACCCTTTTCAAATGTCAACCGATCAGTCCCACTCTACCTTGTTTGTACATGCCTATAAAAACCTTGCATTTACTCACCTCGGGGCCTCTCAGCGTCACCGCTTGCGAGTGCGCAGAGGACCGGGTTCGAACCTGCAATAAACGACCCTTGCTGCTTGGCTTTGACTCACGTCTCTGGTGGCCTCTTTGGGGAATTCTCGTGACTCCAGGCATAACAAAGGTACTATAATAATAGTGGAGGACTTTAACACACTACTTGTATCAATGGATAGTTCATCTAGACAAACAAATCGATTTCAACAACACATTAGACCAAATGAACCCATATATCAGAACATTCCCAATAAAAACAGCAGAATAAACATTCTCTTCAAGTGCACATGGAACATTCTCCAGGATAGCTTACATATTAGGTCGCAAAAACAAGTCTCAATAAATTTAATTTGATATATAATGCATCTTTGCTGACCATAGCAGTATAAAACTAGAAACCAATTACAAGGAAAAAAAACTGGAAAACACACAAATATGTAGAGACTAAGCAACATGCTGCTGAACAACCAATGGGTTAACAAAGAAGTCAAAAAGGAATTTAAAAAATACATGAAAACAGATAAAAATGAAAACAGTCCAAAACCTTTGGGACATAGCAATAGCAGTTCTAAAAGGGATATTTATAGCGATACAGACCTACATCAAGAAACAAGAATAATTTCAAATAAACAAATTAAACCTACACTTAAATTAGAAAAAATAAAGACCAGAGCAGAAATAATTTTAAAAATTAGAAAAGATCAATGAAACAAAGAACTGATTCTTTGAGAATGTAAGCAAAATTAATAAACCTTTACCCAGACTCAGAAAGGGGTGGGACAATTGATTAAAATCAAAAATAAAAGAGGAAAATAACAATCAACAGCACAGGGAAGAAAAGGATTATCCAAGACTATGAAAAAAATTTATGCCAACAAATTGGACAAATTAGAATAAATGGATAAATTCCTAGAAACACACACCTAAGACTAAATCAGAAATCATGATCAAGTGGGATTTTCCCAGGGGTTCAAAGATTGTTTGATATCTGCAAATCAATGTGATCCATATTAAAAAGTGAAATATAATAATTACAATAAATACAGAAAAGCATTAGAAAAAGTTCAACATGTATTTATGATAAAAATTCTCAACAAAATGGGCTTAAAGGGGACATATCTCAATATAATAAAGCTGATATATGATAAACACACAGCTAACATCATATTTTATAGTGAAAAACTGGAAGCTTTTCCTCTCAGATCAGGAACAAGACAAGGATGTCTACTTTCACCACTTTTATTCAACAGAGTGCTAGAAGTCCTACCCACAGCATTCAGATAACAGGAAGCATCCAAACTAGTAAGGACAAAGTAAAACATTCACTATTTACAGATGATACTATATAGAGAGAAAACCCTAAAATCTCCACCAAAAAACTATTAATATGAATGAAATCAGTAAAGTTGCAGGATGCAAAATATTTGTATAGAAATCTGTTGCATTTATATACACTTATAAACACAAATTAAGAGAGCAATCCCATTTAGAATTATATCAAAAATAATAAAATACCTAAGAATAAATGTAATCGAGGTGAAAACTGGTACTCTGCAAACTGTAAGGCACTAATGGAAAAAAAAAAAAAAAACGGAAGACACAAATAAATGTAAAGATACACCATGTTCATGGACTAGAAGAATATTGTTAAAATGTCCATACTACACAAAGCAATCTACAACTTCAATGTTTTCCCCATAAAAATACCAGTAGCATTTTTTACAGAACCAGAACAAATAAGACTAAAATGTGTATGGAACCATTAAACACCATGAATAGCCAAAACAATCTTAAGAACATAGGCGGAGGTATCACAATCCCAAATTTCAAGATAATACTACAGCTATAGTAATTGAAACAGCATAGAACTGGCTCCAAAAGAGACACACAGATCACTGGATCAAAATAGAGAGCTCAGGAAAAGAAACACACACACACACACACACACACACACACACACAAAACAAAAGCAAACCCCTCTCCCCAAAAAATAAAAAAAGCTTATATGGCCAATTACTCTACAATACAGGAGGCAAGAGTATACAATGGGAAAAGGTCATTCATTTCTTTAATAAATGATGTAGTGAAACTGGACCACTTTCTTATACATATATAGAATAAGCTCCAGATGGAAAAAGACCTAAATTTAAGACATGAAACTGTAAAACTCTAAAATAAAATACATGCAGCTAACTTTTGGACATCATGCTTAGCAATATTTTTTTGGATCTGTCTCTTCAGGCATGGGCAACAGAAGCAGAAATAAACAATTAGGACATCAAAGTAAAATGCTTTTGCACAACTAAGGAAACCATCAATAAAATAAAAAGGCAGCTACTAAATGGAAGAATATATTTGCAACTGATATATTCATTAAGTGTTAATATCCAAAATATGTACAGAATCATACAATTCAACATCAAAAACAAACTAATGAAAAATTAGGCAGAGGACATGAATAGCCATTGTTTCCAAAGAAGATCAACAAATGGCCAATAAAAGAAAATGCTCAGCATCACTAATCATCAGGGAAATGCAAGTCAAAACTAGAGTGAGGTATCACTTCCTACCAGTCAAAATGACTAATATCAAAAAGACAAGGAGTGAAAAATATTGGTAAAGATGTGGGGAAAAGGGAACCCTTGTGCACTATTGGTAGGAACATAAATTACTGCAGCCACTATGAAAAAACATATAAAGTGTCCTAAAAAACTAAAAACAGAAATACCTTAGGATCCAATAATTCTACTTCTGGGTATTCATCTGAAGAAAATGAAAATAATTCAAAATGATATATGTTTTGCAGAAATATCTAAAATATCCAAAACACAGAAACAACCTATATGCCCAGCCCTAGATAAATGGATAAAGAAGATATGGTGTACATGTGCATACATGCATGCATATACACACACACACACACACACAATGGAAAATCACTTGGCCATAGGAAGAAAAAACTTTTGCTGTTTGTAAGATGAACATAGAGACTATTACGCTAAGTGAATTTAAGTGAGACAGACAAGTACCTTATGATTTCATGTACATGTGGAATCTAAAAAGCAAAACAGATGGACAAACAAAAGAAACAGACTTATAAATACAGAGGACAAACTGGTAGTTGCCCAAAGGGATGGGTGGGGGAATGGGCAAATATTTGAAGGGGATTAAGAGGTACAAACTTCCAGCTATAAAATAAGTTGGGAAAGTAAAGTACTGCATAGGGAATAAAGTCAATAATATTGTAATAACTTTGTAAGGTAACAGATGGTAACTAGATTTAATGTGGTGACCATTTCATAATGTATATAAATGTTGCATCATTATGTTGTAAAAGTGAAACTAATACTGTATGCCAATTATACTTCAATTTTTTAAAAAAGTGTCAGTTTATAATGGCCGTTTAAAAAAATTTGAGAGGGGGGAGGGGCAAAAGACAGAATCTCAAGCAGAGTCCCCACTGAATGTGAAGCCCAACATGGAGTTTGATACCATGACCCTGAGATCATGACCTGAGCCTAAATCAAGAGTCCATTGCCTAACCGAGTGAGCCAGCCAGGCACCCTATAATGGCTCTTCTTATGGAGATATATTTGAATTTTACAGAATGCTGGGCACAAACTGAAACTGAACCATTTGTTTAACATATTTTTCTGGTTTTCCAAATAATCAGAGGTCTCTTTAAATGAGGGGGAAAGTAAAGATCTCAGTCTTTTCCACTGGTTATCTACAAAAAGAGGGATTTCTGATCATATGTAGTTCTATATTTAGTTTTTTGAACTCCATACTGTTTTTCATAATGACTATACCAATTTACATTCCCACCAATGGTATACAAGGGTTTTTTCCTCTCCACATTCTCATACTTAAGAAATTATTATAGATATCTTAACAGGTACAGTATCTCATCATGGTTATAATTTGCATTTGCTTAATGATTACTGATGTTATGAACCTTTACGTATACCTGTTGAGCATCTGTATGTCTTCTTAGAAAAAATGTCTGTTTAGGTCCTTCATTCATTTTTAATACAGTTGTTTATATTCTATTCAGTTTTATGAGTTCCTTATATGTTTTGGATATTAACCCCTTACCAGATATATGACTTGCAAATATTTCCCCCTCAATCCATAAACTGCCTTTTGATTTTGTTACTTCCTTTGCTGTACAGATTTTTATGTTTGATGTCATCCCACTTGTTTATCTTTGCTTTTGTTGCCTCAACTTTTTATGTCATAGCCAAAAATCATTACCAAATCCAAATCAGTGCCTTGAAGAGATGTTCTGTGTTTCCATGTTTGTTGCAGCATTATTCCAAATACCCAAGATATGGAAACAAACTATTGACAGAAGAATGGATAAATATGTGTGCTATACACAGAGAAATACTGTTCATTTAAAAATCCTGCCATTTGTAGCAACATGGATGAACCTAGAAAGCATTATGTTAAGTGAATAAGCCAATACAAGTGATCTCACATGTGAAATCCAGAACCTTCAGATACATAGAACAGTGGTTATCAGGGAGATGGGAGAAAGGAGGAGATAATCTGTCAAGGTGCAAAGTTGCAGTTATATAGGGTAAATAAGTGTAGATATCTCATATTCAGCATGACTATAGTTAGTAACACACTGAATAGGGGAAATTTGCTAAAAGTAAATTTCATGTGCCCTCATCTCACATACATAAATGGTAACTATGTGAAAAGATATGTTAACTTGACTATAGTAATCATTTTACTATGTGTATCAAATCATGTTGTATACCTTAAATACATACTTTTATTAAGACTATGGGAGAACATGGTTAGAAACAAGTAGAGATCTCAGGCTTTATGCCTGAGACATAAATGTGTAATATCAGTACCATTTATGTAAACAACTATATCCAGGCATGGTCATTTTTATCTTGGTCACAAATTGATGCGTCCCAGAGAGTGGTCATGAAATGGTTGCATTTTAAAGTAACACAGGACTATCACCAACGCATAGCTTGCTTAATATTGCCTACTGGAATTACCAACGTTTTTGGAATAGAAAAAAGATTACAGATGAAGACAAAGAAATTGAAAGAGGTTCAACAATTGGTCTATATTTGCATTTCAAGGATAACATGGAAAATTTTAAAGCCCCAGTTTTAGTTTTTTTTTTTAATGCATGGATTTTTTTGTTATATAATAATACTTCCTATTAGGCTGATCTTCTCAGGGTATCTGCCATATCTACCTCCTCACCTGCCCATCTTGACATTATGCCTTCAGATATTATATTTCTTCCACTTTATGGCACCCTTCCCTTTCTGAACTATTACCAATAATTCAAGGTCCAATTAAAGTTCTACTTTGATTAGAGAACTCCAGTTACTTCAATCTATAATAATTATATTCCCTGCACCGCTAATGAACTTCTATGCTATATAAAACTAATTAGCACATAGCTACTATGTTATTAAACCATTTGACAGTTTTGTATCCCTGAATAGATTGAAAACTACCACCAAGATCCTGGGATACATACATTGGCACATAGCAAAGGACAGAGTACATTTGAAGATTATAGTAAACAATTGTTTATTGGCTCAATAATTCATTTATTCAACCATTCATTCCACTCACATCGGTGATGATTGCAAATTTATATTTTCTATATATTAAAAGTTGTATAGAAATTCTAATTCTGGTAGTGAAGAAATGGGTCCAGACTTACTCTCTTACATTAAGCAATTAGATAAAAACAATGTTTTCTCAGATATTGAACAGAAAGGACAGGACTATGACCTTTGAAAAAAGAGAACTGAGTTGAGTCTGTACCTTTTTTTCCAGAGGCACTTTCCAGACCACAAGGAAGAAAATGGAAACAACGCCAGCAGTCTTGCTGAATCAAACTGAACAGAGATTAGAGTTCAGGCAGGCCAGCTTGCCTAGAATCTGTGGAGAGAAGAATGAAAGAAGGAAGCTGCAAAGAGTGAGATCTCCAGAGATGTTTAGAGAGTTCTCTGTATCTTACTGACTACTTATTTATACTGATTGCCACTGGTTAACAATAAGCCAGACAAATTCCTGAGTTTCTAATTAGGGAGGGCAACAGTTTGTGTTTGCAGAGTAGAAAAGCTTCTTAATATATGGAGCGCTGAGAAACATCCCCAAAGTGGTACTGCTTTAGAGTGAGACTAAATTAGCTATATACTAAACAAAAAGCTACTCTGAACATATCCTAGCAAATCTTAAAAGCAAGGCTTGAAGAATCAAATGGTTCAAAGTGACTTAACTGTGTCCCAGAACACAGCCCAACAGTGTTTAAGGAAATAATACTCAGGACCCAATAAAGTAAAATGCACAGTGGACAGAAACCAATTAAGAACGTAAAAATAAAAATTTTTAAAAAATGTAGCAGCATGTAAAGAAGCAGATAAACTTACCTGAAAAAAAAAACTCAGTTAAAAGAAGGCAGAAATATAATCCATTTAATAAACAAGATGGTAAAACTTTGATTAAGATGATCTGTATTTTAAGTAGAGATGAAAACACAAATTAGGAGCTAAATATCTAAAATCCAAATGAACTATTACAGATAAAAGCATCCATTTTGAAATATAAAATACGTTATATTTTTATATATAGTATGAGGTATAGGTTGATGTTCCTTTTTTAAAATAAAGCTAATTGTTTCAGAACCATTTGCTAGACAATCTCTTCTTTTCTCTATTGAATTGTCTTTGCATCTTTATTGAAAAAAAAACTAACTATACATACATATATGTGTGAGAATATCTATATCTGGACTCGATTGCTCCATTGGTTTATGTACCTGTTCTTTCTCCAATACCATACTTTCATGATTACTATAGATTTTAAGATTTGAAACCAGCTACTTTTGAGTCCCTAATTTTAAATGGTGTTTCAGGCTTTAGAGCACTCCAAAATTTCAAAGCAGAAACCACCCCCCCAAAAAAAAGACACGTGGTCAGAAAATATGGTTTCTCTCAGTTTACTAGAACTCCAAAAAGATTAAAAGGAAAGGTAATTCTGTTTTTTAAAAAAAATAACAAAATAACAGACTTGATCTGAATATCTTTCAAATATCTATTTGCTGATTAAATTTTCTTCAGTTTTCTCTCAAGTGAGAAAAGCATGTTAATTCAGGTTTATTTTATCATTGCTATTTATATCTATTATTTCTCCTTCAATTTTCATTCCAAATGTATACCACAAGATGATCTCACATGGAGTTTTTCTAGTATATTGATTATTGAATGTTTCATTTAAAAATCTTGCAATTTCATACTAACTGCCCTCCTAACGTATCATTCACATATGTGCTAATTCTTACATACTCTAAGAGCTGAGAAATAAGTATCTCAAGAAAAGGAAGATGATTGTAATAAGACCAACAACAAAATTCCTTGTGAGAGTTTAGGTAAAATGAAAACTTAATTATGGTACAAAGTTAAATTTATGTGAGAAGCATGAAATGACTATGGCAGTTACTGTAAAACAAATTCATTTATTTAGAAGGTGGGTTTTTTTTGGAACAAGTATGTATTTTTTAAAGATTTATTTAATTGACAGAGATTGATCACAAGTAGGCAGAGAGGCAGGCAGAGAGAGGGAAAAGCAGGCTCTCCACTGAGCAGAGAGTCCAATGTGGGGCTCGATCCCAGGGCCCGGGATCATGACCTGAGCCAAAGGCAGAGGCTTAACCCACAGAGCCCTGGCACTGGCTCCAGGCACCCCTGGAGCAAATATATTAAAACTAAGGTCTATTTTCAATAAAATTTATTTCTTGTTCATTGCATTACACCTAGTAACAATGCTATGTAATATTGAAAAGAATTATTCCTAGTTGAGTACTAAGCAAAATACTGTTTTTAGCACCATACTTTAAAATAGGAATCTTTTATAGAAAAAAAAAATCTCCATACTGACTTTCAGAAGTCCTACTTAATTATTTGTCTTAGAAATTAAATTTGCAAGCAGAAAGTACACGCAAAGCAGAATTCTCATTCTCAATGTTTTTGTTTCTTGGCCTTTTCAATCAACCTAACTTCTAGCCTAAACTTTGGACCATAAGTCAACAGCACACATTCAAGGTCTAGAATCACTGAAGAAGAAAACTGGTGAAACTGATCTTTTTCTTCCTTAATATTGAGGTTGTGTTATAATAAGCTTTCCTTCTAGGTTGTTTCAGAAACTACATGTTAGACCTTTAGTTTTTGGAGACTTTTGTTACACCTTGTGCATCCAGGGGCTTTTAAATTTCTCTCGCTATATTGCTTTCTTTCAACATATTTTGCCCATCTGTTTAACTTCAAATTTTTAGAATATTTGATATTAGTGTTTAATTATGCATTTTACACACCTATACAGTTACAGAATTCAGTAACAGGTGTTTGACAGAACACCAGGTATTAGCAGGAACTTTTTGGCATTGGCTATAATAGGGAAAATATTTGAACAGACACCTTAAGTATTATGTACCTCAGAAAGACATAATTTGTCAATAAGTACATTTTTAAATGTTCAACATTGGTGGTCTTCAAGAAAATATGAAAACTTCAGTGAAATTCCACTAAGCACTTATTAGTATGACCGAAAAAGAAAAAAGTGTTAGAAAAGAAGGTAGAGCAACTACAAACAGTATACAATCCTGCTGGGAGTGTAAAATAGTATAACCACTTTTGAAAATTGACAGTTACCTATTAAATTAAGTATATATTTATCTATATGACTCAAGAATATTAATCCTAGGCTTTAGCCAGGAGGGAAAAAAAACCTTATCTGTGCAAGAACATGTACCTAAATATTCACTGTAGCATGATTTATAATAACCAAAAACTGAAAACTATGGTATATTCAAAGTCAATACTACTTAGAAATAAGGAGAAGCAAACTATTGATACATGCAACAAGATGCATAATTTGAAAAGCATGTTGAACAAATAAAGCCAAATAAAAAAGAATATTTGGAGTATGACTGTTTGAAATTATAGAGCAAGATAAACCAATTGATAATCTCAGAGAAAGAAGAGATATTACGTAGGGTTGGTACTTCATTGAGTTTACCGCAGACAGTAAAGATATTTTAGGGGAGATAAAAATATTTAATATACAAATTGATTTAAAAAAGGTATATATGTTATCCAAAGTTTATCAAACTCCACATTTAAAATCAATGTACTGAGATCTAGGGAAGATGGTAGAATAGGAGGACCCTAAGCTTGTCTCATTTCATGGATACAGCTAGACAATACAATAGTGTAAATAACCCACAAAATTACCCAAAGACTGGAGGAACAAATTCCACAAAAAATGTAGAAAAGAAGTCATATTTGTGTGTGTGTGTGTGTTTTCGGGAGTAGAATTTAGTAATTCATGACTTACACATAACATCCAATGCTCAACACTATTGCCCCTCTTAATATCCATCACCCATGTAGCCCATCCCCTACCCAGCTCCCCTCCATCAACTCTCAGTCTGTTCTCCATCATTAAGATTCTCTTATCCACTTTTCCTACCCTCTTCAATGATGTCAACACTTGATACAAACACCATGCATCCCACCATAACCACTCCTCATTTCTCATGCTTTGGGCAGATGTGCCTCCCCTCACCCCAACTAGGCCTGCTCCAGTCCCTGAACTATAGATTCCTTCCCCGAGAAGACACAAACCTTGTTTATACCAAACCTCCCACACCATCCACATTATAGATCCGCCCCTGCCAATACACCCATCCAAAGTGGCCAGCACATCCAAAGCGGACCCACAAGCCTGGCAGTATGCAAGAAGCTCCAAAGTGGGCCAAAGCAAAGCAACTACTTTGGGAAGATAACCACACTTACCAAGCTGACTTGGAATGGGAGCAAACAGCCTGACTGCAGGCCCTATCTACCAATGAAAGCTTCTCAGGGGATGACACAGGGAAATTGCCCTCTAGCTTGTGCTACATCTCTGGCAGATGCCTGTTCTGATGCAACTCAAGCCCAAGACAACTCCAGAATGACCCACTAACACTGTGGGACCAAGCACTGCCTACAACAGGCAAAGAAAGCCACTGAAGACAACTGGCCTGAAAGAAAAAGCAGCTCAGCTGTAACAGCAGGGCACACTCAATACACATTGGATACACTCTTGATGCACCAGGTTCTGGTGACTAGAGGATACTGCATGGTGGGGTACCACAAGACCTCTTATTTGTAAAGCCATTATTTTCAGGTGAAGGAGATGTAGCTGACTTTCCTACACATAGAAACGGGTAGAGTTAAACAAAATAAGGAGATAGAGAAATATGTCCCAAATGAAAGAATAGCACAAAAATGACACCAAGAGACTTAAGTGAAATTAGGATAAGTGATATGACAAATTAATGTAATTATCATAAAAATACACACTAGGCTTGAGAAAAGAGGGGCACCTCAGTGAAACCTGTAAGAAATTTTAAAAAGAACCTTAAAAAGTAACCAGAGATGAAGATCACAATAAATGAATTTAAAAATGTATTAGGTGGAATAAACAGTAAACTAGAATAAGCAGAACAAATCAGTGACCTGGAGAACACAGTAAAGGAAAGTAATCAAACTCAGAAAATAAGAGAAAAAGGAATTATGCAAATAAGAATAGATTTAGAGAATCCAGGGAACAGACTTTCAAATTCTGAAGGCACAGAGAACCCCATTAAAATCAACAAAAGCAGGCCCACTCCAAGACATATTGTGATTAAATTTGCAAAATACAATAATAAAAAATCCTGAAAAGAGCAAGACAATAGAAGTCCCTAACTTACAAGGGAAGACCCGTAAGTCTAGCTGCTTTCCTTAGGTAAGTGTACATATGTCCCAGCACAGCTGACCCCTTCCCCAGAAGACCAGCAGAAACCCTCACACATGTCTACCAGCCAGAGAGTTCTGCTTCAGTCCTAGTAGAAGTAGCTTCAGGTCTCATGTAACAAGCAGACCAGAGCACACCTAGTTAAAACACACCACACTCCATCCAAGGTCCAAACACTGCCCACTATAGGCAAGGAGAGCCTCTGCAGAGGACTAGCCTGCAAGTACAGCCAGAACACAGAAGCAGAGTGCACAGAGCACATACAGAGATACTTCTTGAAGCACCAGACCCTGGACATTATATGAACTCGTCTTCCTAAAGTTGTTACTCTCAGAAGCAGGAAACATAATAGATTTTTCTAACACAGAGAAGACAGAGACCTAGACAAAATGGCAAGATGAGAGAATTCATCCCAAAATAAGGAAAGGTCAGAACCAGAGATCTAATCAAAATATATAGAAGTAATAGGCCTGATGGAGAATTTAAAACAATCATAAGGATATTTGCTGGTCTTAGAAGACATTAGGGAGACCTTTACTACAGAGATAAAAGTTAAACAATCCATTAAAAATAAAATGAAATTAGAAACAGACTGTATGTAATGACCACAGGAGGTAAGAAGCAGAGGAACAAATAGGTGTTAGAGGAGAAAAAAATGGAAAATGATGAAGCTGAAAAAGAGAAAAAAGAATTATGGATTATGAAAATAGACTTAGGGAACTCAGATACTCCATCAAAGATAATAGCATTCTTATCATGGGAGTCACGGGAAGAGGAAGAAGAAAGTGGAATGGAGGCAGAAGGTTTATTTGAGGGTACTGCAGCTAAAAATTACCCTAATCTGGGTAAGGAAACAGACTTTCAAATTCATAAGGCAGAGAATCACATCAAAATCAACAAAAGTGGACCAACTCTAAGACACTGTAATTAAATTTGCAAAATACAGTAATAAAGAAAAAATCCTAAAAACAGTAAAAAGAAAGTCAGCCCTAACTTACAAGGGGTGACCCATAAGTCTAGAAGCAGATCTCTCCACAGAAACTTGAAAAGCAAGAGAGAGTGGCATGATATATTCAATGTGCTGAATGGGAAGAATCTCCAGCCAAGAATATTTTCTCCAGCAAGGCTATCATTTAGAATTGAAGGAGATATAAAGAGTTTCCCAAACAAAAACTAGGTGTTCATGATCACTAAACCAGTCCTGCAAGAAATATTAAAGAGGACTCTGATGGGAAAGAAAAACCAAAAGTGACAAAAACTAGAACAGAGAAAATCTCCAGAAACAATGGCAAAACCAGTAACAAAATGGCACTAAATACATATTTATCGATTATTTCTCTGTCTGTGAATGAACTAAATGCTCCAATCAAAAGACATAAGATCACAGAATGGATTAAAAAAATCAGTCTAGGGATGCCTGGGTGGCTCAGTTGGTTAAGCAGCTGCCTTCAGCTCAGGTCATGATCCCAGTGTCCTGGGATCGAGTCCCACATCGGGCTCCTTGCTCGGCAGGGAGCCTGCTTCTCCCTCTGCCTCTGCCTGCCACTCTGTCTGCCTGTGCTCACACCTGTGCTCTAATAAATAAATAAAATCTTTAAAAAAAAGAATTTAAAAAAATCAGTCTATATATGCTGCCTACAAGAGATCCATTTTAGATCTAACGACACCTAAATAATGAAGGTGAGGGGATAGAGGAATATTTATCATGCAAATGGAAGTCAAGAGAAAGCCAGAATAGCATACTTGTATCAGAAAAACTAAGTTTTAAGCCAAAGATTGTAACCACAGATGAAAAAAGGCACTAAATAATAATAAAGGGGACTATCCAAAATGAAGACCTAATAATTGTAAGTATTTATGCACCAAATATGAGAGCACCCAAATATATAATACAATTAATAACAGACATAAAGAAACTCATTGATAATATATTAATAGTAGGGGACTTTAACACCATACTTACATCAATGGACAGGTTTTTAAGGCAGAAAAACAAGGAAACAATGGCTTTGAATAACACATTAGACCAGATGGACTTAAGAGATGTATTAGACCATTTCAGCCTAAAGCAGCAGAATACACATTCTTTCCAAGTACAAATGGGACAGTCTCCAGAACAGGTAACATACTACATCACAAAGCAGGTCTCAACAAGTACAAAAAGACTAAGATCATACTATGCATCTTTTCTGACCATAGTGTTATAAAACTTGAAGTCAACCACAAGAAAAAATTTGGAAAGACTACAAATGCATGGAGGTTAAAAAACATGCTACTGAAGAATGAATAGGTCAACTAAGAAATCAAAGAAAAAAATACATGGAAACAAATGAAAAGAAAACTTGATAGTCTAAAACCATTCAGATACAACAAAAGTAGTCATAAGAAGAAAGTATAAAGGCAACACAGACGTACCTCAAGAAGCAAGAAAAATCTCAAATAACCGGACGTTACACCTAAAGAAGCTAGCGAAGAACATCAAATGAAGCCTAAGTCCAGCAGAAGAAAATAAGATTAGATCAGAAATAAAGGATACAGAAACTAAAGACCAAACAAAACAACAAAATGGAACAAATCAATGAAATCAGGAGTTGATACTTTAAAAAAATAAAAATGATAAATCCCTAGCCAGGCTTAACAGAACTTAGAAAAGACTGAAATAGTATCACAAATGAGAGAGGAAAAAGAGCCACCAACACCACGGAAATAAAAAGAATTTATCTACTTCTTCTGGTTTGTCTAATTTTGGGATATAATCTAAGAAAGATGAACTACCAAAACTGAAACAGGAAGTAACAGAAAACTGGAACAGACTGATCACCAGCAAAAATGATTGAATGAATCAGTAATCAAAAATCCAGCAACCAAAAGTCCAGGACCAGATACTTCCCAGGAGAATTCTATCAAACATTTAAAGAAGAGTTAATACCCATTTTTCTCAAACTATTCCAAAAAATTGAAATGGAAAGAAAATTTTCAAACTCATTCTATGAGGCAAGCATTAGCCTGATTCCAAAATCAGAAAAAGATGCCACTAAACAAACAATATCCCTAATGATCCCTAATGAATATGGATACAAAAATTCTCAACAAAACACTAGCAAAACTAATCCAACAGTACATTAAGAGATTCATTCACCACAACCAAGTGGGACTTATTCCTGGCTCCAAAGTTCATTTAGTATTAACAAAATCAATGTTACAGCATACTAAGAAAGAAATATACAATCCTTTCAATAGATGCAGAAAAAGCATTTGACAAAGTACAACATCCATTCATGATAAAAACCCTCAACAGAGTAAGGATAGAGGGAACATACCTGAACATAATGAAGGCCATATATTAAAAACTGCCAGCTAATATCATCCTCAACAGGGAAAACCAGATTTTCTCCTCTACAGTTAGGAACAAGACAAAGATGTCCACTCTCACTACTGTTTTAATTAACATAGTACTGGGATTCCTAGCATTAGCAATCAGATAGTAAAAAAGAAAAAGGCATTCAAACTGACAAGGAAGAATAAGTTTTCACTATTTGCAGATGACATGATACTAGATATCAAAAACCTAAAACACTCCACCAAAATATTGCTAGAACTGATATGGAACCTCAGGGAAGTCACAGGATACAAAAATCAATGTAAAGGGGTGCCTGGGTGGCTCAGTCATTAAGCATCTGCCTTGGGCTCAGGTCATGATCCTGGAGTCCTAGGATCAAGCCCTGCATTGGGCTCCCTGCTCAGTGAGAAGCCTGCTTCTCCCTCTCCCACTCACCCTGCTTGCGTTCCTTCTCTGTCTCTCTCTGTCAAATAAATAAAGTTTCAAAAAAAAAAAATCAATGTAAGCAAGTCCATTACATTTTTATACATTAATAATGAAGCAGAAGAAAGAGAAATTAAGAAAATTATTTTCAATTGCACCAAAAACCACAAGATACCTAGGAATAAACCTAACCAAAGAGGTAAAAGTTCTGTACTCTAAAAACTATAAAACACTTATGGAAAAAAATTAAAGCTTACATAAAGAACCAAAAATATTCAATGCTCAAGAACTTGAACAAATATTGTTAAAATGTCTTTATTATGCAAAGCAATCTACACATTTAATGAGATCCTATCAAAATATCATTAGCGTTTCTCAGAATTAGAACAATCCTAAAATTTGTATGGAACCAAAAAGACCCTGAATACCCAAAGCAATCCCAAAAAAGAAAAATAAAGCTGAAGGCATCACAGTTCTGGACTTCAAGCTATATTACAAAGTTGTAGTCATCAAGACAGTATGGCATAAAAACAGACACATAGATCAATGGATGAGAATAGAAAATCCAGAAATGGACCCATAACTATATGGTCAACTAATCTGTCAAAGCAGTAAAAAATATGTACTGGAAAAAAGACAGTCTCTTCAACAAAAGATGTTGGGAAAACTGAAATACTATGTGCAAAAGAATGAAACTAGACCCCCTTTTTTTTTTTTTAAGATTTTATTTATTTGTTAGAGAGAGAGCAAGCACAGGCAGACAGAGAGGCAGGCAGAGGCAGAGGGAGAAGCAGGCTCCCTGCCAAGCAAGGAGCCCGATGTGGGACTTGATCCCAGGACGCTGGGATCATGACCTGAGCCGAAGGCAGCTGCTTAACCAACTGAGCCACCCAGGAGTCCCTAGACCACTTTCTTACACCATACACAAAAATAAATTCAAAATGGCTTAAGTACCTACATGTGAGTCTTTAAGCTATAAAAAATCCTAGAAAAGAGTGCAGGCAGTAATCTTTCTGATAATGGCCATAGCAACATTTTCTAGATATGTCTCCTAAAGCAAGGGAAACAAGTGCAAAACTAAACTATTGTGACTTCATCAAAATAAAAAGCTTCTGCACAGCAACCAAAAAAACTAAAGCTACTGAAGTGGGAAGATATTGACAAATGACATATGTGACAAAGAGTTAGAATCCATATTATATATATAATTTATACAGCTCAATACAAATAATAATAATAAATAATCCAATTTAAAAATGGGCAGAACACAGGAGGTGCCTGGTGGCTCAGTCAGTTAACCATCAGCTCTGGTCATAATTTCAGGCTTCTGGGATCTAGTCCTGCATCAGGCTCCATGCTCAGTGGAGAGTCATCTTGAGGATTTTCTCTGTCTCCCTCTCTCTTCTGCTCTCATGTTCACACGTGCTCTTTCTAAAATAAATAAGTCTTTAAAAAATGGGCAGAAGACATGAACAGATATTTCTCCAAAGGAGACATCCAAATGACCGACAGACACATGAAAAGATGCTCACATCACTGATCAGGAAAACCCATATCAAAACTACAGTGGGGGCACCTGGGTGGCTCAGTGGGTTAAAGCCTCTGCCTTCAGCTCAGGTCATGATCTCAGGGTCTTGGGATGGAGCCCCACATCGGGCTCTCTGCTCATCAGGGAGCCTGCTTCCCTTCCTCTCTCTCTGCCTGCCTCTCTACCTACTTATGATCTGTCAAATGGATAAATAAAATCTTAAAAAAAAAAAAAAAAACAATGAGATATCACCTCACACCTGTCAAGAATAGCCAAAATCAAACACACAAGAAACAACAAGTGTTGGAGAAGATATGGAGAAAAAGGAAACTTTGTGCTCTGTTGGCAGGAATGAGAACTAGTTCAGCCACTATGAAAGAGTATGAAGGTTCCTCAGAAAATTAAAAATGCAGGACATCTGAGTGGCTCAGTGGGTTAAGCATCTGCCTTCTAAGGTCATTATCCCAGAGTCCTAGAATAGAGCTCTACATCAGGCTCCCCCTGTTCTATTCCCCATACTTGTGCTCATGCTTCCTCTCTCACACATGCTTTCTTGCCCTGTGTGTAAAAATCAATAGAACTACCATGTGGTCCAGTAATTGTACTGCTCAGTATTTACCCAAAGAATATGAAAACATTAATTCAAAACAATATATACACCTCTATGTTTACTGTAGCATTATTTACAGTAGCCAAACCATGGAAGCAGCTCAAATGTCCATTGATGAATGGAAGAAAATGTGGTATATGTGTCAATTGATTATTAAGCCATAAAAATAATGAAATCTTGGTCTTTGCAACAACATGAATGGATCAAGCATGGTGCTAAGTGAAATAAATCAGTCTGAGAAAGACAAATACCATATGATTTCACTCATAAGTGGAATTTAAGAAAACAAAGGGGAATAAAAAGAGACAAACAACCAACAAAAGACTCTTAACTGTAGAGAACAAATGGTTACCAGAGGGAAGGGGATAGGGGAAATAGGTGAAAGGGATTAAGAGTACATTTATCTTGATAAGCACTGCCTAATATACAGAATTGTTGAATCACTATATTGTACACTTGAAGCTAAGATACCACTGTATTTTAACTGTATGGGAATTTTAAATATCCCAAAAAAGTAAAATGAATGTATTTTTTATTTTTATAGACATTTTCCAAAGACATGCAGATGGCCATTAGACTCATGAAAAGATGATCAACATCACTAATCAGGAAATCAAATCCAAATTACAGTGAAATATATCACACTAGTCAGAATGTATTAAAAAAATACAAGTATTGGTGAGAATGTAGACAAAAGGGAACCCTCATGCACTGTTAGTGGGAATGTAAACTGGTACCACTACAAACAACAGTATGAAGGTTCCTCAAAGAATTAAAGATAGAAATAGCTTAATATCCAGTTAATCCACTACTGTTTACCCAAAGGAAGTAAACATGAATTCACTAATTCAAAGACATATGCACCCATGTTTATTGCAATATTTATGATAGCCAAGATATGGAAACAACCCAAATGTGTATGGATAAATGGCTAAAATGACATACCACTTCTGTGTTGTCTCCTCCCATCCCTCTCTTTATATATAACAGAATATTCCTCAGCCATAGAAAGATGATATTGTGCAATTTGCAGCAACATGGGTGGACCTAGAGGGTATATGCTAAGTGAAATGTGTTAGACATAAAAAGACAAATGCCATATTGTTTCACTTCTATTTGGAACCAAACAAAACAAATGAATAAACAAAAAGTAGAATGAGACCTATAAATACAGAGAACTTACAGTCACCAGAGAGGAAGGAAAAGGAGGGAGAGGCAAAATGATCGAAGGAGAATGGGAGATTCATTCCAGTTATGGAATAAGTCTTGGGAATAAAAGGTACAGCATAGAGAATATAGTCAATGGCATTGAATTAAAGCTGCATAATGACTGACAGTAATTACATTTACAGTAAGCAGAGCATAGCATATAGAGTTAGTGAATCATTATGTTGTAAACCTAAAACTAATATAACATCATGTGTCAACTATATTTAAAAAGAAAAAAAAGGCTACAAAAATGCACAAAGGAAACTGCCTCCCATTCTGAAAGCTAACTTAAAAATACCAGCAGAGATTTATATTGTAGGCTGTAAGAGTGGTACATCAATGACAAATAACTAAATATTTTTCTGTCTGTTATGCAGCTCCTCAGAAATATTCTTGAGATTTTTTTTTTTTTTAAGCAGTCCTTGGAAAAAATCCAAAATGTAAAACAAGATAACACAGGATGGTTTTCAGTTCATAAATCAGAAAATACACTCCATACACAAGCATGTCATCTTGTCATTAGCTGCCCACACTGTTTCAGGACATTCTTGATCAGAGCTAAGGAAGCTGAAGGCTAGCCTACCAATAAGTACTTTCTCACTGCAAACCTACAATGTTAATGGCTGTATTTTTGTAGAGTATACTATTTTATCAAACAATGCAAGACAAAAGACAGTATTTTTATAGAAAAATGGAAGCCAACCAAGGTTGCTAAATAAAAGAATGCAACTGCAACCTTCCCAGACTTTTGCAGGTTGCATAATTTTATAGAAAAGAACATTTATATGTAATACAATGAAAAATAAGATTGGATTTTTAATGTTTTAACCACTTCAGGGAAAAAAAAAAGAATCAATATGGAAAGACCAGCCATTTTTTTAAACTCATTTTCTGGAAATGTTTTAATATTTCAGAGACTCCCAGATAAAAATAAGAGAAATGAAAAATAAAGAAGTTAATGAAATTTGCCTTTGTCATCATTTCTCCTCTAAGCATTTTCCCAGTTTACATTGTTCCAACCCTAGTAACCCTAGTTTCTTTATACTTTCTTGTACCTGCCTATAGATACTATAGACACTTACTGTAATATTCTACCTATTTCTCTGTAAGATACTGACCCTGCCCTCCCCCCCCATTAGAATAAAACTAAGGAAATTTTGCACAGTTTAATCTTTTTACTGTAGAATTCCTTTCACAAGCTGGGAGAAAAACCCCATCTAATAGGCATTAATATCTGAGAATAAGATATCTTTATTTTCATATAATTTCTTTTGGAAATGAAATATAGTGGGTAAACTATGATGAAGCCAGATACAGGTACTAACCACACATGAGAAAAGATGGAGATGGGACACAGAAATAAAATTTGGCTTCTAGGTAGGGATTCATCTATCCTGTTTATTGTCTTTTTCCTTCAGAATTTGTGATTGGGATAAATTCTGGATGAAAATTCCTACAGTTTGGCTTTGATGTCATAATCTTCAAGTAACTATTCTATCTTTTGTGTCTCCTAAAGGTGTTTTTTGGCCTTGCAACCTCCCAAAATTGCACCACCACTGAAATCTCAAATTCAAACATTCTAACTATAACATACTTTCAACTACTTTTTGCCTTATTTATCAATTTTCTATTCATTTGGTTTTGTCTCCTATCTTCTTGGAAAAAGAGGAGCAATTGATTGTGAGTTCCCTTTATACTCATTACCAAATTCACTAATCTTTCTGCATCTGTAATGAAATCCCTGTTCCTACCAAAGTTCCAATACCTTTTTGGCCTCAATCCCATCTCATTTTGGTCTTTTAAAAAAAATCCTTCAAGGTCCACTATTTCCCTGAGTCTTTCGTGGGGGGAGGGCAGGCAGTGGGAGGCTCTCTCCTCGATGATATTCCTCATTATAAAATGATTTTATCAAATACTTTAAAAGTTGGAAGACTAACAAATCTGAAAACAAACAGAAATGCACTTCTGTTTGTTCATTCAGCTCCCATTTAGCTATCACTTCATTTCTGGATAACTCTTTGCAGTAAAAGAACTTACTATCTTAGAATTTCTACTACCACATGCTCACATCTTTTTCAACCACTTTAAGCAGGTTATTTTTACTAATACGTTATGGAAATTATTCTTACATGAATTAACCATGCCCTGCTCTGGTCCCCATCTCTTTTTAACTACACACACTCTGATTTCATTCAATTCCATAACTAAGTGTTATCCTTAAACCAAGGACATATGAATTCAAAATTTCATCTTTGACCTCTACAAAATGACAGACTTAGCTATCCAAATTCCTACTGTTCTGATTTTATGTCTGATAGGGTTTTTTTAATTTTCATATCCCAAACAGAATGCCTCTAATATGTTCATGAATTTCCATGTCCATGACTATTTTCCTTAGCCCAAGCTGGTTTCATTTTCACAAAAATGTCATCAATACTCTAATTTGTCATCCTCTACTCTTATCTCTGTATTACCCCTATCATTTTTTACGAATTTTGCTTTGTGGAAATAACTAGTATTTTATGTGTATATTCCCCCCATTACTTTGTCTATTTACAACTATTTACTTAGTTCAAAAATCTTTCACTAAAAAATTATCTGTGATAATATTTAATACCTGAATCTGAGGCAGGGTGATGTTATTTTATAGTTGAAAGGATCCATGTCTTTCCTTAGTCTGATGAGTTAATTATTTGGTATATTCATGTTAGACTTTCTTGATGACCAAGTCAACAGATTTACATTTAAGCATAAAATAATCTTATCAATATGAATATTGACATTTATTAAAACACAAACTGAACTCCATAGTATAAGAATGTTTATAGGATACTGAAATAAATAGCTTGTTATAAAATTTCTCAGAGCTTTTAAAAGAAATATGTTGGTACATAGTCAAAAGTGTCTAATGACAGATGAGTTTATAAACAAAATGTGGTATAGGTGTATAAGGAAACATCATTCAGATTTAAAAAGGAAGGAAATTCTGACACATGATATAACATGGATGACCCTTTAGGATAAATAACCTAGGCACAAAAGAACAAGTACTGTATGATTCTGCTTACAAGAACACAGAGTAGGCAAACTCATAGACAAAGTAAAATGGTGATTGGCAGGGGCTGGGTGAAGGAAGTAATGAGGAGCTGTTATATAACAGGTATAGCTTTATAGCTTTAGTTTTATAAGATGAAAATAATTCTGGAGATGGCTTATACAGCAATGTGATCTTAACACTATGCAACTATACACTTAAAAATTGGCCAAGATGATAAATTTTGTTATATGTATATTATAAACATGTGTGTGTTTATGCACATACACACACACACATTTCATTTAGTGAGGTGCCTTAATTTGTCTAAGAAATTTGCTGTAACTCCCTTAGCAAAGATTTACAACTCATTTCATTTTCACTCCTAAGATGAAATTGATCTTCCACTCCTGAGTCTGTGAGGAGTATGCAGATAGAAACATAAATGAAGATCAATTTGAAGCTAACACAGCTGTTCCATCAACTTGCAAATTCAAAAAAGAAGGATCAAGGTGGGAAACTTTTTCTTATGTGAAAGTGAATTGAGAGAGGTCATGTGGCAAAGAGGAAACTGGGCAAATAACAAATCAGGAAATACCGGTGTGGCCATATAAGGTATCTTATGTCTAAACAAAATCTTTGGTGGAAAAAACGAAAGGCTAAAAGTTCTTTTCCTTCTGTGTCTCCATAAAATAACAAAGTTAGCTTGCTTTTTGTCTACTGTTCCGTCAATATTATTGCAGATAGTAAATTAGCAGGTAGCTAAGAAGAAAATAATTGTGAAGGAAGTTACATAGTACATTTTAAGTTGATGTAGATGGAATGAAATAGGTCTTTGGAATCACTGAAGTTATCTCTGAGAAAATGGTGTTTGAATCCTGAAGAAAAATGGAACATTAGATAAAAATGATAATGAAGAAGAGATGTTAAATTTAAGGGAATAGAAAGTGATAGGAGTGCCTTGAATATTTGGAAATTTAAAGATATTCAGAATAAATAGGAATTACAGTGGGACATTCTCAGCTTGACCCTTTTTTCTGTATGAATGCTCTATTTCAAGGTGTTCTTGGAGCTTACTGTTTCTCCTCATTTAGGTCTTAGCTCAAACAGGACCCTTCTCAATGAGGTCTTCTTTGATCACATGATTTTAAATTGAACCCCCAGGAGCGCCTGGGTGGCTCAGTCATTAAGTGTCTGCCTTCAGCTCAGGTCATGATCCCAGGGCCCTGGGATTGAGCCCCACATCCAGCTACCTGCCCCATAGGAAGCCTGCTTCTCCCTCTGACACTCCCCCTGCTTGTGTTCCCTCTCTCCCTGTGTCTCTCTCTGTCAAATAAATAAAATCTTTAAAAATAAATAAATAAATCTAACCCTCTCTAGAGGACTCCTGGAAAGATGGCAGAGTAGGAGGATCCTAAGCTCATCTTGTCCCACACACACATCAGTGCATCCATCCCCAGAAAACAAACTGAAGACTGGCAGAACAGACTTTTCAGTTAATCATAGAGATGATGGTATATTAAGAAGGGCAACAGAGGGGCACCTGGGTGGCTCAGTGGGTTAAGCCTCTGCCTTCAGCTCAGGTCATGATCTCAGGGTCCTGGGATCAAGCCTGGAGTTGGGTTCTCTGCTCAGCGAGGAACCTGCTTCCCACCCTCTCTCTGCCTGCCTGTCTGCTTACTTGTGATCTCTGTCAAATAAATAAATTTTTAAAAATGGGGGGCAACAGAGCAGCGCCTGGGTGGCTCAGTCATTGGGAGTCTGCCTTTGGCTCAGGTCATGATTCTAGGATCCCAGGATCCTGGGGCCCTGGGATTGAGCCCCACATCGGGCACCCTGCTCTGTGGAGAACCTGCTTCTCTGCCTCTCCCCCTATTTGTGTTCCCTCTCTCCCTGTGTCTCTTGCTGTCAAATAAATCTTTAAAAAAAAAAAGGGGGGGGGGCAACAGATATGGAAACATGGTCCTAGCAAGACTAACCATAAATGGGAGAGACATCAGGAGTATGAATAAGAAACAGAAGTAGGTGCCACACCAGGCACCCCAAACATGTGTATCCCATACAGTAAAAAGAAACAAGCCCATATAGCATTTGGTTTCAAAAAGCCCTGGGGCTTAACTTCATAGGTTTTTTATAAGGAGTGGGGCTTAAATCCAGGTACTCTAAAAATCAATGGACTTAGCTCTGGTAGAGCAAGAGAAGAGAGGAATAGGAACCCGAGTCCCCACCCTTAAAGAGACTGCATGAAAAACAACCCCACCATGATACAGCATATAAGCAGCAGTTTAAAAAAAAAAAAAAAAGTCAGGGTTATATTAAAGGAGACTTATTTACCATCATGTGCTCTGCTCCTACATATTCTGCAAAACTGCCCCACCCAACCTGCCCCTCCAAAGCAGCTCCTGACACATCTCATCCTACAAGCAGCCATAGCAGGAACCAACACTGCACTGAAGTGACTCCTGCCCTGGGAGAGGGGAAGATAACCACACACACCAGTATACCCCAATGCCCCCAAACAAAGCCTGTAACTAGCAGTGTAGAGAGAGTGTCTTATCAGTGCATCTGTAGTCCTGGAAGTCATCTGGCCTGTTATTCTGCTCACCATAGAAAGCCTCTCAGGGGACAAGGAAGGAAGAGCACCCTGCAGTTTCATGCAACAGCAGCCTCAGCAAATAAGCTGAGGCCAGGCATGTGGTCTGACTGTTGACACCAACCAACTACAAACCTGTGATGGCCCTAGATGGGCCTCTTAATAGCACAGGAACTAAACCACAACAGGTAAAGTAGACTTTGCTTCTAACTGGACTGAAGACAAAAATAATTCAGTCACAATTGTAGGGCACATACAACCCATGTAAGAAACATTTTTTTGAAGTAACTGGTTCTGGTGAACAAGGAACACTGCACTACAGAGCACCATGAGACTTCTCCATGAGGCCACTACTTTCAAAATCAAGAGACATAATTGACTTTCTTAATACAGAGAAACAGAGAAAGAAACCACAAAGTTAGACAAAATGAAAAGACAGAAGAATGTGTCCCAAATGAAGGAACAGGCAAAACCACAGAAAAAGAGCTAAATAAAATGGGCACAAGCAATATGCCTCAAAGAATTCAAATAATCATACTTACTGGACTTCAGAAGAGTGGTGCATCTCAGTGAGACCTTCAACAAAGAAGGGAAAAAACGTTCAAAGATGAGTAACTAAGTAACTGAAATTTTAAAAAGACACTAAAGAAAATCAATATCAGGTTAGAGAAAGCAGAAGAATGTATTAGTGAGCTGGAAAACAGAGTACTAGAAAGCAACCAAGCTGAAAAGCAGAAGGATTAAAAAATGAGAATCCGTTAAGGGGACTCTGCAACATCATCACTGATAGTAACATTCCCATTAGAGGGATGCCAGAGGAGAAGATAAGCAGAAGAATATTTGAAAGAATAGTAACTAAAAAATTCCCTAACGTGGGAAAGGAAAGAGACATAGATCCAGGAGTTAGAGACCCCAACAAAACCAACCCATGGGGGTTCACATCAAGACACATAATTCAAATGGCAAAAATGATAAAGAATAATAAAAATTAAAAATAATGGTAAAGAAATTTTTAAAAACAGAAGAGAGAATAGTTACATACAGGGGAAACCCCATAAGGCTATGACTGATTTTTCAGCAGAAGCTTTGAAGGCCAGACAGAAGTGAAATATTAAAAGTGTCAAAAGGATAACAAAACAAAAACAAAACAAAACCCCAAAACAAGAATACTATGCCCAGTAAGGGCATTCAGAATAGAAGGAGAAATAAAGAGTTTCCCCAACAAACATTGAAGGAGTTCATTACCACTAAGCTGGCCTTATAAGAAAATAATTAAAGGGAATTCTTTGAGAGGAAAGAAAAGGCCATAATCAGGAATAAGAAAATTAAGGAAAAATGATCACGAGCAAATACAAATAAGTTAGCAGATTAATCGCTTATATAACCAATATGGTGGTTAAAGCAAAAGCAGTAAAAATCAATTTTATCTATAAAAATGAGTCAAGTGATTCACAAAATAAAAGTATGGCATCATTTATATAAATTGTAGGTTGGGAGTAAGTAGAAATTCAATGTTCTCAGAATTGCTTCAAACTTAATTATCAAGTTAAAATAGATCGCTATGTGCATGAGATGCTATATATGATCCTAATGGTAGCCACAATCAAAAATCTGTAATAGGCCAAAAATAAAGACAAAGGAATCTAAGTATATCACTAAAGAAAGCCATCAAACAAGGGAAAAGAGCAAGAGAAGAAAGGAACAAAGAACTACAAAAATAACCGTAAAACAGGTAACAAAATGGCAATAGGTACACACCTATCAATGATTATTTTGAATGTAAGTGGACAAAATTCTCCAATCAAAAGACACTGAGTGACAGAATAAATAAAAAAAAAAAAAAAAAAAAAAAAAAAACAAGATCCATCTGCATACTATCTATAAGAGACTTGCTTCAGACCTAAAGATACATACAGATATAAAGTGAAGGGATGGGAAAACATTTACCACGAAAATGGCAAAAAAAAAAAAAAAAAAAAAAAAAAAATCAAGGGTAGAAATACATATATTAGACAAAGACTTAAAAACAAAGACTGTAACAAGAGGAAAAGGACAGTACATAATGATAAACAGAACATTGCAACAAGAGGATTTAACAATTACAAAAATCTATGTACACAACAAGGGAACACCCAAATACATATATCAACTACTAACATGCATAAAAAATAAATTGAGAGTAATACATTAATAATAAAAAAGTAACATTCCACTTTCATAATGGATAGATCATTTAGACGGAAAATACAAAAACAAACAAACACCAGTGACATTGAATGACATACTGGACCAGATAGATTTAAAAAGACATTCAGAAATATTCTATCCAAAAATCAGAGAAATACATATTCTTTTAGTGCACAAGAAACATTCTCAAGAATAGACCATGTTAGGCCACAAAACGAGTCTTAATAAATTTAAAGACCAAAATCATATCATGCATCTTTTCCAACCAGAGCAATATGAAACTAGAAATCACAAGAAAAAATTTGGAAAGAACACAAATACATGGAAGCTAAATACACTTCTAAACAATGTGTCAATCAAGAAATTAAAGAGGAAATAGAAAAACAAATGAAAATAGAAACACAATGGTCCAAAATCTCTGAGGTGAAGCAAAAGTTGTTCTAAGAGGCAACTTTAAAGCAATATAGGTCTGCCTCAAAAAGCAAGAAATCTCAAACAACCTAACATTACACATAAGGAATTAGAAAAAGACAAACAAAACCCAGTGGTAGTGGGAAGAAGAAAATAATAAAGATCACAGCAGAAATGCATGAATAGAGGCTTAAAAATAATAAAACAAATCAATGAAACCAAAAGCTGGTTCATTGAAAAGATCAACAAAACTGATAAACCTTAGCCAGATCACCAAAACAAAAAGGTAAGGGTAAAATCAGTAAATGAAGGAGAAACAACCAACACCACAGAAATATAAAGGATTCTAAAAGAATAGTATGGAAAATTATAGGCCAACAAATTGGACAACCTAGAAGAAATGGGCAAATTTGTAAAAACCCACAACTTGGCAAAACAGGATCAGGAAAAACAGAAAGTTTGAACAGACTAATTACTAGCCATAAAATTGAATTAAAAAAAAAAAAAAAAAAAAACTCCCAAAAGCTCAAGACCAGATGGCTTCAGAGAGGAGTTCTACCAAACCTTTAAAGAGAACACCTATTCTTCCCAAACTATTCCAAAAAATAGAGGGAGAAAAGCTTCCAAAGTCATTCTATGAGACAAGCATTACCCTGATATGAAAAAGAGAGTAAGACATACAACAAAACAAACAAAACTACAGGCCAATATCTCTGATGAATTTATATCCAAAAATACTCAACAAATATTGGTACACAAAATCAACAATATATTTTTTAAAATCATCACAATAAAGTGGGATTTATTCCTGGGATGCAAGGGTGGTTCAATATTCACAAGTTAATAAATGTGATATATCCCTTAAACAAAAGGCTAAAAACTACATGATCTCTTTAATAGATGCAGAAAAAGCATTTGACAAAGTGCAACATCCATTCATGATAAAAACCTCAACAAAGTAGGGTTAGAGGGAACATACCTCACTATAATAAAGATCATATAAAGAAACTCCACAGCTAATATTTAGTCAATGGTGAAAAACTGCAAGCTTTTCCCCTAAGATTAAGAGCAAGACAATGATGTTCAATGTAACCATTTTTATTCAACCTAGTACTGGATGTCCTAGCAGTAAAAAATCAGACAAGAATTAAGAAGTATCCAAATTGGTATGGAAGAAGTAAAAGTGCACTATTTGTAGTTGACAGCATACTTTATATAGAAAACCCTAAAGACTCCACCAAAAAACTATTAGAACTGGTAAATGAATTCAGGAAGGTCACGGGATACAAAATTAATGTACAGAAATCTGTGGCACTTCTATACACTAATAAGTAGCAGAAAAGTTAAGTAATCTCATTTAAAAGTACACCTAAAATAATAAATCGGGACTAAATTTAATCAAAAAGGTAAAAAATCTATACTTCAAAAGCCGTAAAACACTGATGAAAATAATTGAAAATGACGTAAGTAAATGGAAAGATATTCCATGTACATGGATCAGAAGAACCAATTTTTTTAAAATGTCCATACTAACCAAAGCACCTATGGATTTAATTCAGTCCCTAATAAAATACTAACATTTCTCACAGAACTAAAACAAATAATCTTAAATTTTATGTGGAACCAGAAAAGACTCAGAACAGACAAAGCAATCTTGAAAAAGAACAAACCTGGAGGTACCACAATCCCAGATTTCAAGATATAGCAAAACAGTATAGTACCAGCACACAATCAAATCTATTAATATAACAGAATAGAGTCCAGAAATAAACCCACGCTTCTATGGTCAACTAATCCACAGTAAATGAGGCAAAAATAAGCAATGGAGAAAAGATGGTCTCTTCAACAAATGGTGCCCAGAAAACTGGACAGCTACATGGAAAGAATGAAACTGGACCATTTTTTTCCACCATACACAAAAATAAAGTCAAAACAGATTAAAAATCTACAAATGAGACCTGAAACCATAAGATTCCTAGAAGAAAACAGGTAATTTCTTTACTATCAGCAATAGAAGGATTTTTCTAGAGAAGTCTCCTCTGGCAAGGGAAACAAAAGCAAAATTAAACTATTAGGACTAGACTAAAATATCTTCTGCACAGCAAAGGAAATAATCAACAGAATAAAAAGGCAACATGGTATGTGGAAGAATATAACTGCAAATGATAGATCTGATAAGAGGTTAATATCCAAAATATATTTTTAAAAAACTTAAACATTAAAAAAAAAAACAAAAAAACACCCAGTTAAAAAAAGGACAGAGGACAGGAATAGACATTTTTCCAAAGACATACAAATGGCCAACAGACACATGAATGAAAAGATGCTCAATATCTTTCATCATCAGGGGAATGTAAACTAAAAGCACAATGATATATCACCTTACACGTCAGAATGGCTAAAATTAAAAAATGCAAAAAATAAGAAGTGCTGTCAAGGACTTGGAGGAAAAAAAACTCTTGTGCACTGTTGTTGGAAATGCACATGAGTGAGGCCACTGTGGAAAACAGTATGGAGATTCCCTCCAAATTTAGAAATATAAATATCACAGGATTCAATAACTCCACTATGGGGTATTTAGCCAAGAAAAATGAAAACCCTAGTGAAGAAAGGGATATGCACCCCTATGTTTACTGCAGCATTATTTACAACAGCCAAGATATGGAAGCAATAAATGCATAAAGAAGATGCAGTATGCACGTGTGTGTGTGTGTGTGTGTGTGTGTGTGCAAGCACATACAGTCACACACATGGAATATTACTTAGCCATAAAAAAGTGAAATCTTGCCGTCTGTGACTACATGGATGGACCTGGAGGTTATAATGCTGAGTGAAATGTCAGAGGACAAATACCATATAATCTCATTCATATGTGGAATTTAAGAAACAAAATGAAGGGGGCACCTGGGTGGCTCAGTGGGTTAAAGCCTCTGCCTTCGGCTCAGGTCATGATCTCAGGGTCCTGGGATCGAGCCCCGCATCAGGCTCTCTGCTCAGCGGGGAGCCTGCTTCCACCTCTCTCTCTGCCTGCCTCTCTGCCTACTTGTGATCTCTGTCAAATAAATAAATAAAATCTTAAAAAAAAAAAAAAGAAACAAAATGGAGGGAAAAGACAAATTCAGAGAAGAGCCAGTTACCTAAGGGGAGGTGGGTGAAATAAAGGGGATTAAGAGTAACTTTAATCTTGATCAACACAGAAATAAGAACTGTAGAATCATTAAATAATTGTCTATCTAAAACTAACATCACTTGATGTTAATTATACTGGAATTAAAAATAGTTAAAAAATAAAATTGAACACTGTCAGCATTTTCTATTCCCCTTTAGAGCTTTATTTTCCTCTATTGCATTCTCATTGTGGATACACTCTACACTTCTCTCTCTCCCTTTTATGTGGGATTTAAGTCCTATGAGAACAGGGCTATCATCAGTTTTGTTCCCTATAGTATGAAGGACCAGCACATAGTAAGTATGTGTCAAATAAAAAATAAAGGAGGTAGTAATAAAAGAACAGCAAAAAAGCAGGAGCAAATCTTTTAGGTCTTATGTCACAGAAAATATTTTCTTTATCTTAACAGTAATGAAAAACACTGAATAGATTTTAAAAAAGGAAACAACTTGTGTTTTCAAAAAACAATACTTTGATTTAATGTAGAAACTAGCCTGAAAAGGGGAGAAGTGAGTACAGGGTGAGTATCAAGGAATTCATTGTAGTAATCGAAGCTACAAATAAGAGGCTGTTAAGAAGTTACACACAGTAATCTGGAAGAATTAAAAGCATGATTCTCATTGGATAGGCTTTGTGTCCTCTTACAGATCTTGAACTTTAACTTTGCATACATGGGTTCTAGGTAACTCTACTGGGAGTGTGGTATTTTGTATTTTGGAAGGATGGCTCTGACAGCAGTATCTAGAAAGTGGAATCCAGGGCTTGATATGAATGAATGTACCAACTGGGGTGAAGTGACTTAATCAAGTTTACATGACCAATGGAGAGAACTGAAATCCTAGCATCAGGTATAATATTATTACCACTAACCTATAACATGTTTGCTATAATGATATTAATTGATAATAGTAATGGTTAATTATATCCTCTATTTGGGTGGCAAATTTTGTGTATATATAGTCATATATATATATATATATATATATATATATATATAGCCTAAGACTATATACATAGTCTTAGACTATGTATATAGCCTAAGACTATATACATAGTCTTAGGTTTTCTGTGCAGTAATCCTGTTAACTGTTAGTTCATATGTATATACAGACATGGAAATAAATTACAAGTTATATAAGTTATAAATTATATATATAGGGAAGGGGGAAGATATAAATATATCCATCCACCTACCTAACTCAGTGATGGGGATCTTCTAACCCCCAAGTCCTGAAGAGTCACAGCACTGTTGCAGGGCTCTTTCCTCCTACTCTTCTCAATCCCTGCCTGAAGCAAAAGCTGGCATTTCCTGCTTTTGTTATTTTTTGCTTTATTTGTTGTTGTTGTTTGTTCTTTCCTCCTCTCTATACAGCCTTCTCACCCTTTATTGAAGAAGACACACATTTTGGAGTTTCCCTTGATCTGAGAGTCTAAATATTCATTGCCTGGCAATTTAACTCTTGGAGAATTTGTGGCACTGATCAAACATACTATTTAGCGATATTAGAATTTTTATTACATGGAAGCAGATATAATAAGCAAAAGCCTGTGGGACACACAAAATCATTTCATACAGGACAAAAGAGAATATTTCAGAGGAAAAGAAAGTTTAAGGCAAGCAAAAAAATTCCCCAAAACCAATCAATTTCTTTCTAATGTCAAGACCTGTAACCTTTTCATTATGCCAATTTACTTGAATATTCTTAGAAAATTTGCCAAAATAACATTTGAGAAACATTTTTAGTTTTAAATGGAAATTTTCAGTTATAAAGTTTGTTAAATATTATATTTCAATTCAGACTGGATTATTGAAGGAAAATGCTTACACAAACTTCGTACTTGTGAACATAAATTTCTATGCATTTATACCAAAAAAGTTCAGTCTTCCAAAATAATTCAATCTTTCCATTTTCATGGTAGTTCATACCATGATGACCTAGAGTATTAGTTCTCACTTACATAACTTAGCTACTACAGAAACGCAAGACTTTGATTGCTAGGCAAACCACATTTGCCCAGAAGCTTTTTCAGAAAATTTCTCTAAGTCATAATGTAATTCTCCAAATTACACACTGTAGTGTTTACCATGAATGATTTTTTTGAGGTACTGACTGCTCACTACAAAATTAGTTTTGACTCTGTAAATTATTTAAGAAACATTGACTACTGTTCAGAGATCAAAGCACAAAAATAATTTGGCTTCTGTGCATGTGCCTGAGATAGTTAGTTATAAATAGACTTCACCTTCTCTTTGACTGGCAAAAAGTAAGCCTAGCAGGGGTCTTAAAAGCCTATGACAGCCAACTAAAATTGAGCAATGTTTGTAATGTATAAAGATTTCAGCCCTGGAAGGGGTGTAGGGGCTGAAATCTAGCCAACTCTCTGGTCGTATGTATCCAAAGAAAGTAACTTCCCCAATATGTCCAGAATCTTGTAGAGTCTGGCTGAGCTTTATGACCTTGGGCAACATTCTCAAGGCATATGTATATGATTTCCATTATAGGTTCTATATTCAGATATGTGGATTTTTGTTCACAACTTTAATTGGCCTTTATCCTAAATAAACTCTTTTCTTAAAAAAAAAAATCAAAAACTATTAGTAAAACATGTTATTTTCTAGTAAAACAAGTTCTGTTACAAATTTGTTAAAATGGACAAAAGTTAAATAATGTTAAAATATTAAAATAAATTTATGTTTAAATTGTAAAAAATAAAATTTATGTGTAACAATTTTTTAAATGTTAAAATAAATTTTAGATGAATTTTTAAATTTATTTTGGTAATTGCTGGCACCATGAATGATTTTTGGAAAGTTAGCTCAAGAGATTAAAAACAGGCATACAGAGATACTACAGATTCTGTTCTAGATGATTACAAAAAGCAAATATTGGAATAAGGCAAGTCCAATTAATTGGATGGTTTTCCAATGCATATAGATGTTTATACTATACTGTAGTCTATTAAATATGCAGCAGCATTTTGTCTTAAGACAATGTACATGCCTTGGTTTTAAGAAATACTCTATTGCTTTAAAAATGCTGACCATCATTTGAGCTTTTAATGAATCCATCTTCTTGCTGGTACAGGCTCTTGCCTAGATGTTGGTAGTTCCTCACCAGCTGGAGTGGTCATTGCTGAAGGTGGGGACAACTAGAGCAATTTCTTAAAATAAGACAATAATGAAGTTTGTCATGCTCAAGGACTCTTTGTTTTAGGAACAAGTTCCCTATAGCACATGATGCTATCTTACCCACAGAAGAACTTTCAAAATTGGAATCAATCCTCTGAAGCCCTGCCACTGCTTCATCAACTAAGCGTAATATTCTAAATCTTTTGTTGCCCTATGACAAGAAAATTAAGGGAGGGTAAAGGTATGTGTTTGGGTGAGGATAAGTTATGTGGAATTATGAGACTTATTGTAGAACAGAACTGCTTTCTGGCCTGGGAAAGAACATGGCCCAAAAGCTGGGGAGGAGGAAGCTTTTTTACCTCTGGCTGCAACCTGGGAATACTGTTGCCATGATGATGATATGAGAGTTGAAAATATTTAGGGGGAAACAAAAATGAAACAACAAAAAAGCACGTGTGAGAAAAAGAAGTGGCCCTAATGTGGATTCTTTGAGGAACTTTAGTGGAAAAAAAAATAGTTGATAACATTTGAGCTAAAGCCACAAAGTGGCAAGGTAGAGAGATCAGCACCTAGACCTTCTAAAGAGTGCTGATATCCACTCACAACTGAAAATCAGGTCCACAGGCAGTGGGCAGAGAACGCTTGAGTTTATCAGTTTCCCTGGAGAGCACTTAGGCTCCAAACTGATCTTAGTTACACCTTTATCTCCTCAGTTGTATTTTCTTAGGATGCAAAGGCCTAGAAAAATGTGTGTTCCTTGGATTTTAGTAAGAAAGGTAACTAGATTTATGAACAGAAATCTGGTAAACAATGATGATCCATTAGACAAATGAAATAAATATGCCTCCTTATCCTGGGAGTTTGTTTCACTGACTGCTCATAATATAGTTTGATTTTTAAATGAGAAATAACCCTGGAGGTAGAAATCATTTTCACTAAGACTGATGACTAAAGCTTTGGTTGCTACAACCTGGCAAACTGAATTTGTAGGAAGAGCCAGGAAAGCAATTTCCCCCAAAGAGAAGATCCAGTGAGGCCATTTCCTTGGGCCTGTATTGCTTCCATATATCTTTATATTAACCATTTTAAAGTTAAAATATTAATGTGTATTGCTCCTTATATTTTGTCTAATCTTGAAACCCTACGCAATAAAACTTGTTCTTAATGTTTCTGGAAAATTTAACTGAAAATTTTTATATTACAGTTATGGAAAAAAGGTTGTCCTAAATTTGGTCTGGGAAAGAAACTCATTGTTTAATGTAATCGCTACTCTTTTCTTGGCAGGTAAAATGCTTAAATTATCTGATGTAATTTCTGTGATTGCCAGAGGTGGGGGGCATAGGGGATGAGGGACATGAGTGAAGGGGGTCAAAAAGAAATATTTATAGAATGACAACCACATAGGTAATCATGTATACACCTATTCACAAAAATAAAATCGGCACCAAGTATTTTGATGCAAAAAAGAAAAAAAAAAATGACGTAGTATATGAGATTTCTTAGAAAAGCTGTGACATGGGACGCCTGGGTGGCTCAGTTGGTTAAGCAGCTGCCTTCGGCTCAGGTCATGATCCCAGCATCCTGGGATTGAGTCCCACATCAGGCTCCTTGCTTGGCAGGGAGCCTGCTTCTCCCTCTGCCGGCCACTCTGTCTGCCTGTGCTTGCTCTAACTAATAAATAAATAAACAAACAAACAAACAAATAAATAAAATCTTTAAAAAAAAAGAAAAAAGCTGTGACATGAATCAAGGTTAGCTTTATAATAAAAACCTTATTCACTTGACTTCTGCCTATTTTGTGCAGGTAGAAGAGTGCTTGAGCTGAAATGTGACTCTGCAGTATTTATAAGTTCCCAAAGCAAATAAATGAGTTTAGGATACTGCCCAGAAAATTTAAATTACTTAATGAAAGATGGCTTGAAATTATTCTAGTACTCCTACTGACATACAATTGACTGAGAATTAGAAATCAGTTTTATCTATTCACTTACATAGCCTGCATTGAATTTATCATTAGTAATGTTAAGGCTTCATTGCCCTAGGAACATAAAGTTCAAATTTCTTATTTAGGTGGAATTGTCACTCATGTACTCCAAATAACTGATTTGTTTTAATGTAAAGTAAATTATAACTACTTCCCATTTCCTAGTAGTTTCAGGCCCAGCATTATTTGGGGGCATTTTTTTTTTTTTTAATATCTAGTGGGCACTGGAAACCTGGTATGCATAACAAAGAAAAAAATGGCCCTCAAAGAGGTCTTTTTAACTTTGTTCATAAAGCAGTATAGATGTTACTTTCCTTTGTTCTGTGCTTCAAGTTCTTCTGAAACAAAACATCCTACCAGGTACAGGGTTTAAGAAATCTAGGCCATGCTTACTCAGTGAAAAAGAAGAATATCTGATGTACTTCATCAAGATAAAATTTGTTCAGGGAAATCAATTATCCCATCCACTCTTCTATCAGTCAAGAGTCTAGAAATATTCAATCAACATCTTTTCTTGCAGTAACTACTCAGATGTTTATCTTGCAAAATCTTGTCCCAGAAAATGTCCTTACCAAAAAAGAAAATCATTGGATTAGTCTAACGTACAACAACTTCATAATACAACTTGAATATGTTCAGCAAAATAAATTGTCAGAAATTTTTTTTTAACAGATGTTCATCTGTCTGACATTACTCCTACACATGTGCATAGGTTGGCCCCACTCACATTATGAATGTATTTTAATAGTTAGGAAAAACAGCTGGGAAAGAAGGTAGGTGTTACATCTTAGAACACCAGGCTTCCTTCAAGTACCCCCCCCTTTTTTAAGAAGTAATCTTTCTTTGACATTTTTAGTTTCGCACTAACAGGTTTACATAGTTTGAGTTAATCTGTCTCTCAAAAAGAAAGTTTTGATTATCTCTGCCCATAAAACATGAAAATGGTCTTCAGCGTGTTCTCACTGGGTCCTACTTGTGAATCTGTGAAATTCGTGTTTAGAGAGCCAGGACAGACTCTGGGAACTAGTCTTTGAAATAGTCTCCATGCAAAGCCATGTAAGTCTTGAGGGAAACCAATCTGTACAGACTCCCATAAACAAACAAAAGCCTGGGAAGAGGAGGTAAAGGAAAGAGGAAAGTCAGTAAAGGAAGCAAAGAAGTGTGAGTCAAGTTGACTATCTGAAGACATTGATCTTAATCCACAGATGACAGAATTACTGACCTCAGACTAGAATAACCTTTTCTTACTAAAAAAAAAGTTCATATCCCACTTATGAAATACAAAAGTATTTTTTTTTTAAAGATTTTATTTATTTATTTGTCAGATAGAGAGAGAGAGCACAGGCAGACAGAGTGGCAGGCAGAGGGAGAAGCAGGCTCACTGCTGAGCAAGGAGCCCGATGTGGGACTCGATCCCAGGACGCTGGGATCATGACCTGAGCCGAAGGCAGCCGCTTAACCAACTGAGCCACCCAGGTGTCCCCAAAAGTATTTTTAAAAGACCACTAGGTAAGTTTTCTGAGAAAACCTTGATAATAATTGATTCTACGATTCTAATTATTGTCCATGCTCATTTTCTACTTCCTTATTTAAGGAGGTTTTTACATAAAGGATAGAAAAGAGAAATGCCCTATTGTAGCTAAAGTGAATGTATCAAAATATATAATACTTCGCTGAATCGATTTTTCAAAGAAGGGCTATAACTTCTGAATTACTGGTGCCCTTTTATTTTTTTTTTTTTTTAAGATTTATTTATTTATTTGACAGACAAAGATCACAAGCAGGCAGAGAGGCAGGCAGAGAGAGAGAGAGAGAGGAGGAAGCAGTTTCCCGCTGAGCAGAGAGCCCGATGTGGGGCTCAATCCCAGGACCCTGGGATCATGACCTGAGCCAAAGGCAGAGGCTTTAACCCACTGAGCCACCCAGGTGCCCCTACTGGTGCCCTTTTAAAAAGAGGTCTCTATTGTATAACCCTCAAAACAGAATGTGAAGGGACGCCTGGGTGGCTCAGTTGGTTAAGCAGCTGCCTTGGGCTCCAGTCATGATCCCAGCGTCCTGGGATCGAGTGCCACATCTGGATCAAGTCCCACATCGGGCTCCTTACTAGGCAGGGAGCCTGCTTCTCCCTCTGCCTCTGCCTACCACTCTGTCTGCCTGTGCTCGTGCGCTCTAACAAATAAAATCTAAAAAAAAAAAAAAAAACCAGCATGTGAAGTAATTATTCTTACTTGACAAATAAGAAAAATTAGGTCCAGATAGGATAAGAGAACTTGCAAGGATCTTACAGCCAGTGGAGAGTAGAAATAAGACTTGAACCCTAGCCTGTTATTTTTAGTCAACTAGAGGCCCAGAGATATATTGCAGGAGAGGATGCAAAGCCAGCATGCTTTGAGAAGAGGTAGGAGAAGCCTCTAAATAAAAATAAAAATTAAAAGAATAAAAAAATTAAAAAGGAGCAGCTCTTTCTGTGAAAACTTGGCAAGTCTATGCACTATGGTCTATGGTGAATGGAGTTTAGAATTCATTTCTGGTAAGAGTTCTTAATAAAAGCTATCAGAATAAAATTGATGCAGCCCTTCAATGATCAAGAACAATTTGAAAAAATACAACCATGCAGAGTAGAAGGAAAGTATAAACGAAATATAGAGTAATTTCTTAGCTATTCAGGAAAAGCCATTTGAACAAGAGGGTGAATGGATACAAATTATTTGGGAGGGGGAGGGCAGAAACCTACCCAGAAGAAAAATGTTTCCAAGTCAGAATAAATTAAGAGTTGTCACCATACTCTCTCCTGCACAAAGTATACCCAGATTTTGCCTTACAAATCCACAGCAATATAGAGTTTATGTCTTTAAGCTAATGGTATCAAGCACGTATCCAAAGGACTTGCTATGAAGAGAAAGTATATCCAAAAAATAAGAAGATATCCTCTTTTCCTAATTTTGTGAACTCTAAATTTAAGAACAATTTTGAAATGCTTATCAAATGTAATTTTAATAAATATGTTAACATTTAGGTACATGGTACATTTCCCCCATTTCCATATATATCCCTTTTTGTTTTAATATTAAAAGGTATTAAATGCATACTCTTCATCCTGATGAATAAGGGAATAAAGTTTTCTTAATTACGTGCCATGGTAGGTAAATGTGCCATCTAAATCCTAAGCTTTTTTGCTAACTTATGGTCTACTTTCTCTGTGATCTAGGAATTCATTCACTCACTCAAGAAATAGTTATTGGACACAAATTATAGGTGGCAGGAACTATTATATAAGAGAGTGTGATGAGACATCATGACACAACCAAGGCACATTCCTTCATGGCCCTCAACTATCTGCTTTGGATCATATTGCTTTGTCTTTCTCTGAAGTCTTACTTGCAACTGGTACTGCAAAGTTTAGGAATTTTGTTGGTATCTTTCCCCAAATACAGTGAAGACAAAGGAGAAATATGGTACTTTCTCTGTTTAAGTTCCCATGATACCATGCACAGTTCTGACAATACAACCTTAGTATTTGTTGACTGACTGATATGTGAATTACTAAGTATTATTAAGAGTTCTCTACAGGGACGCCTGGGTGGCTCAGTTGGTTAAGCAGCTGCCTTCAGCTCAGGTCATGATCCCAGCGTCCTGGGATCGAGTCCCACATAGGGCCTCTTGCTCAGTAGGGAGCCTGCTTCTCCCTCTGCCTACCACTCTGTCTGCCTGTGCTCGCTCTAACAAATAAAATCTTAAAAAAAAAAAAGTTCTCTACAGAAAACATTATAAAATTATTTAGAACAGGAAGCAATGTTTGGAATTTTAAAAGGTTACAGTCTTCCAGGTTGCTAAGGAAGACTAATTTTTAATATGATAGGGAAACAAATGGCATAACATAATTTAATATTTAGTGGCCACTCTGTACGCAGTTCTGTGTTTGTATGTATTGATTCATCTAATCCTCACAACCTCTCTGTAAGATACTATAGTTATTCCAATTTTAAAAATTAGAAATTTGAAGCACAAAAATTTAGGTAACTTGCTCTAAGTCACAGAATTACCAAGTGGCATAACAAGATTTTGAACTCAGCAATCCAGTTCCAGTGTCCATATTCTCAATCAACCTATTATCTCAAAGTAAAAAGGTGGTGTTTTTTGGTTTTTGTTTTGTTTTGTGATTCAAGTGTGTTCTAAAAAGAACATCAGAATAGAGGGACCAGTTGGGGTCTGATTCTATATAATTGCAATATACTAGGTAGAATGGAAATCGTTTTTTAAACATAAGGATTTATGTAGAGCTTAAGAAAATGGATGCAGACATTAAGATCTTTAAGGAAGCCCTTCTGCAGGACTGTATAGAAAGAACTGAGGATATAAGGTATGTGGAGGGTTTTTAAACAGAGCTAACATGTTAATATCTAAAAACTGCACTGTGAAGTCAGTCTGACATTCAAACACTGGCTGGGTAATCATTAGTGCTGTTCCCTGAAATTTTGTCCTAGGTATACCTCTTTGTCCCCATAAAGTTAAGAAACTGAGGCGATTTTCTTTGGCCAAAAAATGTGAACACATGTTATAGGCGTTTTTTCTGGGTGGAACACTACAATACACTGCATGATTTGATAGTCCCCCTAATTCCTAAGGTGGGGAGGTCATCTTCAAGGTTTTCACCCTGAGATGGTGGTGTTTATTACTATTGCTTTATCTATTCTACCTGGGAGAGGCACAGGCTTTAGCACTTAACAGTTCTTTTTTTTTTTTTTTAAGTCCAACTAGCTAACTAACATTACATCATTAGTTTCTGATGTAGTTTTCAATGATTCATTAGTTTAACACCGGTGCTAATCACATCACATGCCCTCCTTAATGCCTATCACCCGGTTACCCCATTTTAGATTATTTAACACTAAAACATCTCCTCATATAAAATTATTGGAACCATGAGGATACCTGATTTTTTATTTTGTTGTTACTCTTGTTTGGCTTCTTTTTTTTAACGTCTGACACAAAGCTGTTAGTTGGCAGATGTTCCTTCATAGGGAATGAACAAGTACAGACAGGAGGATTCTAAAGACATTTTTGAGGCAAAATGAACAGAATTTGAATCCCATTTTCATATAGAATATTAAGGAATTGAAAGATGATCCCGAATTTCCAATTTACAGAATAGAAGATGAATAACATTAAAAATAGCAAGGTGGTCACGCTGAGAGATAATATACTTCAGTTACCTGAAACAAGCCATGTTTATGTATTCATTTTGCATTGGAGGCTCTGAGACTAAGGATATGGATTCAATCTAAAGTTATACTTTATAAACAATCTTCATGTAGGTAACTGAAGACATGAGTTGGGAGACTATAGTCATAGGAAATAGGTAGAAGAAAAAAAAAAAGCTTGAAAGCAAAGCTTTTAGGTCAAGATTCATAGGAAGATTCAAGTTAAAGACTAAATATGTTGAAATAAGAAAAAATTGTTTCCTGGAAGTGAAGGGGTGGGAGAATTAGAAAAATAGAGTCCTCACTATAACTACTGCAGAAAGTTTAAGAGGTTTCCATAGTTATTAGATATCACAAAATGGTTATTGCTTTACTTATGTGGATAGTTTTAATTTTTCTTCTGCTCATTATTGGAAAAAAATGAAGACCAAAATTCAAGAATAAAAAAAAAAGTTTATTCTTCCTTAAACTAAGACGCTTAAAATGTTGAAAAGTTTGCTACAAGCCAGTGAAACCCCACTGACCTGCCACTGTGACCATTCCACAAAGAGCAAAATGATGAAACAGATTTAATTTTTCCTTTTTTTTTTTTTTTTTTTTTTTTTTTGGCTTCCTTTTTCAGTGTCTTCCCCTTGGAACTGTCTTTGGTCAAGTACAATTAATAAATATTGGAAACAGGATTCTAAGACTTTTTATGAACTAAATTCACAGAAGTTATTTAATTCTGACCCTCATGTTCCTTATATGGGAAAAATGAAATGATACTATATAACTAGTAAAACTGTTCAAAGTTCAATTGTGATAATTTATGTTAAATGTTCACAAAATCTCAGCAGAGACTTTAAAAGTGTGCTTCCTTTTATTAATTGTACTTCATTTTCAGAGGAAATTTTCCAGTTGGCTATCATAAAATTCTATATTTTATTCCTTCCCCAGAAGATTTTACTGCTGGAAAATTGTATCTTAGAAGATTTTTTTAAAGACTTTTTTTATTTGACAGAGAGAGTGTGAGAGCACAAGCAGGGGGAGCAGTAGAAGGTGAGGGAGAAGCAGACTCTCCACCAAGCAGGGAGCCCCAATCAGGGCTCCATCCCAAGACCCTAGGATCATGACCTGAGCTGAAGGCAGATACTTACCCATCTGAGCCACCCAGGCACCCATTGAAGATTGTTTTTTTAAAGAATTTTAATAGACTCAGTATACAATCTATCAAAATTAAAGACAGATATTTGTACAACATTGGTTTTCTGGGATGACTGCATTTAAAGCAAAGGTTCTCAGGTATTTCATCTGAAGTTTGGAAAGATAGTGGAGGAGGAGGGCTCTGAAGTCTCCCCATCCTGTATTCTCAACCATGTGGATGTAACATCCACATCCAAGTCAATAAATCAGTGATCTGAAGAGTGGCAGAATGAACTCCACAACTAAATATAGAGAAGAAGCTCCCTCTGAAAGTTTAGAAAGGTCAAAAAGGCAGAGGGAGCTACACAGAGAGGGTAGAGAAATGGGCCTTCCCATTGGGGAGCTCACAAGGCAAAGACTAATCCTCATAATGTCTGGCTTCAAAAACAAGAGAGGCTGAATTCCCTGAGTTATAAAACAAGTGGAACTTGGAGCTTTAGAAGTCAACTGATTCAGCACTGGGCAAACTGAAAGGGGAATTGATAGCTGGGTCACTGCCCTTAAAGAGATAGCAGCTTGCATGAAGCCACAACACAAAAACATGGCAGTTTAGACAAGCTGGAGGCAAATGGGAGACAGATATGTTCACTGACTTCAGAGCATGTTGGGGGACTTCAGAAAAAAAAAAAAAAGTTGGCAGGTGCCATTTTCCTCCCCTGTCCTCCAGCATAAGCACAGATACTTGCTCCCTAAACCACTAGCCACGTGCCATACCTACAAGTTCTGCTGAGAACTCCCCCACTCCAAGTTTGCTAGCCTTGGCCCTGAGCTCAGGGTAAGTTTGTTAAATCCACATATGTGCCCTACTTAGCTACTAGGTGCCCAGCTGCGACCATGAGCCAGATGCAGCCACTGCACTGCACCCAGTCATGTGCCCCCAGATGTTGTCATGCACAGCACCATGTCATACAACACCAGCCACTGTCATGCACCTGGTGCAGCTGTACCCAATCATGCCAGTGTGCTACACCCAGTCTCATGCCCCTAGTCCCACTGGTGAGCAGACCCTAGCCACCACAGCTCTTCAGGGGATCTGGCATAGGACCTGTAGCCCAAAGAAAATTTGGCTAACACTACCACCCTGATTCCAAGTTTCCTGGTGGGCGTTCCTCCTCAGAACTGTACTGCCTGGGTCAGCTAATATTAGAGAGCAAGCATAGCCCACAACAGGTAGAGTCAATGCAGAGGACTATATCAAAAGAATAGTGACTAAGATAACAAGGTGTAAGCAACACCTATGAGTGTGTTGAAGGGCCAGTTTCTGGTGAACAAACAGTGCTACAGGGTACTCCAGGGCCTCTTCTTCATAAAGTCACTACTTTTAAGCACAGAAGACACAGCTGATTTTTTTAAAAGATTTTATGTATTTGACAGATCACAAGTAGGCAGAGAGGCAGGCAGAGAGAGGAGGAAGCAGGCTCCCTACTGAGCTGAGAGCCTGATGCTGGGCTCAATCCCAGGACCCTGGGATCATGACCTGAGCCGAAGGCAGAGGTTTTAACCCACTGAGCCACCCAAGCACCCTCACAGCTTACTTTCTTAAGACAGAGAAACAGACACAGGGAAGCAGATGAAATGAGAATACAGAAATTTATCCCAATGAAAGAACAGGACAAGGCCAAGGCTACAGAGCTAAACAAAACAAATATAAGTAACATGACAAATGGGGAATTTAAAGCAATAATCATAGGCACAATCACTGGACTTAAGAGTAGAAGACATGAATGGGATCCTTAACACAAAGAAATAACAGTAGAGGAAAGGTGTTTAATGAATGAGACGGGAAACACTTGATGGAATGAACAGGATGAAAGAAGCGGAGGAATGAACTAGTAACCTAGAAGACAGTAGTGAAAAGAAATCAAACTGAACAATAGAAGAGAATTATGCAAAACAAGAATACACTTAAGTCAATAACTCCATCAAGCATATATGTAACATGCATATTATAGGGATCCCAGGAGAAGGAAGAGAAAAGGAGGCAGAAAATTTATATGAAGAAATAATGGCTGAAAACTTCCCTAATCTGGGGAAGGAAACCTACTGCTGGATCCAGGAGGCCCAGAGAACAAACAGGCAAGCAAAAAGTTGACAAAAGTGGATATACATCAAGACATATTGTAATTAAATTTTTAAAATACTGTGCAAGAAGTAATATTTAAAGCAGCAAGAATAAAAAAGAATCATTAACTTACAAGGGAAAACTAAGGCTAGCAGGAGATTTTAACAGAAACTTTGCAAGCCAGAAGAGAACAAGATGATATATTCAAAGTCCCAAATGGAAAGAACCTGTAGCTAAGAATATTCTATCCAACAAGGCTTTCATTCAGAATAGAAGGAGAGAAGATTTTCTAGACAAACAAAAGCTAAAGGAATTCATGAGCAGTAAATGAGCTCTGCAAGAAATATTAAAAGGGACCTTGAGTAGAAAGATGAAAAGTTAACATATAGTGGTAGGAAACACAGAAAAAGTGAAAATGAATACTTCTGTAAGAACAAAATCATTCAAGAAACTCAAAAAGGGATATAAATGTAATAACATACCTAAAACATATGGCAAAAAAATTAGTTCTAACTTAACCACCACTTAATATGCTATATGTAAAAGATTATATACAAACCTAATTTAACTATATATTAAAAACCACTAATAAACATGCAAAGGTAAAAAAACAAATATCACCAAAGAAAATCAGCAAAACAAGAGAAAAGACAGGAAAGGATCAGAGAAAATCAAACAAATAAAATGACAATAAATAGATGTCAATAATTACTTTGGATATACATGTATTAAATGCAACCAAAAGATGTAGAGTGACAGAATGGATTTAAAAAAAAAAAAATCTATGCATTGCCTACAAGAGACCCATATTGGACCTAAAGATACCTGCAGATTGAAAGTAAGAGGATGGAGAAATTTCCTGCAAATGATGTTAAAAGAAAGCTAGACTATTATCACTGATATTGGACAAAATAGACTTTAAAACAAAGACTATAACAAGAAATAAAGGACACTATCATAAAGAAGACAACACAACAAGAAGATACAATTGTAGATATTCATACACACAATATAGGAGCACTCAAATAACACCAAACAGTAACAAACCTAAAGGAACAAGTCAAAAATACAATAGGGGGGATCTTTAACACTCCTATAAAGGGACAAATACCTAAATAGAAAATCAACAAGGAAACATTAACTTTGAATGACACAGTGGAACAAGTGAATTTAACATATTCAGTATGTTCCATCTTAAAAATATATTCTTTCCAAGTGCACACAGAACATTTTCCAAAATAGATTACATATTAGCCCACAAAACTAGCCTCAATAAATTCAACCAAATTGAAGTCATATAATGCATCTTTTCTCACCACAACACTACAAAACTTGGGGTCAGCCACAAAGAAAAAATCTAGAAAGATCACAAATGCATGGAGATTAAATAACATGTTACTAAACAAAGAGTGGATCAAGCAGGAAATTGAAGAAATGAAAAATTGCATGATAAAATTGCCTGATAAAAATGAAAATAGAATGGTCCAAAAGTTCTAGGATGCAGCAAAAGTGGTCCTAAACGGGTAATTTGTAACAATACAAGCCTACCGAACAAAGCAAGAAAAGTTTCAAACAACCTTGTACCTAAAGGAGGTATTTATTTGGAGAGTGCAAGCATAAGTACAGAAAGGGTAAAGAGCAAAGGGAGAAGCAAACTCCCCACTAAGCAGGGAGCCTGATGTGGCACTCTATCCCAGGACCCTGGGATCATGACCTGAGCCAAAGGTAGACATTTTACTAGCTGAACCTCCCAGACACCTGAGTATACTTACCTTGATGAACAAACACTGAGCAATTCACAGAATTGTGAAATCACTGTACTGTACACCTGAAACTAATATAATACTGTATTTTAACTACACTGGAGTTAAAATTTTCAGAAGTGACTTTCTGCTGAGGATCAAGAAAATAGTTCAACAAATGTGGATAATTTTGTAAGCATCGTGAAATATATAAGTAGGAAATATAATTATTATTTGTTAAAGTTTTAAAATCACCCATTAAAATAGTTCTGAAGTTTATTCCAAATTTTAAAATTGGGAACAAATGCTTTAAAAGAATAAAAACTAAATGATGGTACGGGAAAATGTAATTTCCATCAAAAATGCTATAATGGCGGGGGTATAGCTCAGTGGTAGAGCAAATGATGGTATGGGAAAATGTAATTTCCATCAAAAATGCTATAATAGCGGGGGTATAGCTCAGTGGTAGAGCATTTGACTGCAAAAATGCTATAATGGGTTGCAAAGATCTTTTTTTTTTTTTTTTAAGATTTTATTTATTTGACACACAGAGATCACAAGTAGGCAGAGAGGCAGGCAGAGAGAGGGGGTGGGGAAGCAGGCTCCCTGCTGAGCAGAGAACCCAATGCGGGACTCGATCCCAGGACCCTGAGATCATGACCTGAGCGGAAGGCAGAGGCTTAACCCTCTGAGCCACCCAGGTGTCCCAAATCTTTTAAGGGTCTTTTAAGGGAAGAAGGTGATGTAACAATATTTCCCTGACATGATTAGATCATCTGTATTTACTATAAGCATTGCTAACAGTAAAAATGAGTATGTGCAATTTCCAGTTCATTTTGTGTATTTTTAAATGAATATATTATGCAAAATGACTCCAATATTGCTTTTTGTAAAGATACTTAAATGTATTATGCAAATTTGAGGGAAAATATAAAACAACCCAGATTCCTAAATATTGATGCTTCTTAATGTTATTTCACTTCTGAATCTCTGATTTTCCCAGTATTTCAAACATTTCAAAACCGAAGGTGGACGTTTTCTCTCTTGGTCATGATAGAATAACTTGACACTTTCCTCCTTCCAAAACCAAATTTAAAGCTAGAAAAAAAAAATACATAAGACAATGGTCAACAATAAACACGCTTGCAATCCTTTAGAGAAAAGAGCACATAATGTTGGTGCCACATTCTCTCCATCTTCACACCCAGGGGCGGTTGCTGAACTATCGTGCAGAGAGATGGACCTGAAACAGAGTGTGGTACCCACTGAACTAGAGAGGTTGAGAGAGCAGAATTCTGAGCTGAGCTATCCAAGAGCTAAAGCTCTTAATGTAGAGTACCAGATTGGTGGGCCTTAGGAAAATTGACCAGAACTTGGTATGGAGTTTCTTCATAGATCATTTTAGAGCTAACAGAGTAGCTGCTGCAGGCTAACATCTGAAACGAACTGGCAGAGATGAGGCAGTGCTGAGGAAAATCAGTTCAAGTCCAGAGAAGAGAGCCCTCACTGAGTACCTCAGATATTCAGAGAAGACTCCCATGAAGACCATGCCTTAGGATAAAAGGATATGGCCTTAAGTAGCATAACTTAGAACTAAATTAAAAAGACCAGTCTTAAAAAATAAAACCAAGCATCACAGAAACAAGAGGGTCTACTGATAAATTCTGCCAAGGGAAAAAATAATCAGCATCTTTTCAAATAAGGCAACAGAATATTGGTTCTCCATAATATACCATCCAAAATGTCCACCATATAATAAAACACTTTTAGACATACAAAGAAAGCTTAAAAAAAAAAGACTGACAATCAAATGTGGAGAAAGTAAATATACAGAAAACTGTACTTCAGCATGACCAAAATGTTAAAATTAGGAGCATCTGGATGGCTCAGTTGTTAAGCATCTACCTTAGGCTCAGGTCATGATCCCAGGGTCCTGGGATTGAGCCCCTCATCAGGCTCCCTGCTCAGCAGGAAGCCTGTTTCTTCCTCTCCCACACACCCCCCCATCTTGTGTGTGCTCCCTCTCTCTCTCCTTCTCTGTTGAGTAAATAAAATCTTAAAAAAAAAAAAAAAAAGATGTTAGAATCAGCAAACAAGTATCTTCAGACACCTGTTATAAGTATACTTTATAAATTAAGGAAAAAGGTAGCTATAGGAGTAAACCGATGGAGAATCTCCTCAGAATAACAGAACTATTCAAAAATACAGAAATTCCAGAACTGTGAATGCATGATACCTAAAACAAAAACGTCACTGGATTGGCTTAACAGTAAGTATGAAGTTGAATATGAAGCTAAATCGATAAAAAATTTTCCAACCTGAAGAACAAAGGAAATAAAGAAAATGATCAGTCATCTGTTGACCAATGTCAATACTTTAGTGTATGTTCATTTATATTCTCAGGAGAAAAAAAACTATAAATTTTCCAAATTTGTGAAAAAAATTAAATACACAATTGCAAGACACTTAGTGGAAGGCAAGAAAAACTTTCATACATACACAAAGAAAAAAAAATAACAGACACCCTAGGTGTAATGATGAGTCTAACTCCAAATTTTGAGGTCTGATTACTGAAAGCTTTTAGGTCTCACCTTCTCATTTTCCTCATGATCCACATTTGAGAAAGCTGATAGGAAAGACTGGTGCTCCCCCACTTTGGCTTTGATGGGAGATTTAAACCATGCCGCTGCTGTCCACATGTGAGATCCTTCATCTTGGCCCTGACCTCTAACCACAATAAAACTTCAAGCCAGTCTTTCTGCTCATTCAAGTCATTATAAACCTCTTTAGGAGGCTTTCCTTTCTCTCCCCAGAGATCTCAACTATAAAATTAGTCTTTCTGTGCCATCTTATGGTGGGATTGGATGTGTGTGTGTGTGCGCGCACGCGCACACATGCGCTTGTGTGTCATCATTAGTCTTGACATCCGAAACAAATTTGGGGCTTATCTGCCACAGCAAGGATTCCTAACACTAGGCAAAACCTAGTCAAATATTTGAAAACCAGGGTTAAAATACAATTAGCAAGAACAGATATAACAAGCACACGTTATATATTGGGGACCAAAGACAAAAAAGGGAAGGAAAAGTGAAGTTTCTCCGAGGACTTGAAGTATGTATATACACATATATGTATGTGTATGTATATACACATATATATATACATACGTATATACATATGCACGTGTATATGCATATGTACATATGTGTGTATATGCATATGCACATATACACGTGCATATGTGTATATATATATATAAATATATATGCATACACCCACATACCTATCTAATCCCCTTCCAACTTTCCAAGCATAAGGAAAAATAAAAATCCCAAAGCATTAATTTTGAAATATTCTGGGTGTTCTAGACAGGGAAATCATATAGACATGGTTAAAATTAATTTGTAACCTGAAAATTACATCTTATACAAGCTATGTCCCTTCAGGCCATGTTAGAGTACCTAATGGAATTGGCTCAAATTGGCCTTATCAAGTTCAAAAGTCTCTGAATTATTGCCCTAGGGAATAACACAACTGAGACTAGTAATTCTGAACAAAATGCTAGCTTGAATTACTTTTCTATTTTTGAAATATATTCCTTGCACATAACCCAAAAACCCTGCTGGCATTTTATAGGCAGCTGAAATATTCTTGGGGCTCATATTGTATAGTGAAAGCAACAGGTAATTTTTACTTAAGAGTCAAATATCTCCAAAATATTTACTTAGAGCCATGTTCTTCATAGTATTAGGTGACTGCCAGGTACTGGAAAGTTTGGGATTTCCCAACACACACACACACACCTTAATTCTTGCTGATGCCCAAATTTCCACAAACAAGAATTTATAAATTTGGCTAGATGCTTTGATCTTTATTAGAATGCAAAATCCCCAAGGTTAGCTTAACTCTTGTGGTTCATTTTATTTTTATTGAAGTTACAGAAGGAAGACTTTGACAAGAGGCAGAGGGAGAAATTGAGGCTATCAGCACTGAAGATGTCACTTTGCTATTAAACTGGACCATTACCCCCAACACTTACAAAGGGCTCATCTTAAGTGCAGCCTTAACAACATATATGAGGCCCTGACTGTTTAAATACTAAGTACTGGTAAGACATCTTATTATACCTTCAAGGAAATATTATATTTTATATTTCTTCTATCATTAAGGAAATCATAGTCTAGTTAGGCAGAACACAATTTAAAATAGGAGAAATTCATGAATTCCCATTTTCTATTTATTTTCACTTAGATGGTTTAAAAAGATAGTCTGAGCCAAAGTATTAGTTTATAATTGTTGCTGAAATTCCTCAAAGTCTCTAGAATTTACTAAAATTATTCAAGGAATGTAAGTAGGAGTTAACATTAGATATCATATCCTAAATGAGCCAATGTCCCCATTATACCAGTACATCTTCTTTTTCTAAATATCCCCTTTTTTAGACTATCCATCAAAATTTCATTTATCATTTTATGAAAGTATGAGATGTATCTCTGATGAGCAGAAGAAAATATACTAGATTAGGCTTTTTGTTTTTAGCCCAGACTATGTCTGTATAAACTGAGTCATTTAGTATTGCTGGTATTTCTTATCAATTAACAGAAATAGATGATTTCACAGTATCATTTAGGTCTAACTTTATTTGTTAACATTATATTCTATAAGTTTAGGTTATCCGTTTTAATAGATAGGCTGATTTACTTGTAATTATGTGAATGGATTGCGAATGAGAGACTCTTAGAAGAGACAAGCAAAAAGTCAGATCCTGTTTAGTGCTCATTAAAAATGTGTGGAGTTACTCACTGAGCTTTGATAAAGGGACATTTCTTAGGAGGTAAGTGAGTTAACAGAAGTTAGGTGCTAAAGCATACTGAGATCTTATTTAATACCTTAATGCTTTTCTTACTTGAGGGATGGACTCATTGTTCTAGATACTACCATCTATGAAATATGATTAAACTCCTCTAAATCAGAATCCTACCCAGGCGGAATGATAGAAGCCTCTGATAGTCCCCCACTGTCCTCCCAGCATGCTGCTCTGTGCACCTTACATGGCATGGAATGCCCCACCATATGTGGGGACAAGAATCCAGTACAAAGAGCCCTTCCACCCAGGAAACAGGACATGGCTGGAAAGGGGGCTGCCCCTTCACCCCACACACAATTCATGGTTTGTGGGGATCCTGGTGCTAAATCATTTGTACATGACCTGCTTCTGGGTGGGGGTTTCACAGGTAGAAGAGTTTTCTCACAATATATTGATAGGCAGCCCTTGGCACAAGATTCTGAAGGAAGAATCAGAACAAAAAACAAACCTAAAGAAGTAAAAATAAATGAGAACTGCTATCTTAAAAAAAAAAAAAATTGAACCTTCAAAAGCCCTCTTTTTGATGAAATCCCTCCTCATGATTAAGGCATGACTAAGGTTATACAAAGTTCTTCTAAAGTCAGAGCACCCAATAAGCTCAAGCTATTCCATAATTATGAAACTAAAATACTTGTTACTAAGGCTATTTTTCAGTTTTAATGCATTTTTTTGTGTTTTCTAATTTAATCTCATTGATTTTTTTCATGACCTTGAGCCATTTCCACCTTTAAAACTGCTCATCTAAGCTGCTCTCCCATGAGTGTTTTTATACCTTTATACCTTGAATCTTTGTACCCTCAGTAAGTGGCAGAAGATTTTATAAAAACAGCTAACCTTATTGTATGATGAACATGGGTAGGATTTTTGGAAAATCTATGATGCTGACATTTCTAATGATGTCAAGTTTTCAGACTAAAGATTTCATTAGCAGATATCTTCTGAGCAAAAGTGGATTCCAGTAAAGACTTCATTAGGATTCTCTCACCCCCTGCACTTTTAGAATATTCTTGCTCCTTCTCCAGTGGAGTTACTGATTTTCCACCTTAGTTTAGCTCTGTAAAACTTTGGCACTTTCCTAAATACAAATTTCACTTACCTTGTGGGTCCCTATGTACAACACAGGGCAAAAACAGGCAACAAAAATATCTTCTTGCCAAGTTCTAATATGAAAATGAGCTACAGACAACAGATTAGGTTTGAAGTATGTAGTCCCTCATCCTATTTACAAAGATGGATTCCTCTGAGAGTTTCTGTACCATTTAATGTTTTGGGTAATCTTCTAAGTGTGCATAGTTATTTAAAAAAAGAAGTGAGATAGAAAGTCGTCTGTACATGCATTTCTATTTTTACCTAGATCATGCCAATTATCAATTACATTATCAATCACTGAGAATTATCAATCACATTATCAATTACTAAGAAAACTGTATTGTTTACATTTAAATATTAGAATTCATAACAAAGCAGAGATGATATTTACAGAGGTAAGGTAAATATTAAGTTCATAGAATATGGAGATTTAAGTTAAAGTTGGGAGGAAGGAACCCTTTTAGGATGTAGTTTCTAAAAAACAAAGTTACTTTCTATATAAAATTGGTCATATTTCCATATAGATTCTCTAAATCCTAACCAAAAATCATTCTTGCTCAATCTGTATTTGATAAGCAAGGTTGAAATGTCTTATAGTGCCTCCCACTATGCTGCAGAATGTACAAAAGCAGTAACATATTTAATTCAGGCTGCTGTGCTCTAGAAGAAACAAAGCCAATCTGGAATATAGTCAAAGATGTTAACAGTACAAGAAATGAAGCTTTCATTTTCTGAGCATCTGTTTGTAGAGTTAAGGGCTTTAACTTAAAAGGGGACAAAACACTGTTGGTTAAATATATAACCAGTGAGAAAGATAGAGAAACATTTTAAAGGATGTTCTTATGGGGGGGGGGTAGAATTCATCTGTCTGGCCTATGGGCTAGAGTTAGGATAGAAATGGGGATATTCTAGTTAGCACTATTTTAACTTCACATTAAGGAATTTAAAAGTTTTGCAATACCAGAATGAGCTCTATAAGAACTTAATTGGCCCTGAGCATAAATAGATTTAAAAGAAGTAGTAGTAGTAAGCAGTGACTGTATAGAGAAAGTTAAGTATAGGGTGACTTCTAGGATACAGGTAATCTTTGAATAAATATTGAATCCAATACTAGGACCCTTATCTTGAAGTAAGTTATGGAAGAAGTTAACAGACTAATACAATCACTGCATTTGATGTGGGAACAGAAGGCTAGCTGAGGACAAAGCAGAAGTTGGCATCCTACACCACCCCTCCTTGTGACACGTGTGACATTCCTCAGGCACTGCTGGCTGCCCTAAAGGAAAAACAAATAGTTAACTTGTAGAGATCACAATCCTGCAAGACCTGAGTCTCCTTCATATTACAAATGTCCTAGTGATTTACAAGGAAGAAGCCTTCTTATCAATAGCCTAACTTCCAGAGATCTGTTAACTCAGTTCCTGAAGCCCTAACATTGCCCTCCCTCCATAAAATTGAGGGAAGCTGAGGCAGAGGGAAATATAAATAAAACTGAATTTTTTAAAATCTGCAGTCTATTGGTAAGGATGGGTGATAGGAGGAATGTAACATTCCTCCAGGAATATCCCAACTGTCTTAATGTTAAGGCTTTACTAGAGGGAAAAACAACCTTAACAATGGCAAGGCCATTAGTATCTGGTAGGTCCTCTTTAGCATATGAAAGTTCTTTTGAAACCTTTTTCCTTACTTCCCCCAACCCCATAGTATATAATCAGCCACCCCTCACAACCCTGGGGCAGCAACCTTTTCTGCCCACTGGTCCTGTCCCTGTGCTTTAATAAAAATCACCTTTGTGTACCAAGGACCTCTTAAGAATTCTTTCTTGGTCATTGGCTCCAGGCCTTACTTATACCGTAAAACTTCATCACACTAAATAACAACTTAAGTTTACACTCATTGTGACACACTGAACAGATTGCAGAAATTATAGACAAGTTTTTGTTTTGTGGAATTTAAGACATACACACAAAAGAGCAAGGAGAGGAAAAAGAGAGGAAGAGGCAAACCGAGAAACAGACTTAACTATAGAGAACAAACTGATGGCTACCAGATGGGAGGTGTGTGTGTTGGGGGGTAGGGGGAGTGTGATGGGTAAGGAGTGCACTTGTGATGAGCACTGGGTGTCTATGGAAGTCTTGAATCATTATATTGTAAACCTGAAACTAATACTACACTGTGTGTTAACTGGAATTTAAAAACTAAGAAATGACAGCCATGCTAAAGCATAAAATTGTCATTAAAAACAGCTTGTTTTAATTTTCTAGGGATCATTGATGGGATGGTACAAACAAAATGCCCTGAGTAGAAGTGCTCAAAGAGTTACTTCCTTGTCCCTAGTATATTCAGTTCCTAGGGCTGCTTTAACAAATCACAACAAACTTGGTAACTTATTCTCCCAGTTCTGTAAGCTTGAAGTTTGAAATCAAAGTGTCTTCAGTGAAATCAGTCTTCCTATGATGACTCCAGGGAAGAAAACTTCTTAGCCTCTTCCTAGCTTCTGGTAGCTCCAGGCAATCCTTGCTGTCCCTTTGTTTGTAGTTGCATAACCCTGCTCTCCACTGCTATCTCCACATGACCTTGGGGGGGGGGGGGTGTGGAGGTGTGTGTGGGTGTGTGCGTGCATGTGTGTGTTTCTACATATTCCTTCCCTTAATAAAGGCACAGTTATTGAACTTAGAACTCAGTCTAAATCTAGGGGGATCTCCTCACCTAATTACTTCTGCAATGACCTTATTTTTATAGAAGTCAGTCTTGAGTTTATAAGCAAACATGGATGGGGGCAGGGCACAATACCTCCAGACCTGAGAGACCACGGAGAGGTAGGTGGGTCTGCAATTTCATTTTATGAAATGAACCATGGTTCTATTTTTTTTTTTTTTTTTTTTAAGATTTTATTTGAGAGAGAGAACATGAGAAGAGAGAGGTCAGGGGAGAAGCAGACTACCTGGTGAGCAGAGAGCCTGATGTGGGACGCCATCCCGGGACTCCAGGATCATGACCTGAGCCAAAGGCAGTCGCTTAACCAACTGAGCCACCCAGGCACCCCCACAGTTCTATTCTTAAGGTTTTGGTGGTACTGTAAATTGTGGTACCACTTCAGGCAATTAAAAAGTCTGAGGTTGTAAATTGAATTAATTTCAATCTCACAGTAATCTCTTGATGCCATGTTAGGAAATCCCTTGATCAGAGGTGGTAAAATCATTTACATAAGGTTCATAGTTAAGATATAAATCCCACATAAGGAGCACTGGGTGTAAAGCTTGGCTCATGATTTAATGCTCTGGTAAATAGTTATTTCTCCTTTACTGCTTCCAGATTGTAAGGGACAGAAATTTTAAAGACCAGCAAGGGATAAATACACATTTGCTGCAAACATCCTAAAGCATACATGACATGTTAGAGTGGGACTCAAGTAAAAGTGGGCCATGAGCAAAAAATTTTTAAATGAGAGTGGATTGAAAGATAAATACTAGCCTGAGCTACTAAGTTCCACCTGATTGCCATGCCATTGAGGGCAAAAAGAATTCTCAGAATGCAAAAAGCAGCAAAGAAATCATCACCATCTTCACTGTTACAACAGTGTTACACTGTTACTTCACTGATTACAACATCCCCTCATTAACCCACACACAGCTGTCTTTTATCACCTGCCCTGCCTGGACAAAGACTTTTTTTTCCTCCTTTTCCTTTCATTGTGTTTCCCAATGTACCATCTCTAAAGACAAACACTCTGGATAAATTAAGTCTACCGTTCCTCTTTCTGTGTTCACTTTCATCCCCAGAGAGAAGCTGCCTTTGGTTACTCATTGACTAAACCCAAATAGTTTCTAAAGGAGACCTACCTTAAAAATATGACCTTCTGGGCTCTCATGGGAGAATCTCCTTGCCGGAACCTCTGATGGCTCAAGAATATTCTATGTATTCCCAGTAACAGATATGCACAGTACATAAACTGTTGAAGTTGCTTTGCAAAATGTTAGTATCTCTGAATCACTCAGAGGCAAAGAAAAAGGAAATATTAGTATAGACTCTGTCCAGGGGATATAACCTCATTAGTAGGGGGTCAGGATTCCAGTGTCACCCCGGAGAAAGTGAATTACTATCTGTCTGGAGACCAGGGTGGGGTTAGCAGGGGATACTTTATTATGTTAATGGAGCCAATACTATAAACCAGACCTGAGATTTCAACTCTGCCTTAGATTTAGCTGTTGGCTTTACAGGACTTTAAGTTGCTTCTTATACCTAGCAGAATTGTAGAAATAGAGGATGTGTTAAAGAATGTGATTAACTATAGAACTAACTTGGAAGTTTAAAAAAGGCAATGAGTATTATGTAGCAATAGCGCTGAGATTGAACATATGTTGTCTCCAAATTCCATATTCATCCCTCTCTATGCATTGTCTCAAGAAATAAAGGCAGAAACCATGAACATCCTGCAAGGAGTGATGACACATTGGTAAATGGTTATACTTGTTTAACTCAACAGAACTCCCACAGACTTAGATATACGGCAGTTGGTATTTTTTTTCCCCTTAAAAATGGACGGTTCATAGGTTCCTTATATTCTTCTATAATACACTGGGAAATGTCACCAAAAATGACTATTTGGAAACCTTTTTATTTGCTTCATGAAATTAAAATAAAACCTTGTATATATATATATATATATATATATATATATATATATATATATATATGTTCATTTGATTTTAGAGTATTGGGTGTTATGTTAATGCAATAAAATATTAAATGAAAGTAATTCTGTCACACAATAATCTCTGCTGATAACATTTAGAAAAGCAGCTGCACTTGAAAAACTTTAGTAAGTTCCTGTAAAACACATAAGTTTCAAAACTATACTAAGATATTACAAATGTAACATCTGGCCCATAATAAATTCAAATACTAAATGCTTAGACTGTGTTTCCTTTAGTTTACAGAGACACAACTGAATAGACTACCAGTTGTGCAAAGGGGGAAATTACAGGAAGTTTACATTCCAAACTCTGATTTTCATTTGAAATACACATCCATCAACTTTCTAAGAGAAAAGCAGATCACATGCCCCCCAATATCTGAGCCTAGCAGAGACTGTTAACCTTCTGTCGCATGGTTCCTACACTCCTTACCCATAACAGGATTTTCTTCGTATTTCTTTATTGCTATCATTATTACAGGCTCATACTGGTTTGGCGATATGAAAATATAAGTGGTACTCCTCTAGGCTCCAGGATTATGACAAACACTGATGGAGCACAGGAAAGATAACTAAGATAGGAAGCTGGATGCCCACCTGAACTCTAAAGGATTTAAGAACTTATTGTAACCCTGTGATAAGCCCCTGGAGGAATATATAACACATAGATAGCAGGGTGTCTGGGTAGCAGAGGGCCAATGAAAACTTAGAGCAAGAGAACACTTTGTCAGTACCTTTTCTCTCTCCACACTGTTTTGGGTAGATTTTTGTCCATTCTGACTACTCTGGGGTGGGACCGACAGCCAGCAAGCAATGACAGGGTCATATGGGGCAAGTAGTTGCCCAGCTATGACAAGGAGACACTACATTGCTGGCTGATGATCAGTGGACCCCTGAGCATTCATTCTGCCCCATAAGCCCACACCAGTCCTTCTCAAACTCTTCCAAATAACTGCAGAGAAAGAAACACTTAAACTTATTTTAGGAGGTCAACATTACCCAGATAATAAACCTAAGTAAAGACTTCACAAGAAAATAAGTCAATATCCTGAACACAAAAATTCGCAAGGTACTAGCAAACTGAATTCAACAGGACATTAAAAATACAACATGACTTAGTGGGATTTATGCCTGGAATGCAAACATAACTCAACATAGGCAACTCAGTAAATATTATATAGCACAGGAACAGAAAAAATAAAAAGTCATGACCTTCTCAAGAAAAAAAGCAGAAAATGGTTTGAAAAACAACATTTCTTTCATAAGAGTCGTCAAAAAATTTGGTATTGAACATACTTCAACATAATAAAGGCCACATATGACAAACTCACACATAATATCATATTCAACGTTGAAATGCTGAAAGTTTTTCCCTTAATCGAGAGAATGAACACAAGCGATAGACCAGGAGAAAATATTTAGAAAGAACACATCTGGTAAGGGGGCATTATCAGAAAAATAGTAAGAACACCTAAAATGAAACACTAAGCAAACAACCCAATTAAAACTTGGGCCAAAGACCTTAATAGACACCTTCCCAAAGAAGATACTCATACGGGAAAACAAGCATATGAAAAGATGTTCCACATTCTATATCACTAGGGAAATGCAAGTCAAGACAGTGATGTATAACAATACATCTATTAGGATAGCCAAAATTCAGAACATGGATGTCACCAGATACCAGCAAGGATATGGAGCAATGAGAATGCTCATACCCTGCTGATAGAAATGACAAATCATACGGGCACCTGGTAAGGCCATTTGCAAGTTTCTTACAAAACTAAACATATCCTTATTATACCCAGGGGAGCTGAAAAGTTATGTTCACACAAAAACCTACAATCCTGTTACAGCTTTCTTTGGAATGATTTCCTTCAGTAGGTTAAGGGATAAATTGTTAAACCTAGAAGAGAAGATTATTCAGTATTAAAAGGAAATGAGCTATCAAGCCATAGAAAGACATAGGGAAATCATAGATGTCTATGACTAAATTGAAGAAGCCAGTCTGAAATGGCTACATACTGTCTGAATCCAAGTATCTGACATTCTGAAAAAAGGCAGAACCAGGGAGACAATAAAAAGATCAGTGGTGGCTAGGAGTTGGGGGTGAAGGGGAAGGATGGATAGATAGTTGGGGTATATACTTGGATATAAAGGATATATAAAGTATATAGGATTATATAGTATATAGGAATATAAAGGATTTTTAGGGCAGTGAAAATAGTGTGTATGCTATGTCCATATAATACACACAGGACGTCCCTTCCATGAATCACTCTGACATCGGAACCTCCCTCTCTTCACCCGTCTTTATTGTTTTGTTCAGTTTTGCTCCAATTTACCAAGAGGAATGCCGTTCTTATAACGTTACTATTCCATGAGCAATTTTTATGCGTCCTGAATAAGAAAAATGCGTTTGCTAGAAAAATTCGGTCCCAATTTGAAACAATTGTTTTTCTTCAAACTAAAGCTTACATACTTAGAAACCAAAGATTTACCCAAACGGGGGCTAATCCCAAGACTCATGCCAGCAAGATGTATATCAAACCTATGTGAATGTGGCACAACTAAACAATAGCCAAATGCTTTGGGGTGAGATCAGTTCATTTTCCCACATTTGATTGCTTTGAAATGTAACGTTTTAATTCCTTCTTGCAGAAAAGTACATTTTAATTATTCTTTGCTAAGATAGAACAGCATAAATTTTGATGCTGCTATATGAGAAATGAACTTCTATTATGTAAAATACAGTCTCAATACTAGATGCACAAGAACTCGAAGATGGAATTTTGGCAAACCTTGGAGTCGGTATCTCCTTGGAGATACTGATTTTGGATACCTTGGACTCAGCTTTATCTCCTGCACTTGGCAAAGATGTAACTGCTTCATAATGAACCAACAAGAGAAACAATGCTAAGTGAACTGCTGACAGGTTAAGTTAATTCACTTACTTGGTGTTGGGGAAGACACTTTCTGCCTGTTTGCTAAAGAGTATGTTCATGTATGGAATGAAAACTTCCATGAAAATGAAAATGCATGGACTTTGAAGGAGACAACATACATAAGATATTTAATCAACGTTAGCCACAGCTTTGTCATTTATAAAATGGGAATAATTAAACTTATCCTCAAGTATTGCTGTATCATTTACAAGATATACATATTCTCCATTACATTGGTTCACACAAAGCAGACAACCAATAAATAGTACTATCAAAAGTGAAACTTCTTTGGAAAAAATGAGGAATAAGTAATGCCTTCCCCCAAAACCTACTTTGGGTCTTGAAACACCCGTATAAACAGATTAAAAGGAGCCAAAAGAGATTTTGCTTCCATAATTCTTATCATGTCTTTATTGCTGTTCAAATATGTGCTGCAATGCAAAGTTAAATATGAAGTCAAACCCAACAAAATCGTTAATATTAGAGAAAAAAACATTAATCTTAGTTTAAAATGTTCACTAATATTTAAATGTTACTAATGTTTATACAACCTTTTGGACTTTGTTCTGAAACTCAGTTCCCCGTTTCGTCTACTGTGGGAAATCTGATTGCCTAGTAGTTGAGTCACCGTTCTCCCTTTACCCTACGCAAGGTTTCTGGACCCTTGCTAGTTTGTGACTCCTGCTACTTCCAAAAGACCCCGGAATTTTAAAAAAATTCAGTCATTGCATTTTCATTCACAGACCATTAGAGGGGGAAAAAGAGTATTTAAAAGCAACAGCATTAAATACCCCTAACAATGATCCCTAAGGAACCAGAGATATTATTAGATGTGCATTAAAACTCAACAAATGGGAAACTGTAAGGAGGGCCAGTACATTTGATGAGACATCATTTTCAGCTCATAATTAAGTCTTACATCCTAAATTAATTGAAGAAAAACAAAGTGAATAATTTAGGTAATCAATGAGGTGTTTTTTTTTTTAAATTACATGCAGACCAAATGTTTTCTTTCAGTTTTAGATTCAGTTCAGAAGACATTCCTAAATGTTATTTATGAAAATGGGAAAACTATTTTCCATTTACAATAATTTATATGGAGTGTCTAGAGGCAAACACCCAGAAAAAAGCATATTAACATTTTAGGATTTTTCAACTGTAAGAACCAATTAAGCTTCTAGCAAGAATCCTAGCTCTACACGTCGGATAAGTGTCCAGATACCAAGGACTAACTATTCTTTCTCACACAGAATAAAATTTAGATATAGAAAGTAATCTATCAGAGATTACTTACTTATAACATTATAACTGAGTGCATACACACAGAATTCCCTGTACCTAGAATAAAGGCTTTGAAAATCAAGTACTAAAAGAGGGGGGGAAGAAAGAAAGAAAATCTAGTTTTAAGTCATTTTGTGTTGTTTAAAATTTCATTTTTCTTGGCATATTGCCCAATTAATATTAAATAAGTACTGTGGCTTTTTATACCATAAATTTATCTTAGCTGCTTTGGTTTTTTTTTTTTTTTTCCTTCTAGGTCTAGACTATGTTTTCCAGTTATGATTTTATCACTAACAAATGTACTTCTAGTTTCTTCAATGGCTCATTTACTTGCTGTAGTTACTTCCTTACAAGAATGAAAATAGATACTATTTCGAGATACCCACAGGCATTCTCTGAATCCAGGGCCACTTCCTACTGCTGGAGTATCATTAGCCAGGTGATTTGATTGTGGAATGTCTTTATTTGACAGTTGCTGTATCCCTTCCCCACCCCCACACCTTGAAGCTGAATGCATTCACACAAGTTCTGCTTTTACAGAGACCTTCTGGTAAGGACAACCATTCCACTTGGCTCCTGCTAATACTATTTGCAGAAAGAAATAATGAGAGTCTAACATCAAATTAGGGATTGGTGGAACAAGGCTACCTTTTTGAAATAGATCATATAAGATATCTAATTTAAGAAAAAAAACCTGATTTTGAAACAAAATTAGTCTTGAAAGTGTAGAACCAAAACTAAAATGGAGACCCTCAAAGCAGGTGCAAAAAGAAAGCTTAATCTAGCTCCTCTCCGAAATTAGCAGAGCACACCAGGCAATCTCCAAATGCCAAGTTGGTTCATACCATCCCTGGACTGGTTTCTCTGACTCAGCTACACGGTTCCAGATAGGGAAAAACACCACTACCTATCCAATTAGCTGAAAGCACGAAATATCTTCCACATTTACCCCATAAAAATCCCTAATCTCCGAGCATTCAGAACTCACTGCTCACATAGCCTTGAGTTTCCCAGGTTACAAGTTGAAAGCCTTGCAGTAAACTCGTTTTATTTTTTTCCAAGATTCATTTTGAGAGAATGTGCGCATGCACCACTAGTGAGGGAGAGGGTCACAGCGAGGAGGGGCAGAGGCAGAAGGAGATGCAGACCATCTGCTGAGAAGGGAGCCCCTTGCAGGTCTGGATCCCAGGACCCTGGGATCACCGCTTGAGCCCAAGGAGCCACTCTGGTGTCTCTCATTTTCTACTTCAATTCAGTATGCAGAGGTTGGTTTTTCACAGAAGGAAATTAAAAAAAAAAAAAAAAAAAAAAAACAGGTGTCAAAGTTTATTACAAAATTAAAAAGGTTGTAAAAAGTGTAAAATCCTAATGGGCATTTCTGTGAGTTATACACTAGAAAACGATTTTTTTTTCTTTAAAGTCTGACTCAGTAAATAATACATGTCCCTTTATATGTAAGAAAATTTTCAATTGCGAAAGGCTGTCAAAGTCTGTAACTTAGGAGTTTAATTAGACTACAGTGATAAAAGCACAGGATTCTATGTAAGGATGCTTAAGCTTTGAGAGTGAATGTGTGTCTGTGTTTAGACAGAAAAACTGAAATATCATTGCAGAATTTCAAGAGAATAGTAAGTGAAGAGAAGACTAAGGATTTTTAACTACTCTTAGAATTTGAGAGAAAAACTATCTCATGGTGCCCAAATATTTTACTTTGAGGCTGATAAGTGTTTAGGGCAATTACTCAGACTTATTAGCCCTTATCTAAAACATTATTCACAAGTCTTCATCTGAGTGACAAAAATCTTATAAAAGAAGAAAAGTAATGAGGTAACTTACAATGCCAGGAGAAACGCAGAAGATGGCAGAAGCAGGCTAGCGAAGGGGCCACTATTTATATGCCTTCCTCCCACAGGCAAGTCAGATCTCAGAGGATCTTGGGAGTTCTACAGAGGCCAGCACAGGAGTCCCAGGATGAGAAACACCTGAGTGTGCCAGGTGTAGCGGCCCCTTGTCCCAGACTGATCCAGTTCACGCCACCTATCAAGCAAATCCCCATCCTCCTGATGCCTTCCTCTCCCTACATCCAATCAGTCACAGTGCCATGGTAGCTGCACCCCAAGAAGGCAGCTGCTGGGGACTGGGTTCTGGCCTAATACTACTTGTGCAGAGGTGGGATGACAGAAAGGGAGCTCAGAGAGGGGAGCCTAATTGCAGTTTCTGAGGAGAGGGGGACAAACCTCTTAAGCATATCCAAAAATGCCTTAAGAGAGAAGGAAAGGAGACCCACCTGAGTTTTTCCTGTAGTTGGGAGATGGGGCTGGGAGTTTATATAAGCAGTCAGGAGCCTGTGTGAGTTGTAGCTCCCTCTGGCAATGTCAATCAAGATAGAATTCGCTGGAAATTTAAGCAAATGGGCATTTATTTGTGCAATTAGAATTGCAATTTGGGAGACACAGATGCAGGTAGAAACCTGACTGGTGTTCTGAGAAGACAGAGAGGAGAGAGTTGTAAGGGTGAGAGGTCATGAGTGGAGTTCTCATTTAGGTACTCTATGTGAAATAGGGATTCAAACTAGGTAAACTGGGATCAGTTGGGTTACTAGGCAGTTGAGGGATTGAAATTGTTCAAATTGGGTTGGCTCCTTTCCAAGTGAAGCATGTGATTCAGGTGTCATGGTGAGGAGGGAATTAAGTCCAGGCTGAGGGCTTGCAGCTGGCAAAACCTTCATGGAATGAATTCCCCCCTCGCTTATGGCTCTCAAACCAACTTTATTTTTTTACTATTATGTTCAATTAGCCAACATATAGTACATCATTAGTTTTTGAACCAACTTTAAGAAGAGAGTCTCGTAGCTAAGCTTGCTTGCTTCATTTTAAAACCTCCTTTTACAGACTCAAAGGCGTTGTCAGCAAGCATATAAAAAGTGGAGTCAGAATTGCCCTTAAACAGATCAAGCAGTAGATCATGTAACCATATGAACTGGAAATTTAATAATTATCAAAAATATAGAAGTTATTCTAACACTCCTCAGTCCCATCTATTTAAGACCTGTGTTTTCATAGCTTTTCCAAAATGAAAATTCTGGTGTCCCCTTGTTTGTTCTCTTACTAGCAAGTCAATAAAATATGACGTGCTTGAGAACAATTTGTCTAATAACTGTTACTATTGGCATGCTGTACTCAGTTTATTATTCACTATTTATCTATTTGGTCTCCTTTTCTATTTCTTAAATTAAGCTAGGCATAATGTGGAGTGAGAGAGGAGCCTAAGTTAAAGATGGCTGAGGCTAGGCATAATTTTTCAGTTAATGAGAGGAGGCTGGGATTTTATTTCTTAAATATTTTTTAAGTCAGAGAAAACTTTTCTAACACAGGAATGACATGATCATCTTTATAAAGTAGAAAGTTTACTTTGATAACAGCATGAGAAAGCGTTTGAAGAAGCTAAGCAGAAAGATCAGACCTAAAACAGAGTTGATGAAAAATAATGAACAAAAATATTTAGGATATAAAAAAAAATAATAGAATAATGAAGAGGAAAAAACTATATCTGCCTCTGGTCTGGATTATTTGGCCACTGTAATATATACAAATATAAATGTATGGGGCACCTGGGTGGCTCAGTCAGTTAAAGCATCCAACTCTTGGTTTTGGCTCAGGTCATGATCTCAGGGTTCTGGGATCCAGCCCTGTGCTGGCCTCAGCATGTAGTCTGCTTATCCTTCTCCTCCCCTTCCTTGCACTTGGTGCTCTCTCTCTCTCTTTATAAAATAAATAATAAATAAATAAGGTTCTTAAACCTTATTTATTTATCTCTTTATAAATATTTATCTCTTTATAAATATCCTTTATTTAAAAATCAATCAATAAATAAAATCTTTTTTAAAAAGCAAGTATATATATGTGTGTGTATATATGTATGTATGCATGTATTTATACACACAGAGTCTTTAACTCTGGTTAAAGGATGGTCACTTTCCCTTCTTGAGCAACCCATTAAGTCCATGCCCCAACTACTTCCTACATCCCACTCCTTTTATGAGACTATCTATCTCACTTTAGGGTCCTTATGTACCTGCCCTATGTACCTGTCCTAATTGCCCTAGAGCAAAGTATCAGACAACCAAGGAAAGCCTTTATACCCTGGGGCCTGAAAAATTTATCCAAATTAGTCAATCTAAAGGGATCCCTGCAAATCCCACCCTGCTTGCCCTATGTCAACTATCCCCTACTGCTCAAGCTTGCTACTACTGTGTCCCCAGGTACAACCCACTGTGTGCCTGGCTACTTTCATTTGGAGTTATAAGAAACAAAACATTCTGCCTTCCAACTATCCAGGTGTCAGTGTGTTGTTTCCTGCCATCAAAAGAATCTTAAAATCTTATAAAACAGTCTTTTACCCAAGCAATGAACTAAGAAAGGGAAACGCATTTTAAGAAAAAGAGTTTTAGTTTAGTTTTTGTCATATTGCATGAGAGGCGCCTGTGGAACATGGAAATGGGGATGTTCAACATGCAGGTGGTTCTAGAGGTTAAACAATATCTATCCTACAGAGAGAGAATTTGGAATTATTAGTCCACACCTGGCATCTGAAAACACGGATGCAAACACAATTGTTCAGGAAATGAGTTTTAAGTGAAAAGAAAAACTTAGGCATTAAATCCTAAATGGGAATAGCAAGAATCACTTCTATATTAGACCTCCCCATTAGGTGAATGTCATATTCCTAGTTATTAACATAACTCTTAATGGAAAACAAACACATCAGCAAAGGACTGGATGCACCTAGCACCAGATAAATCTGTGTCTTTTTGTCAAGTCTAATAAAAGATTTGGGAAAAAGAAGGAAGTGATATCTCTACCTCCCACCCCCAACCAAGTCTAATATATTGGCTTGGCATTAATTTGTTGTGTATAAGAAAAAAATGTACTTGTCCTATCTGAGACTGGCTTTTAGAAATTTGTGTTGGTAAACAAATAGATTAAGCAGTTAACAGTGGGTTCTGAAGTAGAATAGGGAACTCTATTGCTTTTCCCAAGCTGTGCTTACACAGTCCTTATGAGAGTTGAGATGTGAAATGGTTGGCTCTATTCATGACTGGGCTTTTATAGCATGAATGTGATGGAGAGATGTGTGTTTAATAGAGCCAAATTGTGCTTAAAATGAGGTATTTTTGGTCTTTGGTAGTTAGGAAGAGAAAGAAGCCAAGAAATAACTAAAAGTCTTAGAGAAAATGACAACATAACAAGAAGTCATGTTTGCATTGCCCTCAAAGTTGGAGTGGCAGGATGATTTGTAGAAAGACAAATGTGATAGGGAATGGCAGCAACAGTAGAGAATTTGGGAGAATACTCCTACTCCAAGCCTTGGGAATTGTTGTTTAGAAGGCTTAATAACCTTTAATTGGATGACTCCCAAAAGCATTGTTTCTTCAGAGGAAAGCAGAGTTTCAGGTAAAGTAAACTGAAGATAGAGGATTATTTCTATAAGAAGGTTGAGAGTAGAGTTGTTCTTTGATAATTGGGATAGTATAAAGTTCTCATGGGAATTTGGTGCTGGTAAATGAGCTGAAGATACAAGAAGAAAATGGTACAGAGGTGGAAGTGGGAGAACATACAAGATATTGGAGCTTACATTTTGTGGGAATGATTGAGGAGAACAGGCACAAGAGATTTTAAACAAATTAACTGGTTTCAAAATCATAAGTAAAATTTTGGTATGAAGGTTTTCTGTCTGTGAAACTACACTAGGTCTCCTAATATTGGAAAGCCATTGAGTATAGTCCATAGCCACTCAAGATTTGGGTAGGTAGGAATTAAAGCAATACTTTATCTTCTTGGAAGCATAGGTTACCTTCTATAATTGATTCAAGAATGTGTCCTCGAAATGCAACTGATGGCTGTTGAACTTTGTTCCCTTGCTGGGAATGTTTGGTTTAGACTTTGTTTGGGGATGTAGCACCTCCAAAATAAACCTAAATTAAGTGACTAATAATGAGAACACAAGGGCTTGATGGTTTTGTACTTGCAGTCATGGGGAAAACTAAAATAATGATCATCATGGAATTACTATGACAGGGCTAGATCTCAGCCATCCAGTTTATATTAATAATGGAAGTTCAGTGAAAAAATCCTCAATTTTCCAATTAACAAACTTATACTCATGTTATACTTCAGCTGCTGGTTAAGATATTTTAGTTTCTTAAGAAATTTAAAGGGCCATGAATAATTTCTAAATAACATGAATTTGTAACTAAAAGTAAGTTAAATGTTTTACCATAAAATAATGAATAAACAATAGCATTATTTATAAATCAACTGTGGAATATTTGAGATGTCAAACCAAAGTAATCATCAGATTTTTAAAAATCTTCTATCCAATGCTTACTAAATTATTAGATTCAAGGCATTATATTGAATAAGTAAACCTGAAATTCATTCATCTCCATGATTTCATGATCTAATAAGTTAATTCTATAAACTCATATAGTAAGAATAATACTCATGTCATAAAACAACATAGAAAGATGCTATACATATAACATAATAATTACATATTACATCAGTAAAATTCTACCAATTCAGATGAATTCCTAAAAGAGCTATAAAAGCTATTGACGAGTGTCAGATACAGATGAAAACTTTGAACCATTTTTTGAATCTTTAATAAGAAATAACTGGATTACAGAATTAGGATACCTGTCTTCTAATACTATCTTCTTTCTTAATAAAATTAGATGTATGCCTTATTCCAAATCAACCTACTAATATCTCAATATTTCTCTCAGGTTTAAATACCTTTAACTTCCTTTCTTAGTCATTATTTTAATTTAGACAACATTTATTGAGCAAAAACTATATATCTGTCAATTTTGTGATTTTTGAAGATGGCGGATGGTGTTTCTACCCTCACTGTGCTGGTGATCTGGAGAACGTGAACACATTTATAAACTAGTAAGCACACGTATATGCCAGAACCAATTAGTCAAACAACATAACGGATAATAGGGGCCAGCAGCAAAATCAGAGAAGCCTTCATAGAAAATTGACCACTTGAACTGAATAGGTACAGTAGAGCATTTGATCAGACTGAACAAAATTCATCAGCTGTAGTGACAGTGTTTAAGTTGATTTTGGGTAACTCTGGGAAGAGATTAATGCATGGAAATCTGTTAGATGATCATGGTAATTGTCTAAAGAAAGCATTTTTTTAAAAATTATAATTATTCTCATGTTTACAACTTCTCTGTTATTCCTCAAAGCCTATGAAAGGAAGGCCATATTTCTTAGAAAAACATGCAAACCTTTTCATGGTCTAGAAACCTTTCCAATGTTAATTCTCAACACACAATGGTCCACATGTATCTATATTACTACAATAACAAACTAACTTTTTCTTCAAAATCTAACACATGTTGAGGGAAGGATTCCCTGTATGTAATAGGTTGAATTGTGTTGCTTCCAAAGCATATTTGTTGAAACTGACCCCCAGGACCTCAGAATGTGACAATATTTGAAAACAGGATCATTGCAGATATGATGGGGGTAGGGTAGGCTCCTAATTCAATATGACTGGTGTCTTTATAAGATGGTCATGTGAAGATACAGAGAGAGACACAAGGAGAACTTCTGTGGTGACACAGACTGGCAAGTCAAAGAAGGTCAAGGATTCACAGCAACACCAAAGGCAAGAGAAAAACATGGAACAGACCCTACTCTAGAGCTTTCAAGACAGCATGGCCTTGTCATGGGAACTTAATTTTAAACTCCAGACTCCAGAACTATAAAACAATGTATTTCTGTTGTTTTAAGTTATCTAATTTGTGGTCCCTGTTAGAGGAGCCCTAGGAAATTAATATATTGTCCCTTTAAGAACTTCAATAATTTAGTACTCTATATTCCTTTATTTTTTTTTAAGATTTTATTTATTTATTCGACAGAAAGAGAGTGCACACAAGCAGAAGGAGCAGCAGGGAGAGAAAAAGAAGCACAATCCTGTTAATCAGGAAGCCCAACCTAGGGCTCATACTAGTGCTGGGATCATGATCTGAGCTGAAGGCAGGTGTTTAACCCACTGAGCCACTCAGGCACCCCATAGTATTCTATATTCTTGCAAGTATGGTTGACACAATAAAGTCACCCCTGACTTCACAAGGAAACCCTCATCATTTCTGATGCCAAAGAGAAAATGTAAACTATTATTTTTACATCCTAGTACCTTGAATTTACTCATTCTGGTATGTCTGATTTAATGATAGACTTTATCAGAATCAATTACTTCTGTTAATTCAAAAATACTATCAAGAAAAAGAACAGATAAGTCACAAATTGGGGCAAAATGTTAACAAAATCTAGATATTCAAAAAGTCTTTTATTCAAAATAGATAAAGAGCTACTACAACTCAATAATAAATAAGCATAGAACCCTATATATAATATAAGCAAAAAATTTGAATAAACTCTCTACACAAGCACTTATTCAAAGGGTCAATAAGCATATGAAAAGTTGCTCAACAGCACTGATTCATTAAAAAAAAAAACATACAAATTAAAACCACAAAAACATACCACAGATGCCCCTTTCAATGGTTAAAATTAAAAAGATTGAAAATACTAAACATAAGAGAGGATGTGAACAACAGGAGCTTCTCATACATTGCTGAGAGAGGGTAAAATATAACCTCCTTGGAAACTGCTCAGCACCTTCTTAAATGGTTAAATGGCAGCTTTACTCAGAATAGACAAAAACTGTAATAGTTTTCTAACATAATAGACAAAAAACAATGCAGAGATCCACCAATGCAAAACTGATAATTTGTGTCATATTCACAAAATGGAATATCAGTCAACATTCAATGGAAATAAATTACTGATGCATGCAAAAGTACCACATGGATCAAACCCAAAAGTAGAATGCTGAGTGAAAAAAGCTGGACACACTAAGTACATGATTCTGTTTAAGGACTTGAAGAGTCAAGAAAAATAATTTATGCAGATAGATACCACATCAGCAGTTACTTCTGGGGTTGGAGAGTAGACTAACAGAAAGAAGGAATGAGTAAACCTCTGGGGTGATGAAAATGTTTCAATTGTTACATGCATTTGTCAAAATTGAAAGTTACACTTAAGATATATAAATCATGTATAAAATATATAATTATGTATAAATTACATATAAATTATTACACAAATAAAGTAATGACTCATTGAAATAAAAAACACATGGAAATAATTTTATTAAAAAACATCTTAAGCTATTAGAAAAAAGAAAAAGTACAAATGTGTTAACCTTTTTTAATAATGCAGATTTTCTGGCACATAGTCAATTATAAACTACAAACTCTTTAGAATTGTGGTGTTTTCAAACACCAATAGCTGATTCTATGATTCTCTGAACACCAACTTGGGTTTTTAGTAATTCAATTCAATTCTGATACAATCTACCCGGAGTTAGAGTCAGGACTCACAAAGTTAAAGAGCTCAGCACAAGACTATCACCACTGAAGATGCCAATCACAAGTCCTGGGCCACATGTATTTCAGACTGACTGGCTATAAATCAGGAGTTCCCAAACATCTTAAGATTACATAATTTGCTAAAATGGCTCACATAATGCACTTAAGTTATGTTTATAGATATTATAAAGAATACAAATGAACAGATAGATGAACAGATACAGAGGGAGAAGTTTAGAAGGGTCCCCAACACAGGAGTGTCCATCAGTGGAGTTCGGATGTCCCACCCTCTCTACAAGTGAATGCATTAACCATCCCCAAACCCTCTGGACCCAGTAGTTTAAGGATTTTCTTAGGGATTTCATCACATAGCACGATCAATTTTAACTCACTGTCCAACTTGTTTCTCCTTCCCTAAGATTGGGAGTGGAATGGGGCTTAAATTTCTAGCCTTGTAATCAAGATTTGATCTTTCTGGTGACCAGTCTAAGACCCACCAAGACTCATTATTTGAGAATAAGAGAAGTTTCTATCACCCAGGAAATTTATAGGGGACTTAGGAGCTCTGTCAGGAACAAGGAACGAAGACCAGATATTGCACAAAAGGCTCCTATCACACCTATAGGAGGAAATTATAAAGGTTTTTGTCAGGAACTAGGGACAAAGACCAAACGTATATTTCTTATTATACCATAGGAATGAAAAAATATATTTATGACTTAGGAAGTTTTAAGATGCACCTAAGGAACAGAATGATTTTTTTTTTTTTTTAATTTATTGACAGAGAGAGACACAGTGAGAGAGCCGACACAAGCAGGGGCAGTGTGAGAGGGAGAAGCAGGCTTCCTGCCAAGCAGGGAGCCCGATGCCAGGCAGGACTCTGGGATCATGGCCTGAGCCAAAGGCAGACGCTTAACAACTGAGCCACCCAGGTGCCCCCAAAATGATTTATTCTTATGTTTGCCTAGAATAAAAGTAACTATAAATAAGATAAAATTAAGTGTTGTACATGCTGGCGATGAAGTGGAAATAGGAGAGACTGGAGTTCCTAAGAAGTAGAAATCATGAAGTACTTAGAAAACTAGCAAAGGATTCAAGAAGAAAGTTTACATGGGTAGAAATGAGACAAAGGGAGAGGGAGGGTGGGTAGAGAAAGAACTTTTGGCAAGGGTTTGCCCTGATCATAGAATTTAGTTAATAATGAATGTAGCATATTCAAAGAACAGCGAAGAGACCCATTTCCATCAGTTGTGAGACTTGTGAAAAGACAAAATTGAACAAAACATTTTAAAAATAAAAGAGAACCAGACTGTTAAGAGACTCAAGTATCAAGGCAGACTGTAGTCATTTGAAGAACAATGAAAAATCCTTGAACATTTTATTATTATTATTATTATTATTATTTTATTTTCATCATGATTAGTGTACTCTAATCTCTATCATCTATTTCACCTCTGAACCCCCTCTCCTTGGATAACCACCAGTTTGTTCTTTATAGTTAAGAGTCTGTTTCTTGCTTTCCTGTTCTTCCTTTGCACATTTGTATTGTTTCTTAAATTCCACATATGAGTGAAATCATATGATCCTTGCCATTCTCTGACTGACTTATTTTGCTTAGCATAACACTCTTTAGCTCTATCCATGTTGTTGCAAATAGCAAGAATTCTTTTTATGGCTGAAGAAATATTCCATTGTATATATACACTACATCTTTTCTTTTCAAGTTTTAATTTAATTCCAGATAATTAACATACAGTGTGCTACTAGTTTCTGGTGTACAATATTGTGATTCAGCACTTCCATACAACACCCAGTGCTCATCAGGATAAGTGCACTCCTTAATCTCCATCACTTAATTCACCTATTCCCCCATCCACCTCCCATTTGGGTAACCATCAGTTTGTTCTCTTGGCTATAGAGTCTGTTACTTGGTTTGCTTCTCTCTCTCTTTTTCTCCCCCTTTCCTTTTTTTTTTTTTTTTTTTTTTTGGTTGTTGTTGTCAAATTCCACATATGAGCGAAATCAGATGGTATTTGTCTTTCTCTGACTGACTTATTTCACTCAGCATAATACTCTGTAGCTCCATCTATGTCATCGCAAATGGCAAGACTTCATTCTTCTATATGTTTAATATTCCATTGTATATATAGCACATCTTCTTTATCCATTCATCAGTTGATGGACACTTGGGCTATTCCCATAATTTGAAAGATAAGGTTCTTATAAATGCATGTATCCCTTTGAATAAACATTTTTGTATTTGGGAGATGGATACTCAGTAGTGAAGCTCCTGGGAAGTAGGGTAGTTCTAGTTTTAATGTTTTTGAGGAACCTCCACACTATTTTCCACAGTGACTGTACCAGTTTGCATTCCCACCAATAGTGCTTGAGTGTTCCTTTCTCTCCACATCCTCATCAAAACTTTTCATTTCCTGTGTTATTGACTTTAGCCATTCTGAGAGGTGTAAAGTGATATCTCATCATGGTTTTAATTTGCATTTCTCTGAAGAGCAATGATGTTGAGCATCTTTTCATGTGTCTATTGGCCATCTGTACATCTTCTGTGGAGAAATATCTGTTCCTGTCTTCTGCCCATTTTTAAATTAGATTATTTGGTTTTTGAGTGTTGAGTTTGATAAGTTATTTATAGATTTTAGATACTAACTCTTTATCAGATATATCATTTGCTGCAAATAACTTCTCCCATTGGGTAGGGTGCCTTTTAGTTTTGTTGCTAGTTTCCCTCACTGTACAGAAGCTTTTTATTTTTACATATTCCCATACTTTATTTTTGCTTTTATTTCCCTTGTGTCAAGAGACGTATCTAGAAAAATATTGCTATGGCTGATGTCAGAGATAGTACTGTTTGTGCCCTCTTCAAGGATTTTATGGTCTTATGTCTCACATTTAGGTCTTTAATCTATTTGGAGTTTATTTTTATATATGGTGAAAGAAGGTGGTCCAGTTTCATTGTTTTGCACATTGCTGTCCACTTTTCCCAACACCATTTGACAAAGAGACTGCCTTTTTTCCCATTGGATATTCATTCTTCCTTTGTTGAACCCATACAATTAGGGGTTTATTTCTGGGTTTTCTATTCTTTTTTTTAAGATTTTATTTATTTGACAGACAGAGATCACAAGTAGACAGAGAGGCAGGCAGAGAGAGAGAGAGGAAGGGAAGCAGGCTCCTCGCTGAGCAGAGAGCCCGATGTGGGGCTCGATCCCACAACCCTGGGATCATGACCTGAGCCAAAGGCAGCAGCTTTAACCCTGACTGAGCCACCCAGGCACCCTGGGTTTTCTATTCTAACCCATTGATCTGGTGTTTATTTTTATAATAGTACCCAACTGTTTAATTACTGCTGCTTTGTAATATAACTTGAAATCTGGAATTGTAATACTTGCAGCGTTGTATTCTTTTTTCAAGATTGCTTTGGCTACTCAATGTCTTTTGTGGTTCCATACAGATTTTAGGATTATTTTTCTAGTTCTGTGAAGAATGCTGTTGGTATTTTGATAGAGATTACATTAAGTCACTTTGGGTTGTTTTGGGTAGTATAGATATTTTAACAATATTTGTTTTTCTAATCCATGAGCATGAAATGTTTTTCCATATCTTAGCATCATCTTGAATTTTTTCATCAATGTTTTATAGTTTTCAGACTACAGTTCAATTTATTCCTAGATATTTCATTGTTTGGGAAGCAATTGTAAATGGGATTGTTTTCTTAATTTCACTTTTCATTGTTCTATTATTAGTTTATAAAAATGCCACAGATTTCGGTACAGTGATTTTGTATCCTAAAGCTTAATTGAACTTATGTATCAGTTATAGTAGTTTTTTTGGTTGTCTTTAGGGTTTTTTATATATACTATCATGTCATCTGAAAATAGTGAGAGTTTTACTGCTTTCTTACCAGCTTGGGTGAATTTATTTCTTTTTGTTTTCTACTTGCTATAACTAGGACTTCCAGTACTATCTTGAATGAAAGTGGCTAGAATGGACATTCTAGACTTTTTTCTGACTTTACGGGAAAAAGTCTCAGTTTTTCCCCATTGACTGTGATGTTGGGTGTGGGTTTTTTATATAAGGCCTTTATTTTATCAAGATGTGTTCCCTCTAGAGCTACTTGGCAAGGGTTTTTATCATGAATAGATGTTGTACTTTGTCAGGTGCTTTTTCTGCATCTATTGAAATGATCTTATGGTTTTTATCATTTTCCTTATTGATGTAATGTATCACACTGATTGTTTTGCTTGTATTGAACCACACTTTCATCCCAAGAATAAATCCCACTTGATCATGGTATGTGATTTTTTTTAATGTATTACTGGATTTGTTTGTTTAGGATTTTTGTATCTATATTCATTAGAGACGTTGGCTGGTAGTTCTCTTTTTTTTGTGGTGTCTATCTGTTTTTGGTATCAGGGAGATGTTGATTTCATAGAATGAATTTGGAAGTTTCCCTCTATTTTTTGTTTTTATAGTTTAAGAAGAATGGGGTGGTATCAATTCTTCTTTAAATGTTTGGTAAAACTTACCTTTGAGGCCATCCGATCCTGGACTTTTGTTTGTTGGGAGTTTTTTGATTACTGCAGTTCAGGTAATTGGTCTGTTCAAATTTTCTATTTCTTTCTGCTTTAGTTTTGATAGGTTATATATTTCTAGGAATTTATCCATTTCTTCTAAGTTGTCTAATTTTTTGGCTTATAGATTTTCAGAATCCTTGAATATTTTTAATTGGAATGATTATAATGAAGCATTCTTTTAGGAAGATCAATTAATTAATTCTACAAATGTAAAAATATTCCATATTATTCATTATTCTTGCAATTCTGGGTATAATTAATGACAGAGATTTTGAGTTTGACCAGATAATAATTATTTTCATAGATGGTAATTTGTATTCTTGAGGTAAAAATGGCTCAATTTGTATTGAGCACTTTATCAGGTAGAGCTTGGTTTGAAACACAGATATCATGTTTTTATCCACATACTTATTTTCCATATCCCTTTGTTAACACTCTTTCAATGATATTAATTCCATGTTTTAATAATTACAGAAAACTGCCAGTCATTGCCCTTGAATCAATTTAAATATGTAACTAAAGTCAAGCTAACAATAGACTAAAGAGACATATTAAAATATAAGGAACAGTAGTAGGCACAATGAGATGAGGATGGACACTTCCTTCAACAGACCACCAGACACTCACTCTGCTCCCACCATGATGCTTGTAGGGGAAAAAAACAGCAGCAGTCGGGTGCCTAGGTGGCTCAGTGGGTTAAAGCCGCTGCCTCTGGCTCAGGTCATGATCCCAGGGTCGTGGGATCGAGCCCCGCATCGGGCTCCCTGCTCGGCGAGGAGCCTGCTTCCCTTCCTCTCTCTCTCTCTCTCTGCCTGCCTCTCTGCCTACTTGTGATCTCTCTCTATCAAATAAATAAATAAAATCTTTAAAAAAAAAAAAACAGCAGCAGTTAAGTGAGCAGTTGATAAAAAAGATGTATTGTTTTTAAAAAGCATGCAAAGTGACAGATGCATAAAAGGATTTAGATTGTCTTTATGCTGCACAAAGTGTCCTAATATAAGATTTAAAAAATGATTTAGGAGGCAAGATGGCAGTGGTAAAAGCATCATCTTTTTCTTTTTTAATCTTTCTAGACAGGAAGAAAAATATGACTGAATTAGATGTCAGTCATAGTACAATAATCATATATATATTATGAAATTTGATAAATCCTTACCATGAACACTGGTAGGTCATGATGCATAAAGAAATATTTTAAGTTTTTATTTTGTTTTACAACTAATCAGTGAGAAATAATATGAAACACAGAAGAAACCTCAAGGGAAAAAAATAATTTTCCTAAAAAGGTAGCAGAGAATTGAAATAAGTAATAAGATTGGAAAAATAGGGGAAAAATTGGAAAAGTAAAATGATTGGAAAAATCTAATTTGAGATTCTCTCATTCTAAGCCATTAAAAACACCTGAATGCTAACAGTTGTATATTACATTTTAAAAGGCATTTACTTCATTCTATCCAGCATTTTCCTACTTTGTTTTCTTATTCCATCCAATAATAATATAAATTAATACATATTTAAGAGCTACTCTGGCCATTCACTGGTACTTTTTGTGTGTGTGAAAGCGTTTTATTGGAGAACTATGTTCAGATGTTAAAAATTATATAGTTATTAGAAACATCTTTTACCCATGTGACTCTGTAGTTACTCCATCCAACAGTGTTGCAAACACATCTTTAAAAGAAGTAACACTGGGTGCCTGGGTGGTTCAGTGGGTTAAAGCCTCTGCCTTCGGCTGGGGTCATGATCCCAGAGTCCTGGGATTGAGCCCCGCATCGGGCTCTCTGCTTCTTGGGGAGCCACTTCCTCCTCTCTCTCTGCCTACCTCTCTGCCTACTTGTGATCTCTGTCTGTCAAATAAATAAATGGAATCTTAAAAAAAAAAAAAAGAAGTAACACTGCCTTTATTCACATACAATGCTAGCATCCTTACAAATGCCTTTAATGATCCTTGAGAATATATTTTATTTAATTTTTATATTTTATTTTATTTTACCACAATTCCAGTATAGTTAACATACAGTGTTATATTAGTTTCAGATGTATAATTTAGCGATTCAACACTTCCATACAGCACCCAACACTCATCATGACAAGTGCATTCCTTCATCGCCATCACCTATTAACTATTCCCCCAACCCCCTCCCCTCTGGTAACCCTCAGTTTGTTCCTTATAGTTAATTTTCCCTCTATCTCTCAGACATTTTTTACAAATATTATCTTTGGTCTTTAAAAGGCCTGTGAAACATATATGGTATCATCTTCATTGCCCAGATAAGGAAATTGGGTTCGAGATGTTGAGCCTTTCTCCAAGGAGTTAGAGTAAGGTGTGGTACTTGAGTATGATCTTAGGTTTGTGAAATTCTCTTTTTTTTTTAATTTTTTTTAAAAGATTTTATTTATTTACTTGACAGAGAGAGAAGGAGAGAGAGCAAGCAAGCACAGGCAGAGGGAGAAGCAGGCTCCCTGCCGAGCAAGGGGCCCGATGTGGGACTCGATTCCAGGATGCTGGGATCATGACCCAAGCCGAAGGCAGCTGCTTAACCAACTGAGCCACCCAGGTGTCCCAGGTTTGTGAAATTCTAATCCATGATCCTTCCAGGTGCTGCAGGTGTAGACCCCAAAGCACCTCCTGATACAATGCTCTCTATGTTGTAGGTGATCAATTAACATTTACTTATCTAACATGAATTTGATGAGGCATTTTAGTCATGTGCAACCAAGATTTCTGGTTCTAACTAATTGTAAGAAACACAAATTAATTGTAAGAATATATCATCAAATCACTAACAGCTTCAATTTCCTCAATTATAACAAAAAGATTACAAAACTGTAAGAATTAATTGATAGTACATAGTATAAACTACTCTACATGTGATGTAATGCTAGTCCACATTTACACACAACGCTATTAGCTCACTGGCCAGGTTAATACAGCATTTAATTATGAAACACATTGGTTCATTATTCTAAATTTCTTTTATGGAGTAAAAATTTTTTTTTAATTTTTATTTTTTAAAAATAAAAATTTGTTATTTTTCTCTTTTTCTATCTGTTCATAAAATAGCAGTCATAAGGTAGTTTTTAGGAGAGTGGTAAAACGAAGTACAGGGTTTAGGTTCTAATCTGTTACTTAGGCCACAAACTAACACGTTTTTATTCTCTAATCTTTACCTTTGTTAAGCCCTACAGGGCTGTATATCAATGAATTTAAGACCACCTCCTATTACTCATTTTTTATTGGCTAATAGTTCTTAGCTCAACCTTACAGTATTTGTTAGGCTTGCCAAAAATATTAAATTGTCTGGACAATTTTATGAGATAATGGAAATGTGTTTTCTCTTTTCTTGATTCTATAAAAGCAGTAAATGGTTTGCCTGAGCTGCATATTGTATGATACAGGATATGGTCAGAGTACTATTGTCATGGTTTATGGGGCTAGTCTGGATAGCCATCTCCTGTGACTAGAATGAAAGATAGAAGAAGGACAAAATGACCTACAGAAATTTTGTATTTCTAAATTTCATGTCAAAATGTTCCAAATGGCCAGGCTATATATCTTTAAAGGTGGGCTGAAAATATAGTAAGGGAGAAATTTAACCTTTTAGTGAAGACCAAGAAAAGCATCAAGCTTCCTGATGCAACATTACAGAATGACTTTAAAATCTTCTTTAGGAAAAAAAAATCACTAGAGAATTAAATCTTTCTTGAAAATCCCCTTCTTTTATATGGTTTGATGTCTGTCCCTAAGCCTAAGCACTTACATTTTTGACTGTGATAGGAAATATGCAGTTAAAAGGATTTTGTCTAACAGTGTTAATATTTGAGGTTTGAGACTCTGTTGGTGATACTGTGCATGTTCTGGAACCCCAGTGTTTAAGTTAAAAGATTATAAATTTTAAAAACTGTGAACATGATTTTAGAAACATAGAGAATGATTTTTACCTATTCTCCATACTGACAAATCCACTCTGTAGTGTTCCCTACATTTGTCTCTTCCATTTTTATACAAAATTGTGCTCGTTTATTGAACATGTCATGTGGTCAGTTGTTTCCAATTTTTTGTCCAGAAACTGTGTTTATTCAATTGTCCAAGAGATCTATTTTCCTCAGATATGATTTGACCCATTGTTAAAGATATTAGTTTCATTTGTTTATTTCTAAAACCTTAAGATTCAGGTCATTATGGTCACCACTCTTTAGTATGCAATGGTTAAATTGCTTATTTCCATACCATAAAATTTGTTAACTACTGTGGAAGACACAAATATTTACAAAATATAAGCCATATTAATTATGGTCTGTTTATATTTTGTCAGGCAGAGATCAAAAATCAAATGTGATTATGAATGTGTCATATAAACGATTGAAATGGATTCCTGTGATATAGTAAGTAGTTGTAGAGACTGATGAACTGGAGAGAGCATGACCTATCCAACAGTATTAAAAATATGTGAATAAGATGCTCTTCTAGCCAAAAAAAAAATTGACAATAAGCTGAGAGATGCAATAGGGCTAGAATGAAGGAACTGTATTTCTCTCTTTGGGAGGGGGTGCTCACGTAAGGAAAAATAATCATGACCAGCGCTGACTATGGCTTCACTTAGAGCTCTAGGGAGGCAGGCAGGGATGCAGTTCAGATAAGGATGAGGAATCCAAATGGAATGTATAAACACATAGTTAGCTAAAATCAGCACTGAATTTCTGTAGTAATGTTGGTACAAGTCATTGTTTTTCAGTTCCAGTCAAAGACATAGAACAGTGATATTGGAGCTCAAGACTACAGGTTCTAAAACTGTTCATCAAGATTAAAGAACTCTTCAGCATGAACTATGACAACATGGGCATGTTACTATAATAGGTCTCTGTCCTCAGTAACACATCTGTAAAATAGTGATAATAATAGTATCTACCTCCATATTTATTTTAAAGATAAAATGAAAATATACTTAAAGGGCTGGCACATAAAAAATACTACGCAAACATTTGTTATCATGAAATAATGAGCAACTGATAATGATTAATCTTAACATTTTTCTACACACTTGACTAAATACTGCAAATTCCATTTTCTAGACCTCAGTAAAGCGGGAGACAATACATCTTTTTATTGCATGTAAAGTCACAGGTTATTAGCCATCAGAAAACTTACAGAACCTCATATCCAACTCCTGATTATATTATAAGTAAAAGGTCTTACATCCAATTAGTATAAATAACTTGTTTCTAATCATACTGGTTAGAACAAGAAATAAATTACTAGAATACATATTTCCTCTGAACACCAGACCTAAAGATTTTCCTGAGACTCTCTGCTGGGTATATAAATAAAACCCATTATTTTCTCCCTATCATTGGTAATTAGTGAGCTAGAAATTGTCCCCATAATGATAAACATAGTCTTGAGAATTGGCCAAAGCAAAGATATTTTTTAGAACACTTGGTTGGCTTTTATGTGAAACAAAGGTTAAGAACCATGAATCTAAAAGTGATTTTCTCATTAAGCCTCTGTTGGAATGACCCCTTCTCTCATCACCATACTTTCATTCAAATAACTTCCACTTGAAAGTTGAAGGTTGTTATTATATGTACCATTTCATTTATCCATTCTTTTATTAATGTGAATATTTATTAAATATTTGTATATGTCTAATGGACTAGGTGTTGAGATTACAAGAACTTTAAGAAAGAAAAGACCTTGGCTTTTGCCATCTGCACTGACAGGATTTCCACAAATGTTAAATTTAAATCAGTGTTAATGAATAAAACAAAATATGGAGGAGATGCTATTTGTAGGTAACATGATTTTAACCATAGGTAATTCTAAAGAATCCACAAAAAAACTACTAGAGCTAATTAACAAATCCAGCAAAGCTGAAGATTAAATCCACATAAAAAATCAGTTTTACTTCTATACAAGAGAAAGCTATGAAATCAGTTCCATTTTTGGTGGAATCTAAAAGGATAAAATATAAGAATAAACCATAAGAATAAACCTTGCCAAGGACGTGAAAGATTTGCTAACTGAAAACTACAAAACATTGGTGAAAGTCATTAAAGAAGTTCTAAATAAATCAAAAGACATCCCATGTTCCTGGCTTCAAAGACTTAATATTGCTAAAATGACAATACTGCCCTAAATAATTTAGTTTCAATGCAATCCCTATGAAAATCCCAATTGCATTTTTTTTCCAGAAATGAATGCAAATGTAATCTTAAAATCATGTGGAATTCAAAGGGGCTTCACATGGCAAAGACAATATTGAAAAGAAGAACAAAGAGAGCTTCTCAACTTCAAAACCTACTAAAGCGCTACAGTGATCAAAAAAGTGTGGTACATGAATAAAGATAGACATAAACCTATGGAATAGAAATAAATTCATGCATATAGCCAACCGATATTTAGCAATTATATGAAAGCCATTCAGTGGGGAAAGGATAATCTAGCTAGCAAATGCTGCTGGGAAAAGTGAATGCCCACATACAAAAGAATGACGTTGAACCCTTTTCTTATATTGTATAGAAAAACTAATTCAAAATGGAGTAAATACAAAATATAAAAGCTAAACACATTCAACACTTAAAAGAAATAGAAGTAAATCTTCATGACCTTGGATTTAGCAATGTATGCTAAGTTATGACACCAAAAGCATGAGAAACAACATAAAGAATAGATAAAATTAAACTTCATAAAAATTAGAAACTTTTGTATAAAAAACATTATCAAGAATTTATTTATTTTTTTAAAAGATTTTGTTTATTTGAGAGAGAGAGCATGAGCAGGGGGAAGGGGCAAAGGGAGAAGGAGAAGCAGATTCTTCACTGAGCAGGGAGCCCAATGCAGGGCTCAATGAGATCCCAGGTCTCTGAGATCATGACCTGAGTCAAAGGCAGATGTTTAACCAACTGAGCCACTCAGGCACCCACATTATCAAATAATTTTAAAAGAACCTACAGAGTGGGAAAAAATATTTGTAAATCATATCTGATAAGAATCTGCTCTCCAGAATATACAAAAAACCCTTCCAACTCAATGACAAAATATAAACAATCAAATTATAAAGATCCCTGAATAAACATTTTTCCAAAGAAGATATACCTGTGGCTAACAAAACATCAGAAGATGCTCAACATCATTAGTAACTGAGGAAATGAAAACCAAAATCACAATGTGATACCACTTCAACCTACTAGAATGACTATAAAAAAATAAGGGGAAATTTTAAGTGTTGGTGAAGATGTGCAGAAATGAGAACCTTCATACATTGATGATGGGAATTATATGCACCATCTAACAGATAAAACTCATAATATCTAAAATCCATTGAAAAATTACCAGGTGTACAAAGAAAACATAACCCTTAATGAAGAGGAAAATAAATTAATCAAAATCAACCCAGACTAGCACAGATGCTAGAATTAGTAGTTAGAATTAAAAGTTGTTGTTATTATTATGTTAGAATTAAAAGCTATAACCACACATCATGCAATCAAAGAGTTACTCAGAGATATGGAAGACATAAGTATCCAAATTCCTAGAGCTAAAAATTTAATGTCTAAGATGTAAACACACTAGATGGGACTAATGGAAAATTACACATTGGAGAGGAAAATATTAGCTAATTAAAATGTAGTAATTAAAACTATATAAAAACACATTGAGAAAAGAAAATAAATTTAAAAAGTGAACAAGGCATCAGTCAGTTGTGAAATAATTTTAAGTTATCTAATATACATGTAATTGGAGGCCTTAAAGGAAAAGAGAGCAAGGATAAGATACAGAAAATATTTGAAGAAGAAATAACCAAAAATTTTTTCTAAATTTAGCATATAATAGGTGAAAGAACCCATCACCAGCTGACCCACACTGCAAGAAATCTAAAAGGAAGTCCTTAAGGCAGAAGAAAAAACATGCTAGATGGAAATACCTATCTATACAATGGATTATGAGTACTAGAAATGTTAGCTATGTCAAAAATTTAAGAATATTTCCTATTATTAAAGTTTCTTTGAACAAAAATAACATGAATGTAGTTCAGAGTTTATAACTTGCACAAAGGTAAAATGTATGCCAACAAATGCATAAAAGTAAGTGGGGGGGAGAATGAAAGTGTACTGTTTAAGGTTATCATAGCTGAAGTGTCATACCATCACATCAATGTAGACTGGTGAGTTAAAGATGCATGGCTATAAAGCATAAAGCAATAAACCATACAGCAGTTACTGAAATAACATAGTAGAGGGTCGTAAGTAGTGAGTTAAGTAAGAAAATAAAATAAGAACATGATGAATGGCTAAAATTAATAATAACAATTATAGATTAATAACAAAGTGTTGGCGAGAACATGAGGCAATAGAAACTTTTAGATACTATTGCTGGGGGGTATATTTCAAACATATTTGAGAGGCTCTAATAAAGATGAACATATGCACACTGTATGATGAAATAATTTCACCCCTACACATTCCTATATGTATATAACTATACATATATGTGAAATTGAATATTATAATGAGCAAAGTGAAGCATATTTACACAATGGAATATTGTAAAGCACGGAGAATAAATAAAGCATACTACATGTAATAATATAGATGAATTTCATGAACATACTATTGAGCTAAAGATGCCACAGACATGGAGCATATCTTGTATCATTTCCTTTACGTATGATTCTATGGTGTTGAAAGTCAAGATAGTGACTGTCTTTGTGGGCCAGTTTTTTTTTTTTAATTTTAATTTTTTTTATTTTATTTATTTGATAGGGAGAGACACAGTGAGAGAGGGAACACAGGCAGGAGGAGTGGGAAAATCAGAAGCAGGCTTCCAACTGAGCAGGGAGCCTGACGCAGGGCTCGATCCCAGCACCCTGGGATCATGACCTGAGCCGAAGGCAGATGCTTAACGACTGAGCCACCCAGCCGCCCCTGTGGGCCAGTTTTAACTGGATTTGAGAAAGGGGACTTCTGAGTTGCTTGTGAGGGCTTATTCCCTGAAATAGATGGTAGTTACCCAGAAATGGTCACTTTGTGGGAATCTATTATTTATGGTATAGATTTTACTTATGTGTGTACATTATACTTTTTAAAAGTGCACTTAAAAATCGCATGGTGGAAGCTGGATAACTGAGAGCAAATACAGTTTAAACTTTCAAGCCTTTCCAAGGTCTGTCAAATGTCAAAAGCTTCTATTATCTAGCTATAGACATGTGATGAGGACTTTAGATGTTGAAGATAAGGCGGGTATGATGGTGAAGGTGATGGGAAAAAGAATGCTTCCTTTTGTAAGAACGATGATGTATGTAATTTTGTAATTCTAAAAAAAAAAAAAAAAAGGTATAAAAAGAGGAATTTGAACCTTTCTACCCAGAATAAACTGATGCTGATCTTTTTGTAGCATTTACATCCAAAGTTTGTTTTTGTGTGTAGATGGTTTTATATTTTGATTTGTCTTGGTTTTTTACATAGATGGAAACAATAAACACATCATTTAAGTGCCTTTTTTGGTCATTCAGAGCATATAGTGAATGTTTTTTCCATTTTAATAATTGTGATCCTATCATAGTACTTTCAGTGATGATAACTGCAGCCTATTTTACATAAAAACATGAAGATCACCCCTTAGTATTTTACAACCTGAGGGGAATTAGTAGAGAAGGAAAAAGGGTTATTTAAATATTTTAAAAGTCAGTACTCAAAAGAGTTGACCTCCGGGGTACATAGAATGAATATCAAAATACACCATTAATAATTTGTTTGCTTTTATTTGCCATCTATGCATGATTTGAATTTTTAAAGGAAATATAGGATAGTTGACAAATCTGTCATTTGCCTGATTTAAAGTGTACACTACTAAGGTGCCTGGATGGTTCAGTGGGTTAAGCCTCTGCCTTTGGCTCAAGTCATGATCTCAAGGTCCTGGGATCCAGCCCCACATTGGGCTCTCTGCTCAGCAGGGACCCTGCTTCCCCCTCTCTCTCTCTGCCTACTTGTGATCTCTCTCTGTCAAATAAATAAATAAAATATTAAAAAAAAAAGTGTACATTACTATTCTGTCCATACTAGGCCCTTTTTCTTTTAAAGCTTTATTTAAAGTGGGAGGGGTAGAGGGAGAGGGAGAGAGATTCCCAAGCAGACTCCATGCTGAGCACCGAGCCCCAGGTGGGCTTGATTCTATGACCCTGAGATCATGGCCAACCCAAATCAAAGGTCAGCCACTTAACTGACTATGCCACCAACATGCCCTATATTAGGCCTTTTAATAGTGAGGTCAGGGAAGTAAAATTGATGTGCACTGGGAGAGACTCTTCCATACTTTCCAGTGGAATTGCAGTATGAAGAAGAAGATACTTGCTGTGTTAAACTACCTGATACTTACTTCTTTAAGTTCTCTCAAAAACATTTTTTTTTTTCTGAGATTGCTGAGGTTATTTGGTTGAGTCTATGGGAATAGCTCTAAAATTGTCTATAATCTGCAAATGAATCTGTATTAAACCTTAAACACGAGGTGCATACATGTGCTGCCTCTTTGAAAACTGGTTCGGTGAAATTCCAAATTTATTGCTCAAATAACTAAATATAACCAACTTCAACTTTTCAAGTTGGGCTTGAATTTTTAGCAATGGCATATATATTAGTCATGATTGGGCTAGAGCTCTATAACTTAATTTAGCTGTCTCCTGCAAGAGCATGCAGGACTGGCTAGATATTGAGTAAAACTGGGTCATGGTGAGCTTATTGTCCTTGGACAAGAGCACTCATAAAGTACACCTTCTCTATTTGAGAGAGCTCGTTGTGGAAGTTCTGAGGTGACAGAGAAACTCAAGCGGCAGGCGGAGAGCTGGGAGAACGCAGCTTTATTAACGTCAGCGAGCTCAGCAGGATCCTTCTCCAAATCTGAGCACCCGACTATGACTGGGGCAGATATTTATAGACAAACTAGGGATTTTTCCGGGGTCTTATAGCTGATTGGCTCGGGGTTACCCTGCAGTTCTCAAAGCTATGCGGAAGTGACTTGGTGGACAAGTGCCGAGTCTTCCTCGGGGTTCCTTATCTCAGTGAGGCAGCCATTTTGGGCTTTTCCGCCTCAAGCTAAATTAGAGACAATGAGGAACATTTCACACTGCCTCGCTTTGCTTTCTTCTTAACAAGCTGAAGTTTCCAAGTTGTATCTTGTCAGTTCCCACGGCTTAGTTGAGTCACTAATTAATATAAATTAATATAATTAATATTTTGCATTAATATTTTGCATTTTAATTAATATTTTGCATTAATATAAATGCAAAATCTTAGGTCAGCATTATGCAAGGTAACTGTCAGGGACTCTCTATTAGTTTGCATTTTCTGTGAATCAAATAGAATTTAGCATTATTTACCATCATACTCAACCACACCGACTAACACATAGAAATTACCACCATCAACTCTAGTCGGTGCTTAGTTATAAAAATCACAGCCTACTTTCCACAGGGCCACTGCAGTTTAAGAACAGAATTCCATTCCTGAATCAGGAAAATTATCTGAAAGAATTTCATTTTCTGCAGTAACTATATCTCAAGGCTCTGTTTCAGGTTGTGATTGAACGGGGGGGCTTTTAACATAGTTTATAGATCCACTGAATTGAACTGAAAGGCATCATGAAGGCATTTTCAGAAGATCCCACAATTCTGTAAGATTCAAAAACATCAGCCCATTTCTAGGCCAGTGACATTGTATTACACAAGTGAAATGTTATTTTGTAAAGAAGATCCAGACCTTGGGGTGCCTGTGGCTCAGTCAGTGAAGCTTCTGACTTAAGCTTAGGTCAAGATCCCAGGGTCCTGGGATCAAGCCCCACATCTGGTTTTCTTCTTAGTGGGGAGCCTGCTTCTCCTTCTTCCTCTCTCTCTGCCTATCACTCTTTCCCTCTCTCTCTGCCCCTGTAAAGTAAATAATTTTTTTTTTAAATTATTTAAAAAAAGAAGATTCAGACCTTGACTCCATTTCCCTCTCAATGTATATCTACTTTATGCATTCCTTCTGTCCCATCTCACCTGCAAATGCTAAGAGAGTTCTTGTTTTATAGCTGAGCTGCAGAATCCTGGATCTCCCAGCTCTATTAGACATAAAGGAATATGTTTATTGATAAAATTCAACCATATTTGTTGAATATATGTAGTACACCAACATTATATTGGGCCCTATGAGCATACATAGCAAAGTAGAAGGAGAGCTGCACATATTAGCAAGGAGAGTCAGCAAACCCCTATGTAGTGAGACTTTCAACATATCTGAAATATTGCTGTGCCCTAAAATACAATTTGCAATGTCACATAAATTTTACGAGGGAACATTCAGGACTTGCATCTATTTTTAAGAGGCAAATATTACAGAAAATAAGACAGTAATAATTTTGTTTTTATTCATTCTATACATTATGATTTCTTTCCTCTATACATCAAATTAAGACTATAGGCATTCCTATGAAGTATGTGGCATGGATAAGAATGGGTAAATTTCAGCATGATATATATTAGAAGTGGAAGAGGGCAGATCTTATCAACTACATACTGTAGAGAATTTTTAGGTATTAAGAAGAGAAAGAAGTGGCCAGGAAAGAAGAGATGTAATCAGAAAGGAAAGAAAGTGAATTCTCTTGGCCTCCTTCATAATTTTGCAGTATCTAAGTCTGAATACATAAGGGAAAAGTCAAAATGGGTTTCATGTTACAGGAATAACTCTGGACAGTAGTCTTCATGCTGAGCACTGTGTACTTCTCCATGGTCTTTCTGAAAAGAAAGGATGTCAGAGAAGCAGGGTATAAGGGTGAAGTGAGGACACAGGGAGCCTGAGGCTTTATCTTGACAAGAGAGCAGTTCTGCTTTGACCTATTTTACATTTTCTCCCTTAGCTTCTGAATAATGTATTCCACTATATAAATGATAGAGAGATTATTGGTAGGTTGATAATGAATGTACGGATGGATTAAAAAAAAATAAATGTAAAGGTACAAAGAATATGACCAATTCTTGTGGGTGACCATCTAATTTTTGTGCTCTGAGTCAATCTCCTCTTGTTCTATCTTTCCTCAGGTATGGGTCAGTCTCTTTGAGCAACAAAATATTATTCAAGCATAATTTCTGAGTGTGTCCTGTATAATCACAACAGATACAGAGTCTGTTTCTAGCCCTTATAATCTCATTTCTAATATGACTTTTCTCTATATTGACCCTAGCAAATTCATCCATGTAACTCTTCTAATTTTCTTTCCAAATTAAATAGTGAAAACCAAAAATCTTTAAAACAACCAAGTTATAATGAAAGCAATAGTTTCACATTGTATTCATTTGTGGGAGAAGCTAATGATAAAGTCAAGAATGAGAAAAAAATATATAGGATAAGGATAAAATGAAGTCTAAGAGCCAAAGTTTTCAATCAGTATAACTTTTGATTTCTTTTCTTCAATGTTGAACAAAAATAATGTTTAAGTATTTAAGCCCTTGGCACTTTTCCTCTCTAAAAATACCCTTCTTCGGAAGTCAAGGGTAAATTTTATATCCACTCTGCTCAAGACTGTCAACTGTCTCAATGTGAATGAATTTTCTAGATTCTCTGGTTGTTTGTCTTACCTGCTAGGGAAATTCCTGGAATGAGGAATAAAAATAGATATTCAGAGATTGGTGTAGTTATTTGATTCATCACCTTGTCACTTCCCACCCTCCTGTCTCTGTATTTTCTCTGCTGTTTGTCACAGGAGGACAATGCAGATGCATATTAATGAGACCAGGCTAGGCAGCTACCCAACGCATTTTTCTCAGTCTAGAAAAAGTGTCTCAATGCTATTTACAAAAGTCTCTGAGAGGACAGTTACATAAGCTGTTGTTAACCTTAAGGGAGTTTAGGAGACATAAAATAGAGGCAAGGTGATACTAAAGGTGGTCCTAAAAATCATGGCAAACAGTATTTATTTTTCTTAATCTAAAGTCATATGATATGACACAAGCTATGCAATACTGATATATTTGCAAGAAAATGTCCTTGATCTACACAGAATTTTATTGCAACTATCATTTGAATATTAATAACATAAGAAAAAGTAAGTGATATTTATTCAGAATTGGGAGAAAAATATTTGTGAACCACTTATCACCAAAAACTTTATGTTAATAGAGATATTTAAGATTAAGTGAGGTAGAGAGAGCTAAAAACATTATATTTCACAGGATTAGTAAGGAATCTGCTCCCTTATTGCCCCCCAAAAAGACATTGAAAAATGATGAGATGCACATTAGAACTTACTATACTACCTTGATGTAAAAAATAATATAATTTTCTATAAAAAATTTAAAAGCCTAGAGATATATAATATAATGCTTAATAAGTATACTAATAAGTTATTTTCATCTGCTTAGATGTATTATCATTAATAACAATGCTATTACTTTGATGCAAATTTTAAAAAGGATAATTATCACATTTATGGATGCCTTGAATATGAAGAGAGAACTGGCATAACTTTTTTTATTCTATTTTACTTATTTATTTGACAGAGAGAGAGATCACAAGTAGGCAGAGAGGCAGGCGGGAGTGGAGGGGGAAAGCAGGCTTCCTGCTGAGCAGAGAGCCCAATGTGGGTCTCAATCCCAGGACCCTGAAATCATGACCTGAGCCAAAGGCAGAGGCTTAATCCACTGAGCCACCCAGGTGCCCCCCGGCATAACATTTTAAAGTCTAAAGTTCAAAATTATGTCAATCATCTGTAATGCTGCATAAAAATCTGAAAGAAGACATTGAAATTATAAAGACAAAGATTGCATTTATATACATGTGTGTGTTTCACCCTTCTACTTCCTTTCATAAGCCATCATTTAAATTTCCTTCCCTCCTTGAATATAACCTAATCTCAGTAAAGTATCTTTTAAACACATTTCAATCTAAGTTGAAAGTACAGTTGATTGGGGGGACGCCTGGGTGGCTCAGTTGGTTAAGCGGCTGCCTTTGGCTCAGGTTGTGATCCCAGGGTCCTGGGATCGAGTCCCGCATCGGGCTCCTTGCTCAGCAGGGAGCCTGCTTCTCCCTCTGCCTCTGCCTGCCACTCTGTCTGCCTGTGCTCATTCGCTCTCTCTCCCTCTCTCTCTGACAAATAAATATATAAAATATTAAAAAAAAAAAAAAGAAAGTACAGTTGATTGTTGAGCAATAGAAGTTTTGAACTGTGTAGATCCATGTATAGGCAGATTTTTTACAGTAAGGTACTATAAATGTATTTTCTCTCCCTTATAATTTTCTTAGTAACCTTTTCTTTAAGCCTACTTTATTGCAAGAATATAATATATAATACATATAGAATACAAATATATGTTAATCAACCATTTGTTATTGGTAAGTCTTTAAGTCAATAGTAGGTTATTAGTAGTTAAGTTCTGGGGGAATCAAAAGTTCTGGGTTGATTTTTGACTGTGTGGGGTTCACCAACTCCCATGTTTTTTGAGAATCAATTGTAAATATTTGCTGGCTAAGTGGAGATAGTGCCTATGAGTTTTGCATGTTGACAGATGGTAACTAAGTTCTTAACTAAGAAATTGAAACTCTAACTTGAAATTTAGGTCAAGAGCAACCTTTATTTTTAGGTATGTGGACACATTCCCAAAAGCCATTGATAATACTGCATGTGAAGCTGGACAATCCATCTGTCAGTACAGAAAGCATAAAGTTACTAGACTACTGGGTCAGGAAATAATGGATCCCACCCAGAAAGTCCAAAAGAAAGACATTTAAAGCTCAGTAGTTCACTCAAAACTATTAAGTACCTCTAATTTCTAAAAAAATAATTAGAGTTCAGTGTCCTTGTGGCATATTCTTAGTCATCTTTACTGGTTCATTATCCAATACTTGACCTTTAGATTTCAAGCTCCTCAAACATCTCTCCCAACTCTTTCCTCTCCTGACTCAGAATCCTCTATGGATCTTTTTACTCTGTGCTATAATCCACACTGCTGTCTTCAAGTACAATATGTATGCAGATAACTTTTTCAAATTTTTATCTCTTTTCTTCCAAGTCTATACTCCTTTATCAAACTACTTTCCTAAGATATCTTGCTGAGATACCTTAAAGACACTTAATTCAGCATATCTGAAATCAAATTTATTACCTTCCCTCAAAAATGGTTCTTACTCAGGGTTACATTCTTAATGAGTGAAGCTAGAATTTGTAGGACTCTGAAAGTCAGAAATCTAACACTTAACCCTAATCACTCCTACTTCCTCACATTCATAACCAATACTCTTTTATTTGTTATTGATATTACCTTCTAAATATCTCTCTCAAAACTGCTTTCTTGGGTGTCTGGGTGGCTCAGTTGGTTAAGCCACTGCCTACAGCTCTGGTCATGATCCTGGAGTCCCAGAATCAAGTCCCACATCAGGCTCCCTGCTCAGTGGGGAGCCTGTTTCTCACTCTGACCCTCCCCCATCTCATGTTCTCCCTCTCTCTCTCAAGTAAATAAATAAGATCTTAAAAAAAAAAAAAAACCTGCCTTCTTTCTTCTCTTAATAACTCCTCCCACAGTTTCACCTACCTTCATCCCTTTTGTAGACCAATCTAATCATTAGCTAATGGTTTTCACCTCTTTGATTCCTGCCTTCTCTTAATCCATTTTATACATGGCAAACAGGATATTTTATGAGACTGACACGCTACCTACTGCACTAACGAGTCACCTTAAAGAGGATATTTTAAAACTGAAAATCTTACTACTACTTTCTTTTCCCAGTTCATACTCTACTTAGGCTCCCAGAACTTATTTCAGCTTTTAGGTTACCATTTCCCCTCACAAATCAAGGTCTTTGCACTTGTCCTTTCTTCCATCTGCCTAGATTATTTTGTTCAAACTCTCCTTCCCTACAAAACTGTTCAGCTGTCAGCTCTCAACTCACATGTCTTTTTCTTAAAATAGACTTCTTTGATGTCCCATATTGAATCTGGTCCCTTCATAGATTTTAAAATATCTGTCTTTTTGCAATATGTTTAGGACCTTGTAATTATATTTGTGTGATCACACTATGTCTGCTTCAACCTCTATTCTATAGGTCCCACAAAGGTAGGTGCCACATGTTGCTTCATAATTTACTGAAAGTCTACATTTGGTATAATCAATGTAAACTGTATGCTAGTATATACAAGTTTAAAACTACATGTTGAATAAATGAAATAATAGTATATGAGTATAACAAAGTATTTAAAAATTAGGAACCTACAAAAGAAACGTGGGGTATTGAAAAAAAGTTTTGCTTTATTTGTGCTATTGGTATTTAACTGTATTAACACACTTAAGATTTTATTGAGAAACAATGTAATTAATTTAAGTTTGTTTATGAGTTGCTATGAAATCAATGGCAAGAAGTTTAAATTGATTAGGCATTAAATAATATACTCCTTGGAACAGCTTTAAGATTTTGCTCAATTTCTCACCAGTTCAAAATAATTGTTAGACCCACTTTTAGGAATATGCTGTGGATTGGATAAATGTGCTTGAATATAAAAGGGTTTTTTTATAATTTCTTTTTCCTCAAAATATTTATTTATTGACATTTATGCACAACCCTTGTTCTCCACATTTTTACACAGAGATATATCATTTCTCTTCTTTCTCATTTTAAAAATGTTAAAACATGCATCCTACTGCATTCTCCACTTTAAATATACTTGCACATATGCAAAATAGAAATGTATCCAAACTTCCCGATAAAACCCTAATTTGTAGTTTGAGCCAATTCCTGATGTTTTCTATAATTTTTTTCAGAATCAGATTTTTAATCTCCTTATTAAGCTGAAAATATTTTTTTCAGTATTTACAAAGTATAAGACTTAATATTAAAAAGTGGATGCAGTAAATCCAGATTAATATTTGTCTCAAATGTTCTGAAATTCAATTATGTTATTTTAAACTCTTACTAAGACCCTTCTTAAAGAACTTAGTAATGATTTATCTGAACCCACTGCTAGGCAGCTTCTCCACTAATGATCCATAGGACAATATGTAAACTAATATCAAAGCCAATAAGAACATATGATGACAGGGACTTTGACTCTGAAAGTGCTAGCATTTGGGATCACTGAGTGTGGTAGTAAATTTTATGTGTCAGCTTTTATATGAGATTAACATTTGGATTGGTGAACTTTAGTAAACAGATTCTCCTGCATAATATAGATAGGCCTCATACAATTAGTTGAAGGCCTGGATAGAAAAAGACAAGCCTCCCCAAAAGAGAGAATTTTCCAGTAGACTGCCTTAGGACTTTATCTGTACTACTGGCTTTCCTGGGACCCTAGCCTGCCAGCCCATACTGCAGATGATAGACTTTTCATCTTCCATAATCATGTGGGCCAATTCCTTATAATAAAATATTTATATATATACTTTATACTATAATAAAAATCTTTATATATTATATAATATATATGCATATACATATATACACATGTATAAATATATACATATATCTATATATATAAAATTTACAGGATATGTGCGTGTGAGTCTGTATATCCACACACTCTCTTGGTTATGAGTCTCTGAAGAACTCTAATACAATGAACATTAATGGTTATAGGACTATTTACACTTTAGATTCAAGTACACAAAGCTGGGGCTCCTGGGTGGCTCAGTGGGTTAAAGCCTCTGCCTTGGGCTCAGGTCATGATCCCAGGATCCTGGGATGGAGCCCCGCCCACATCGGCTTTCTGCTCAGCAGGGAGCATGCTTCCTTCTCTCTCTCTGCTTGCTTCTCTGCCTACTTGTAATCTCCCTCTGTCAAATAAATAAATAAAAATCTTTTTTTAAAAAAGTACACAAAGCTGTCGAATGTTAAAGAATGAAGAAAGATCCACCATACAAACATTAATCATAATGGTAATATAGTTACTTGAGTAATATAATCAGAATTTACTCAAATCTTTTAAAATTTTAATAGAAAAAAGAGGGATGTGTTATGATGCAAACAATAGTTAATTCATAGGAAGATAAAGCACTTGTAAGCATACACACCTAAAAATAGAGCATAAAAATGCCTAATATGAAGCAAAAATGAACAGAATTGAAATGAGGAGGTATACAACAAAATTAGTTGGCGACTTCAGTAGCCTATTCTCAGTAACTGACTGAAGAGTGAGGCAGAAAATCAGTAAAGATAAAAAAGACACAAATAACACTATCAATCAACTTGGCTTAACTTACATCTATAGAACATTCTGCTACAATACCAGTAAAGAATTCATTACAAGTATACATGGAACACTCACCAGTATAAATCATAGGCTAGTTCATAGAAAAGTCTCAATACATTGATAAGAATTGGAATCACACAAAGTGTATTTCCTGACCAAAATGACCAAAATGAAATTAAATTAGAAATCAAAAACAAAATAGAATTTGAAAAACACACAGATATTTGGTAAATAATACATTTTCAAATAGCCCATTGATAAAAGAGTAAATCACAATGCATAATTTAAAAAAATTAACTTAATAAAAAACAAAGTACAACATATCAAAATTTATAGTATTTATCTAAAGCAGCATTATAGGGAAATTTAGAGTCTTAAATGCCTATTCTAGAAAAAAAGAAAGACATAACTTAATCTTCTACATTAAGGCTACTGAGAAAAAGAAAAGCAAATTTAACCAAAAGCAAGCAGAAGAAAAAATAACAAAGATCAGAACAGAAATCAAAGAAAGAAAAACAGAAAAACAATGAAGAAAACAATGAAACCAAAAGTTGGCTCTTTTAAGGACTGGCAAACCTTTAGCTAGATTGTCAAGAAAAAAGAGAGAAGACTCAAATTATTAAAATTAATAATGAAAAAGGATAATATGGATATTTCAGAGATTTAAAAAATTAGGAGGGCACTATATACACATAATCTATATTCTACATTGATCAGAAAAATTCCTGGAAAACAGTAGTTACTACAACTAACTCTAAAAGAAATGGAACTTCTGAAAGAAAAATAAGAAGTGAAGAGATTAAATTACTAATTTTAGCATTTCCAAAATAAAAAGCCTAGGTCTGATGGGTTCACTGTCAAATTCTACCATCATTTCTGGAAAAAAAATAATACCAATATTATAAGATCTTCCTCAAATTTTATCAAAGGAGAGAACAATCCTCAACTCATTTTATGAGGTCAACATTTAGTAATACGAAAACACCAGAAGACGACAAAACAAGAATATTACAGGCCAATATGCCTTATGAACCCAGACACAAAATCCTCACCCTAAAAGTAGCAAAGCAATTCCAATAATATACAAAAACGCCATGATTATTTACAATATAAAAGACAAAACCATATGTTCATCCAGGTACAGGAAAAAAAAAGTTTGAAAAACCCAAATTCAAAAACAACAACAAAAACCCAAAACAAAACAGAAACTCCGAACAAACTAGAATAAAAAGGAACTTAATCAATCTGGTAGAGTATCTATCTACAAAAAAACCTACAAGAATTACTATATTAATACCAAAAGCCCAATGGAGTTTTGAAACTCAGAAGTGAGCAAACAACTCAGTTATAAGCATGAAAAATATTTACATCATTATTCTCACCAAAGAAGTACTATGTAAAGATGTGTGTGCATGTGTCCTTGTGTATGAATGGCTCATAAACACATGAAAAGAAGCTCAACACCATTGGTCATTACAAAAATGCAAATCAGAGGTTTTCCAAGATGGCAGAAGAGTAGGAGACCATAGTTTTGTCTGGTCCCAGGAATTCAGCTAGATAGCTATCAAATCCTTCTGAAAACCTGTGAACTCAACCAGAGATCTAAGAAAAGACCCCAACAAAAAGGAGAATTACAGACCAATATCCTTGATGAATATGGATGCCAAAATTCTCACCAAAATACTAGCCAATAGGATTTAACAGTACATTAAAAGGATTATGCACCAAGATCAAGTGGGATTATGCCAGGGCTGTAAGTATGGCTCAATATCCACAAATCAATCAATGTGATACACTACATTAATAAAAGAAAGGATAAGAACCATGTAATCTTCTCAATAGATGCAGAAAAAGCATTTGACAAAGTATAGCATCCTTTCTTGATTAAAACTCCTCACAGTGTAGGTAAAGAGGGTACATACCTCAATATCATAAAGGCATATATGAAAAGCCCACAGCAAATATCATTCTCAGTGGGGCAAAACTGAGAGCTTTTCCATAAGGTCAGGAACATGAGAAGGATGTCCACTATTACCACCATAGTTCAACATAGTACTAGAAGTCCTAGCCTCAGCAATCAGACAACAAAAAGAAATAAAAGGCATTCAAATTAGCAAATAATAAGTAAAACTCTCACTCTTCACAGATATCATGACACTCCAGGTGGAAAAACTAAAAAACTCCACCCCAAAATTGTTAGAACTCATACAGGAATTCAACAAAGTGTCAATATATAATCAGTGCACAGAAATCAGTTGCATTTCCATACACTAACAATGAGATAGAAGGAGAAATTAAGGAGTTGATCCCATTTACAATTACACCAAAAACTGTAAGATATTTAGAAATAAACCTAATAAGAAGTCAAGGGATCTGTACTCAGAATATTAGAGAACACTAATGAAATAAATTGAGGAAGACACAAAGAAATGGAAAAACATTCCATGCATGTGATTGGAAGAACAAATATTGCCAAAATGTCTATGCTACCTAGAGCAATCTATACATTCAATGTTATCCCTATCAGAATACCATCAACTTTTTTCACAAATCTGGAACAAATGATCTTAAAATTTGTATGGAAAGACCCCAAATAGCCAAAGGAATGTTGAAAAAGAAAACCAAAGCTGGTGGCAACATAATTCCAGACTTCAAGTTCTATTACAAAGCTATAATCATCAAGACAGTATGGTACTGGCACAGAAACAGACACATAGATCACTGGAACAGAATAGAGAACTCAGAAATGGACCTTCAACTCTATTGTCAACTAATCTTCGACAAAGGAAGGAAGAATATCCAATGGAAAAGTCAGTCTCTTCAAAAAATGGAGTTGGAAAATTGGACAGCCACATGCAGAAGGATGAAACTGGCCTATTTTCTTAAATCATACACAAAAATAGGCTCAAAATGGATGAAATACCTAAACGTGAGACTGGAATCCATAAAAATCTTCGAGGAGAACACAGGCAGCAACCTCTGGGACCTTCAGTCACAGGAACTTCTTGCTAGACATGTCTATAAAGGCAAGGGAAACAATGGCAAAAGTGAATTATTGAGAATTTATCAAGATCAAAATCTTCTGCACAGCAAAGGAAACAGTTGACAGAGCCACAGACAACTGACAGAATGGGAGAAGATATTTGCAAATGTCTTATCAGATAAAGGGCTAATGTCTAAAATCTATGAGGAACTTATCAAACTCAACACCCAAAGAACAAATAAATGCTACCATTTATCCAGTAAAGTAATGGGCAGAAAACATGAACAGAAATTTCTCCTAGGAAGACATCCAAATGACCAAGAGACATATGAAAAAATGCTTGACATCACTGGACATCAGGAAAATACAAATAAAAACCACAATGAGAAACCACTTCACACTGGTCAGAATGGCTAAAATTAACAAGTCAGGAAATAAAAGATGTTGGTGAGGATGTGGAGAAAGGAGAACCCTCTTACACTGTTGGTGGGAATGCAAGCTTATCAGCCACCTTGGAAAACAATATGGAGATTGCTCAAAAAGTTGAAAATAAAGCTACCCTACAACCCCTATGACCCAGCAATTGCACTACTATGTATTAACCCAAAAGATACAAATGTAGTGATCTGAAGGGGCACCTGCACCCCAATGTTTATAGCAGCAATGTTCACAATAGCCAAACTATGGAAAGAGCCCAGATGTCCATCAACAGATGAATAGATAAAGAAGATGTGGTATACACACACACACATATATAGATGCATATACATACAGTGGAATACTACTCAATGAAATCTTGCCATTTGCAATAACAAAGATGGAACTAGAGGGTATTATGCTAACCAAAATAAGTCAATTAGAGAAAGACAATTATCATAAGGTCTCACTCGTATGTCAAATTTAAGAACCAAAACAGAGCATCATAGGGAATGGAGGGAAAAACAAAACAAGACAAACTCAGAGAAGGAGACAAACCATAAGAGACTCCTAACTATAGGAAACAAAATGAGAGTTGCTGGAGGGAAGAGGGTTAGGGGAAGGTCAGGTAATTGGTTAATGGTCATTGGACAGGGCATCTGATATAATGAGCACCGGGTATTATGTAAGACTGATGAATCACTGACCTCTACCTCTGAGACTAATAATATACTATATGTTAATTAATTGAATTTAAATTTAAAAAAATTTTAAAGAAAAATGCAAATTAAAAACACTTGAAAAATTATTTCATATCCATTAGAACATCTGTAATAAAAAAAGACTGAGAATAATAATTGGTGTAATGGATGAGCTTCTAAGTAAAAGAAGCCAGATACCAAAGACCACATATCATGTGATTTAACTTGTATAAAATATCCAGAAAAGACAGAAAGTTCTATATGAACAGAAAATTGATTTGGGGTTGCCTGGAGAAAGCAGGAATTGATTGCATGGGGATATTTTAAAATTGATGGAAATTTTCTATAACTGGATTGCAGTGGTGTTTGTCCAACTCTATGAAAATGTACTAAGTATCACTGAATTACATATTAAAATGGTTTAATATTATGACATGTAAGTTACATATTAGGAGAGCTCTTAAAAAATAAAAATAAAAAAATAAAGTTATTACATTAAGAACTGAGAAGGGCACTTATATTTTTCAGCACTGAAAAACCATTTATTCATATATATCATAAAAGCATCCAACCATGTATAAAATGAACAATTTCAAAATCCCACATTACTCATATAATGAGTACATGTAAAAACCATTTTTCTATTCCATGGTTGTATATCCACTGTATTTTTTATCTCCCTACCCAAGATCTAGATGTGCAGGACCTTTAAGATTCTTAACAATTTCATTATAGGTGATAGAATGAGCCAGAAATATAAGAAAAAGTGGTTTCCCCCAACTATTTATAGTACTTGACAGCACTGGACTCGGATTTGGTTTGAACATTCCCTTTTGTGCTTTTTTTCTGTCTGGGTAAATTATCTCTTGGATAAACATAATGACCCAGATGTATTGTGAAAAGGCCTGTCAGAGACCCAAACACTGCACTGAATCCTCAGCAGTGAGAGAAAGAGAAGTCAACAGTCAAGTCACCTCCATGCCAGACCTGCTAGGAGTGGAGTTTGCAAGTGTGTCACATCAAGGAAATTCCTTTCTCCTTTCTCATCATGGAGAGAACAGCTACTCCCATCCCCTCATTTTCAGGACCAGATTCATAATTGGCAGGACACAGTGTGTAATAAAAATGCTGGGGCTCTTGTTCAAAAACCATTAAGAATTTCAAAACAGTGAAAGTAGCTCATCAAATCAAGTGTTGGGCCCCTGTTGGAAGGGGCCTCTGTGACTACACAGGTCACAGGCCCGTTAAGACTGTCCTGGTTCCAACTCCTTATTTGGTAGCCCATGGTCTTGCTAGCACTCAGATGATAAGGATGGCACTCATTATCCTCAGACTGCAGTTTGAAGAACCCTCTTAAGTGAGCACTAGAAGTCTCGACTGAGAATGAGTCAGCAATGCTTACCTAATTACCACCAAGAAGAAAGCAGTCTCTCAAATAAATGGGAGATAAATAAACCTCTTGTCACAACAGTTAGAGACAAAAAAATAAAAATGCTACTTGATGTAAGCTAAATTACCAAAAGAAGGCACAAAATATTTCTACTGAAAAATAACTTGTACCCAGTACCTTAGATTTTTAAGAACATCAGACACATTATGGTGTCTGTTATGCATTCCCTACGCCTTCATATTTTGTGATACAGAACTTGTATTAACTCTCACACTCTAGACAAATCTTAATTGGTAGCATTTCTGATTCTCAAAATTTTCAGCCATTCAAACACGATGAAAACAGGTACAGAATTTTAAAAGGATAGATAAGAACTGGTTTTTCTTAAGTTCATTCACTTTTAGCAAGCACGGAGTGATAGAAGGTATACATCCTAGCACATTTGGACAAGGTGATCTTGATTTCACAGTTGAGAGATTCCTGTTTACTTCTCTCCACCCATTTATCCAGCACCTATTTCATTTCTTTCACTTCAGCTGTAAGGTCGTCTCTGTTTGCTCTCTGGAACTCCTTTCAATATTTTGAATTTCTTTCTGCAGTTTTGTCTGTTCTGTGTGGAATCTTGGTAATGTCTGAAAATTTCCTCAGTCCTTGTTAGGTCCTGGGATTTCTCTGATCCCTGGGGATGCTGTTAAGAGGAATAGATTAGGTCTCCAGAGTATCTTGTAGGGTTGGACTGGCAAAATTACCAAGTGGATACAAATTTAGTACCTGACTCTGCACGTGTCTGCTCTGCTCTAATGAGTGATGTTTAGGGCATCCACTCGCAGTTCAGCTTGTCATGGAATCTGTTTTCTACTCTGTAACGGCTTTCTTTTTCAGAAACTGATTATAAGGAACACTTTATCCTGTATTTCCTGCCTTGGGATTTTATTAGTTTTGTGTGAAAGATTTCTAGAAATGTGAACTGTTAGCATTTTCTAACACAAATTTACCTTATTTTATAATTTATTCAAACTTATCTTCCTCTCTCAAACAGACATTATACTTGTACCTCCATTCAATTTTTAAGGTAAACTTCTTATTTGAAGATAATTGTAGGTTTACATGAAGCTACAAGAAATAATTCAGAGAAATCCCATCTATCCTTTATCCAGTTTCCCCGATAGTAAGATCTGGCAAAACTATAGTTCATTACAAAAGAAGGACGGACATTGATACAATCCACTGATGTTATTTGAATATCCCATTTCATGGAATACGTGTGTGTGTTTAGCCCTATATAATTTTATCATGCGTTGGCTTGTATATCTGCCACCACAGTCAAGAGACAGAATAGTACCAGCACCACAGCTGGCTTTTTATAACCACACTAAACTCCTTCCCCCTGCATGCATCTGCCCCCTCTCACCTTTAACTGCTGACAACTACTAATTTGTTCTCCATTTCTATAATTTGTCTTTTCAAAAATATTCTATTGTACATTGTGTGACTTTTAGGGGATTTGTTTAATTCACTCAGCATACTTCCTCAGAGAATCATCCAGTTTGTTGCATATAACAATAGTCCGTTCCTTTTCATCGCTGAGTACTATTCCATAGTAGATATTCCACAGTTTCTTTAACCATTCTCTCATGGAAGGACATCTAGGTTGTTTAAAGATTGTATGTCATGAATAAAGCTGCTGTGAACATTTGGTATGGGTTGTTGTGTGAATGTAAGTTTTTACTTCTCTGAAATAAGGTCTAAAGAGCACAACTGCTAAATCATGGGGTAACTGTATGTTTAGTTTTACAAGAAACCACCAAATTATTTCCCAGAGTGAGTGTACAGTATTTGGTGTTATCTCCTTTGTGGATTTTATCCAGTCTAGTAGGTGTGTGGTGATATCTCATTGTAAAGATGATGACTCAATGATGTTGAACATTTTTCAATATACTTATTTGCTCTCTGCATAGCATCTTTAGTAAAAGTCCTCTCCATGTCTTTGTCTAATGTCCAATGGATTGCTTATTTTTTATCATTGATTTTATATATATGCATACATGTATTCATTCTAGACTCTAGTCCTTTGTTGAATTTGCAAGTATTTTCTCCCTGCCTACAGATGGTATTTTTATTTTTATTCTCTCTGCAGGGTACTTCACAAAGGAGAACTGTTTTATTTTGTTGATGGGGTCCAGTTTACCTGTTTTTTAATTTTATTCCCTTTTTTCTCCTTTTTGTGTCAAGAACTCTGCCTAGCACTAATACAGAAAAATGCTATCTTAACTTTTATGTATGTATGTATTTATTTAGAGAGTGTGTGCAGGGGGAGGGGCTGAAAGAGTGAGGAGAGAATCGCAAGCAGACTGCATGCTAAACATGAAGCCTGATAAGAGCCTCGATTTCACAATACTGAGATCATGACTGGAGCTGAAATCAAGTGTTGGATGCTTAACTGACTGAGCCACCCATGTGCCCCAATGTTATCCTACTTTTTAATAGTTCTAATAATTCAGATTTAAGTTCATGATCCATCTTTAAGTTCTTTTTTTCCTGGTTTTTTTTTCTATTGATATCTAATTACTCCAGTACCATTTCTCATTAAACTGCTTTTGTATGTTTGTCAAAAATAATGCATATTTGTGTGGCTCTATATCTGCATTCTCTCTTCTATTAATTTATGGATCTATCTTTCTGCCAATACCATACTCTGATGGTTACAGTAACCATAATGTGAGCCTTACTATTGGGTAGATTTGTTCATCCCACTTAATCCTATCTTCAGATTATTTTGGTTATGCTAGGGCTTGTGACTTTCCAATATTTTTTTTAGAATAAGTTTTTCTATGTCTACAAAACACCCATCTGACACTTTCACTGGAATTGTGCTAAAGTTATAGATCAGTAAAGGATAATTGTCATCTCTAATATGTTGAATTTCTATTTCTATTATGTTGAATTTTCCTGGAAGTGAAGGGGTGGGAGAGTTAGAAAATAGTAGAGTCCTCACTATAACTACTGCACAAAGGTTAAGTTTAATATAAGAGGTTTCCATAGTTATTTAGATGTCACAATATGGTTATTGCTTTACTTATGTGGATAATTTTAATTTTTCTTTCGCTCATTGTTGAAAGGAGTGTTGATGGGAAAAAATGAAAACCAAAATTCAAGTAAGAATAAAAAAAAAGAAGTTTCTTTTTATTCTTCCCTAAACTAAGACCTTTAAAATGTTGACAATTTTGCTATAAGCCAGTGAAACCCCACTGACCTGTCACTGTGACCATTCCACATACAGAGCAAAATGATTAAATAGATTAATTTTTCCTATTTTTTTTTGGCTTCCTTTTTCAGTGTCTTCCCCTTGGAACTGTCTTTGGTCAAGTACAATTAATAAATATTGGAAAGAGGATTCTAAGACTTTTTATGAACTAAATTCACAGAAGTTATTTAATTCTGACCCTCATGTTCCTTACATGGGAAAAATGAAATGATACTATATAACTAGTAAAACTGTTCAAAGTTCAATTGTGATAATTTATGTTAAATGTTCACAAAATCTCAGCAGAGACTCTAAAAGTGTGCTTCCTTTTATTAATTGTACTTACTCCATTTTCAGAGGAAATTTTCCAGTTGGCTATCATAAAATTCTATATTTTATTCCTTCCCCAGAAGATTTTACTGCTGGAAAGTAAATTGTATCTTAGAAGATTTTTTAAAGACTTTTTTTATTTGACAGAGAGAGTGTGAGAGCACAAGCAGGGGGAGCAGTAGAAGGTGAGGGAGAAGCAGACTCTCCGCCAAGCAGGGAGCCCCAATCAGGGCTCCATTCCAAGACCCTAGGATCATGACCTGAGCTGAAGGCAGATACTTACCCATCTGAGCCACCCAGGCACCCATTGAAGATTGTTTTTTTAAAGAAATTTTTAATAGACTCAGTATACAATCTATCAAAATTAAAGACAGATATTTGTACAACATTGGTTTTCTGGGATGACTGCATTTAAAGCAAAGGTTCTCAGGTATTTCATCTGAAGTTTGGAAAGATAGTGGAGGAGGAGCTACACAGAGAGGGTAGAGAAATGGACCCTCCCGCTGAGGAGCTCACAAGGCAAAGACTAATCCTCATAATGTCTGGCTTCAAGAACAAGAGAGGCTGAATTCCCTGAGTTTACAAAACAAGTGGGACTTGGAACTTGGAGCTTTAGAAGTCAACTGATTCAGCACTGGGCAAATTGAATGAAATGTTGAATTTCTAATCTGTGATCACAGTATGTTTTTCCTTTTATTTAGGTCTTTCTTGATTTATTGATCAGCATTTTATAATTACCTAAGCATACAGACTCTGTCTTTACTTTTTTTGATAGTATAAGTATTTCCATTTCTTTGGAGCTGTGCTTTTATTTTTGGTGTTCATATACCTGTAAGTCATTTATAGTTAATATATAGAAATGTGATTGATTTTTTTGTGTTGATCTTATATCCTGTAATCTTACTGAACTCACTCTCTAGTTCTAGGAATACTTTTATAGATTCTTTGTGGTTTTCTTAACAATACTGTCACCTGCAAATAGGGACAGTTTTATTTTTTTCCTTTCCAATCTGTACTCTTTGTTTTTCTTGCCTTGTATTATCACTTACTCCTGATCTTTAGAGGAAAGCATTCAATCTTCATGTATAAAGTATGATAGTAATTATGACTTTTTTGTACATATTCTTTATCAAGTTTTAAGATGAGGTAATTCTCAGTCATTTTTAACTTACTAAGAGCTTATCATGAATAGATGATAAATTTGTCCAGGGCTTTTTCTGCCTCAATTGATATACCTATATGACTTTGTTCTTTAGTCTATTGATATGGCAAGTTGCATTTTTCTTTTAAAGATTTTATTTATTTATTTGACAGAGAGAGGGAGAGAGCACACAAGAATGGGGAGGGGCAGGCAGAGGGAGAAACAGGCTTCCCGCTGAGCAGAAAGCCAGATGCAGGACTCAATCCCAGGACCCCAGGATCATGATCTAGCCAAAGGAGCCACCCAGGTGCCAATTTTCAAAAAATTGGTCCATTTCTTCTAAGTTTTCAAAATTATGTGTGTAGAGTTCACAGTATTCCTTTATTAGAATCATTTTAACAACTACAAGATCTGTTGTGAAGTCTTTTCACCCTCACTATTGGAGATTTGTTGCTTATGTATTTTTCTTCTTATCAGTGTTGTTAGAGTTTTATCAACTTTATTAATTTTTTCAAAGAAAATTTGCAAGAAAAATTTTCATTTATTGATTTTTCTCAATTTTTACATTTTCAATTTTACTGATTTTTGCCTTCATATTTATCATATTCTTCCTTCTGTTTGCTTTGAGTTTATTTATTTTGCTTTTATTTTTCTAGATTTCTAGATCTGGAAATAGCAACTTAGATTATTGGTATGAGACATTTCTTCTATTCTAATGTAAGCATTTGATGCTATAAATTCCCTTCTCATTACTGCATTGGCCACTTCCCAGATATTTGGATATATCGTAATTTATTTAGTGTATTGATCTTTATTTACTTGGAGACTTTCTTGTTAATTCATGGATTAAAACAAGTGTGATTTTATTTTTATTTTTTTAAAGTAAGCTCTACACCCAATATGGGACTTGAGCTAACAACCCTGAGATCAAGAGTCACATACTCTACTGACTGATCCAGACAGGTGCCCCAAAAAAGTGTGTTTTAATTTCTAAACATTTAAAGATTTTCTTGATGTTACTGATTTCTAATTTGACTTAAATATAGTTGAAGCAATTGTCTGTAATATTTCAATTATTTTAAATTTATTGAGTCCTACTTCATGCTGTAGAATATGGTCTACCTTGGTGAATGGTCCATAGGTGCTTAAAAACAATTGGGCATTTAGCTATTTTTTGAGTGTAGTGTTTTTTTTTTTTTTAATATTTTATTTATTTGGCAGACAGAGATCACAAGTAGGCAGAAAGGCAGGCAGAGAGAGAGGAGGAAGCAGGCTCCCCGCTGAGCAGAGAGCCCGATGTGGGGCTCAATCCCAGGACCCTGGGATCATGACCTGAGCCAAAGGCAGAGGCTTTAACCCACTGAGCCACCCAGGCACCCCTGTGTGTAGTGTTTTTATATATATGTCAGTTTGATCCTTTCGGCTGATTTCATTGTTCACTTTTACAGCCTTGATGTTGATATTTTTCTAATTACTCAATCAATTATTAAATGAAGGGTATGGAAATCCCAGACTATAATTATATATCTTTATGATACTCTTTTTGGCAACATTAGTTTTTGCTTCATGTATTTAGCATTGTTATATCTTCTTAGTGGATTGATGCCACTATTATGTGTCATATTTTGTTTTTAATAACCTTTTTACTCTGAAGTTTATTTAACTGATATTAATATAGCCACTCCTATTTTTTTAAAAGATTTTTATTTATTTATTTATTTGACAGACAGAGAGCACAAGTAGGCAGAGAGGCAGGCAGAAAGAGGGGGAAACAGGCTCCCTGCTGAGCAGAGAGCCAGATGCGGGGCCTGATCCCAGGACCCTGAGATCATGACCTGAGCTGAAGGCAGAGGCTTTAACCCACTGAGCCACCCAGGCGCCCCCTATATTTTAATTAATAGCTCTATCTGTCTTTTTCTATTTTATTTGTAAGCAATTTATATCATTGTATTTGAAGTGATATTTTTTGTAAGCAGCATATGGTTGGGTCATGTATCTTTATCCACACTGACCATCTCTTCTTTTTGTTGATATATTTAAACAAATTACATTTAAAATAGTTACTGATATGTTATAGTATAAAGCTGCCATTTTATTTGGCTTTTGTTTATTTCCCATGTTTCTCATTCTTTTTTAACTCTCACTTTTTTTTTTCTCCCTGTGGATACCTGAATGTTTTTTAGGATTTCTTCTTCTTTAATATTTTTTTTTCTTCCTTAATATTTTTGAGTGCATCTTTGGTTTCCTTTTCACAGTGGTTGGTCTGGGTATTAAATGTACATGTATGCCATCAACATGTTACCATTTCGAGTAAAGCGTGGAAAACTTACATCCATCCACCCTTCAACTTCTTTATTTTTAAGTGTCATTATCTTGAGCATGGTATTATAACTTTTGTTTTAATCATAAAGATATATAAAACTCATGAGGGAAAAGTTAGCCTTTTGTATATACTTTTTTTTTTTCTCTTTCCCTTGTTCTTTCTTCCTTCCTAATGTTTCAAGACTTATCATCCCTTTGTTGTTTGAAAAACTTCCTCTAATTAATCTTTAAGGGTAGGCCAACAATTTATTCTAGTTTTCCTTAGTTTGACAATGTCTTTATTTCGCCTTCATTCCTGAAGGATAGTTTTACTAGTATAAAATTTACAGTTGACAGCTCTTTTCATTCAGATTTTTAAAAATACTATGCCACATCTTTCTGTTCTCCATAATTTCAAATAAAAAACCTATAGTCAATTGAATTTTTGTTCTCTTACAGTAAATTGGTTATTTTTCTATAGTTAGAAGTTTAACTTTAAAAGTTAAACTTTAAAGTTTATTTAAAGTTATTTTTGCTCATTTTAGCTTTTAGAATCTAAATTATAATGTCTTGTTTTGGATATCTTTGGGTTAATCCTTCTTGGAATTTGCTCAGTTTCTTAAATCTACAGGTTTCTATCTTTTGTCAAATTTGGCAAGTTTTTGGCCATATTCAAATATGCTTTCAGCCCCATTTTAATCTTCTTCTTTTGAGATTCTAATGATATGAATGTTGGATCTTGTGTTATTATCCCATAGGTTCTTAAGGCTATGGTTACTTTTTTTACTGTGTTTTCTCTTTGTTGTACAGATTGAAAAAATTCCATTGATCAGTTCACAAACTTACTAAGTATGTCTTCTGTCATTTCTAATATCAAGTTCATCAGTTAGTTTTCTCTGTTATTATATATTTTAGTTCTAATCTATTTGGTTCTTTTTATAACTCCAATTTCTTTACTGAGGATTTTCAAAACATTTATTATGTTCTTTTTTCTGCTTCATTTATCCAGTGCCATTGAGGCTTTCACTGTCCCTCGCCTAAGCAACCTGAAGGTGTGGAAGGAGTTCCTGGAGCTAGGTGTCTAATGCTGCTAAATGAAGCAGCATCTCTTGGGGATTCAGAGAGTTAACTTGGCTAGGCACTTGTTACAATGGGATTCCCTTTTTTCTGTATCCCCCAACTATTTAATGCTTTTTAGGTAAGAAGAGGAGTTGAAGGCCAACCTACAGGGAAGAAGAGAAATTCCCCTCTTTATTTATTGTTAGTTGGACTCCAGATTAATCCATATCAATAATGGTGCCAGTTTGCCTGTTGTTATCACCTGGTGGTGCCTTCCTGTTGCTCTGGGGAAGGAATGACCATACCTAGGGTACCTTCTTTGGTAAAATTGGGGATCAGGAAATGTCTGGCTTAGGTTACTTTTTCTTGATTGGGAGGGATGTAAGATGTACTGCCTATATGCTGTTTTTCCATGCTCTGGACTCTCAACCCAGTTTGTATTCCTCGTTCCACTTTCCAGGGTTTTCCTAAATTATGCCTGACTTTATAAGCATTGTTTGATTTTGTAAATATTTTATTTATTTATTTGAATAAGAGAAAGAGCAGAAGCAGGGAGAGCAGCAGAGGGAGAGGAAGAAGCAGGCTCCTCACTGGGCAAGAAGCCTCACATGGGACTCAATCCCAGGAGCCTGGGATCATGACCTGAGTGGAAGGCAGACACTTAACTGACTGAGCCACCCAGGCACCCTGCATTGTCTGATTTTTATCTTCACAACAACCATGAAATAGATATTCTTATTGCCATTAAGCACATGAAGAAACTAAATTTTCTCAAAGTCATTTGGCCAGTAAGTGGAACACATCCAAAATCTAATGCCACGGCTATAACTATAATCACAATATCTAATTTGGAACATTAATGAAATATATAAACTCTTTATATACAGATAATTTGCATAAATAGATAATTTGAATAAATATTTCAAGGTTAAGAAATGGTTCTAACAATTTCTGAATATGAGTAAACTAGTATTTATATTTCAAATATGTAAGAAAATATTTATATTTTTATGTAATAGGTTGTTTTAAAGAATTTTTTATAATCATTACCATTTAACCTGCATTTATATTTCACAAACACATTTTAATTCTCAAGCAAAAATTTTTATTATCTGAAAGAAAGTAAAATTAAATCATTATTTTTTTGGAGCAGGAGGTAGGCAGGAAATCTTTGATTTATAGAAGAGTGAGATTTGTGTTAATATTTAAACTTTGAATTGAGGAACAATTTCTAAATATTTTTCTTGTAAGTGAGGCCAAATATTTACTACATAAAACAAATTATTTTTGTCAGAGAGTAAACTGAACAAATAATTTCTTGTATACTACTCTAACTTCTATTTATATAACACTAAAAGAATATAATGTAAATATTTAACTACTGGATACTATGTTTTCATTTATTTATATTTTTGTACATAAATATATGTAAGAAGTCTCTAGGAACTACATTGGTGGTCAGCCTTAAAACTTCTATTGGCTATTTATGGTTCAATTTTTTCCAATATCCAATACTCATCTTAAGAATCACCTCTCATCATTCTCCCATCTCTTCTCTATTCTCTAAACAAAAAGAATTTCTGGGCCATTCCTTAAATTTGACATACAGCATTATGTCTCTGGTTTTGCTGGTTTCTTCTATCTAGAAAAATATTACCACCACTGATGAACTCCTGTTTCTCCTGTAAGAAACAGTATAGGTGCCCAGTTGGGTTACTGGCTAGAACTGAAATCTTAGCTAAGAGTTTCAAGAGGTCCAGTCATTTAGGATTCAACAATGCCAAGTTAAGATGTAAACATTTACCTCTGATTTCTAAGAGGTCCATTAGATAGTAGATAATGCGGTTTTGCAAGTTTGTAGGATATTCCCAGCAGGAAATAACAGCTCAGTACATTTCAACTTGTGACCTTAGGCAAGTCCTTCAAACTCTAATCTATGTATTCTCATCCATAATGTGGGGGAAGTTGTACTTGATGATGTTTTGTGACTGTCATGCTCAGATTACCTAGTAGATGGAGCATAGCTGACTTGCCTTCCTAGGTGCCACATCTCAGAATTTACTGCTAAATGGATAGAGAGGCCACAATTTTCTTGAGCTAATGAGTGAGCAGAATGGGCATAGTGGTACCCATCCCAATGGTTTAGTCATTAGAATTTGATGATTTACTAGGCTCATTCTAATGACTTAATCATTTGGAAGATGGTGGAGAACTCACTAGTTACTGCAAAGTCATTTTGACAACCTACAGAGAAGTTCACTAGTTATTGCAAAGTTATAGTAACAACCTACAGAGGAATAATGAGAAACTAAGGGATGTTAACAAGCAATTAAAAGCACTATGTGAGAGAAAGTGGGCCTTTGAGGGAACTTAAAAGAAGCTATTATCAACTGCAACATAGATGAGGAGCAAACTCAGGACTTAATAGATTTGTAAAGCTCCAGAGAAGTTTAAATGATCATCCAAGTCTGTTATACTAAATTCAGAGCCCATCCAAAACCCTGGGATCTTGAAAGAAGAAGTGGGGACATTTGGACAGATACCCTGAGAATGTAGGCTCTACGGTACCCATGAAACTTTAGAGGCTGCAGAGAGGGCTCATCTTTCCCTAGTTAGAACTAGTACATATCCTGACCACCTTAGCAGGCCCTGAAGATGACACTTCCCCACAATGAAATAGGCATCCCTTTTTGAAGCTATACCACTTCTCCTGGCTATCAGGAAGAAATTTAAGTTTAAATCCTAGCATCTTCAGGTTGGGGATGTACTGTGCCTGAAAAAGGGAGAAAAAAAAATGATTGTATCCTAAAAGGGGCTACAGGAATTAACTAGCATATTTCAGTAAGAGTCACAATAGTATCCCTAGGATTGGATTTTAAGAGCGTTTATTCAAGAGAGCTAGAATATAACACAGAATAAACAAGAATTCATTACTTGGGGCACTTCACTGGGACACAGGTTATAACACCCTAGTAAAGGATGAAGCAAACTCAGGGATAAGAGGATCTTATAAATATGCAGAAATCAATGACCTATCCTGAATTAAGGGGAAATGACTGAATTTCCCTAGAAGATAGACCAAGAAATAGATTAAGGGAGTGGGGATAATAGAATGCATATATTATATAAAACTGTAAGAAACCATGAGGATATAATCCATGGAGCCCATAGGAAATACCACTTGCCAAGGCTATAAGGAATTCATTGGTAAGAAAAGCACCAATGTCACTAAGAAGTTCAGTGGTGGCTCGCTTCTACAGACCAGAGCTGATGGTAAGAGAGAAGGTCCCAAGCCAGGGCTCATTAATATTTATGGAGATAGAGCAGTTCTGAAGTAATATAGGCTGGGTGGTAGCATTTAACTGCCAGAGACCAGGAAGCAAAATTGCCATAATAACCATCAAGGTCAGAAGGACATCCAAGAAGTCTTGGCCCACAGGGTGTTATGGAGATGGTTAATAGTCCATGGTATCCCTAGGGGAAAAATAGACAGAGAGTCAATCTGGCTACAGCTTGATATCTATAGTCAGAGAGACAAGAATGGATGATCAGGAGACTGAGAAATATGACCCCAATAAAAAGTCATGATCTCTTTTTTGGTTCCCAGACCTGATCCAATTTTCAGATTTAGAACCTGTCAACTAATAAAGTGAACAGGTCCCTGAGGGGACAAACCTGTAATGCTATAGCAAGTATGATCTCCTCAGTCCTTCCATTAAAGAACCTATGACCATCTATATTATCTAAATATATTGAAGAAAATAGAACATAGAATCTAAGTTGATATCTAGAAAATGAAAGTATGGTCATGGCTCTCCTACTAGGAATAAGTTTGCAAGGGCCAGGAAATAAAGAGAAAAAGGGAGTCCTGACTGAAATATGGATACCTCTATATCTACTGGAATCACAGATCCACAGAATGGTCATTTCACCACTTTTGCACTTCTCAGTTGAAATTTTTATACTTGGTAATGAGAGCAACCCCCCATTGGGTTGCTAACCTGTACAGTAAGAGTATGAAATAAAGCCAAAAGTAAGCCTCTTAAATTACTTTCCTCTGTTCCAAAACCAAAGTAGTAATTCAGAACAATGTTGTATCACAAGAGAATGGTGGAATTAGTGCTACCATTAAAAACCTGAAGGATGAAGCAGCAGTGGTCTCCACCAAACCTCTTTTAAATTCATCAATTTCATCCTTCAGAAACTGTCTGGATCCTAGAGAGGGACTGTAGGTTACTGTAAACTCAACCAAGTAGATACCCTGACCATGTCTGCTGCAGCGACTATAGTATGGTTGCTAGAACAGATCAATAAAGCCTTGGTACACATTATGAAACCAGCTATTTGCTGAATGTGTTCTTTTCTATCTTAATTAGAAAGGATCAGAAATAATATATATGTGGAATGGACAAATATTTATTTATAGCTTAATCTCGGGGCTGCTTTACTACTCATTCACTCTGTCATAATAAAATGTGAAAATATTTGGATTGCCTGGAGATCCCACAAAATAACACATTAATCCCTTATTTTGATTACATCATGTTGGTCATATAGAAATGGACAACAAGTAGTTAGTATACTGCAGGTAATGCATTCCAGAAGGTGAGAAATTAACTGTAGGGAGTTAGAAAGTTGACTGATGTAGTAGCAACACACTTTGAGATGTAAATGGTACATCCAGCATCAAATCCTAGCAGAAACAGAGGGTACAAGTAATCTTCATGAGCAAGGAGATCAAACCCCCATATCATCCCTCAGTGACTATACCAATAAGCCTTTCCCACATTACACCTATGACTATACTGAAAGGAAGATGGTCCTTTATAACCAGCTGAATGTGGAAGAGAAAGTTCAAGTTTAGTTTGCTAATGAGTTAGCAAAGTATGTGGATGCAAGTTGAAAGGAGATGGTGGCTAGATGATAACAACCTTCAAGGCCAGTTTTGTGGGCTAGTGTAAAAAACAAAAAATTCCCCAAGGGAAAGCTATAAGCAATATACCTGGACAGTAACCTTTTATGGAAGAAGTAACCTAAGGGGAAAGATAGATAAATTATATAGATGGTTGATAGATGGATACATACATACATACATACATATTCCTGGGAAGTGACCAGTGACCTGGGCTTCTGCTTAGGTGCCTAAAAGAAAAAAGATTACAGACCAGATATTAGAAAATCTGGCCTAGTGGCATATAGATGTACATATGGGGGTGAACACAAATTGTGAAAACTTCTGTATCACACTTGAACACCCACCAGAAAGCATGCAGTTGATAAGAGGAACTGAACAATCAATCAGCCAAAAAACCATTGAAGAGTTGACCTTAGCCAGTCTTCATTATTGAACACCCCTGGAACTGGCACAATACGTACATAAACAGAATGGTCCCGGTGGAAGAGATGAGAGATATATATGGACCCAGAAGTGTGGACTATCTAATCAAGGCTGAACTAGTTTCTGCTCCTTCTGTATACTGAAAGTGTCAGCAACAGAGACCAGTGTAGAGCTGCTGATATGACACCTCTCCTTATGAAGACAAATGGGGCCTCATATGTTCTGAAAGGGCCAGTGGTTCTTTTTCACAAGGATAGATACTAAACATGTTTTAAGCTTTCCTGCCCATAGAAATCAGTAGCACCACTATCTGAGGGCTTATAAAATGTCTGATCCATAAGCACAGAATTTCAAAAGAAAGAACATTGAAATAAGGGATCCACTGCATAGCAAAGGGGCCCTGAGAGTGGTCTCATGACCATGGGATTCATAGATATCACATACCACACTACTCAGAATTCATTGCCTTACTTTGTATTGAAAATGTATGAATTAAGAGTTTCAAAGGGTACAACTGAAGCTCCAGTTCAGAGGCAACACTCTGACAAGATGGTATGCCATCCTTTAGAATCTAATATATGTATTAGAGACCTATATATAGTCATGTGTTCCTAATAGAATAAATGCAGGAGTCTAGAGGGAGGAATGGCCCCAAGTAATCTTGGATGAGTAGTGATATTTCCTTGCCCCATTATAGCTGGGAATAGACTTATGCATCATCCCCATTCTGGGAAAGCTAGAATGATTTGGACATCTCAGGCACGTCTTTTGGTTACCTGGCGCCCACTAGTACCAGATGAAATGATAGCAGTAGATATGAGAAATTTATATTAGAAAGTAGAAGCTGATGATGAGTACCATTTGTGACCCCAAGACCAATTATAGTAACAAGAATTATAGTTCACCCACTCACTTCCTTCTTCTGAGTTGCTCCTGGGAATTAAAACTCATGAAGACCATGTAGGATCTTCTACATGAATATTCATGGAAAATATCAGTGTGGCACAAGAGATGGATTAAAGTACCATGAAAATTGCTGCTCAAAAATTCTACTGCATAGAGTAAAATAGACTGATAATCCCAGCTATAACTCTCTGGATCCTTCATAATGTTTGGTCATGCCACATATTTCACGTAATGCTTCTAAACAACTACTGAGTACCACAGAAATACTAGTGCACACCCATTCCTGCAGGACACAGCACTCTTCTAATGGGCATCTTTACCTCAAGGAATGCCCCATTAGCTTTGTCTGAAATTCCTTGGAACTGTTCCTCAGAACAGTTCTAAGACACTTCTATAGAATGTTCCTTCCCTCCACCTCTGCATTCACTGGTGTCAGATTGCCTCCGTCTAAAGGATCATCCTGCCTTCTTTCTCCTCTCTATCTTTAGTGGTATATCTCTAGCACACGCACATTCATTTTGATGTCTCCTCAGGTTACTCAAACTGACACCCATTATAATCAATCCTATTTTGAAGTTGCTGTGATTTGGTGGAAATTATGTGTCATTCTCAAAATCTCTTCTCACTTTTCCTTTAAACTGTCATCTTCTTTTTCCTCTTTTTCTCCTTTCAAAAAACTTAAAGTGCAAGGAAACTGGTATTAATCCAGATATTGAGTAAGGAGGTTAAGAATAAGAAAGTGGTGTTTGCATTTCAGATAACATTAGAGAAAGTTTTCCAGGTTCTATTTTTTTAAAGTCAGTACATCCTTTTCCATTTTCAAAAATTCAAAATGAAGCAAGTAAAAGTAAGTTATATTTTTATGTAACTTTGGCCTGTTCTGAAATACTTAAAGGTGTATCTGTCTTTGATAAGTCACTTTACAAGCCTACTGCTCCTCTAATTCACCCCTGATTCTTGCCCCTTGTTGTATTGAATATACTTTCTTCACAGGCTAAGAAGTTGCACTCTGTAGCTTAAAAATACACATGTATTCAACGATGTGGGATCATTTATTTAATGTATATAAGCTATGAAAATGAAAAGAGACATTAACTCAGCAAGTCACTTCATCTCTCTAGGCCCACATTTCTTCATCTTTAAAAGTAGAAGTTTGACTAAATATATTTTCATTTCTTTTTGCAAATTCTATGACTCTATCATCATATAATATATACATTGAAGCACTTCTAAAAGAATTAACATTTGTGAATTAATTTTCAACTCAAGGATGAAAGGTTTAGATGGCCGCCAAATGGTATATATCCTATAAATAAAGCCACAGGGAAGCTTACTCTGCCTAAAATGGCTGCTATCAGTGGCACTCCTGTATTCTGCCTCTGCACAGCAGATAGCTGAATAGTAGAAATAATAAGAATTCCCCAAATTGAGCAACATACCATAGGAGAGGTGTTAATGAATTGCATTGCTCTTGAGAGATCATCAACCCAGCAGGCCACATTGATCATAAGGCTATCCCTATAGAAATTGCTTAGTTGGGGATTTCCAATGAAGTTGCTAATATAAAATCTACTAATACAAGAAATTTGTTGCATAGCATAATTGTGTAAATTTAATCCATGTAAAGCAAGACATTTCAAATGTTGAGGAGTTTACTATTTTAAAACATATGGGATGATTTCAAATAGAAGCTGGAGAGATAACATATATTACAAGTAACCTGGTATAGTGAGTTTAGAGATTGATGGACTCCAACTAGCTGTGCACACTAATGCTGATGAGTGTGTCATCACATACATGTATGATAAAAGGTGGTTCTATAGGTCTTGGCTGGCTAATTGTCTGATGGACTTACCATTTGTTTCCCTTTCTAATTTTTTTTTTAAGATTTTATTTATTTATTTGACAGACAGAGATCACATAAGTAAGCAGAGAGGCAGGCAGAGAGGGGAGGGGAGAAGCAGGCTCCCTGCCGAGCAGAGAGCCCGACACGACAGAAGACTCCATCCCAGGACCCCAGAACCACGACCTGAGCCGAAGGCAGCAGCTCAACCCACTGAGCCACCCAGGCATCCCTCCCTTTCTAACTTTTTAAATTCCCTCTAGAATATTAGTAAAAAATGCCAAACTCTGAAATTGCAAACACCCAGGATAAAATACTGGTTCATTCACTTACTGAGAGTGTGACCCTTCAAACTTGAATTTCTTCGTTTGAAACCTATTAACTGCTTCAAAGTTTGCTATTAGAATTAGAAACAATAAAAGTGGAACTCAGTACTGTGCCAAGAAAATAAAAGGTACCAAGTAAATGACCACTGTCACTTCACCAAAGGATTGCTGAAGAAAGTTTTCTCAAAGTTCCATTAGGATGTTTTCAGAGGAACTCTCAAGCCAATGAGTAATCAAATATCCAATTTTGATGTAAAATCATACCTATTAAAAAATAACTATTCTGGGACGCCTGGGTGGCTCAGTTGGTTAAAGCGGCTGCCTTTGGCTCAGGTCATGATCCCAGCGTCCTGGGATCGAGTCCCACATCGGGCTCCTTGCTCAGGAGGGAGCCTGCTCCTCCCTCTGCCTCTGCCTGCCTCTCTGTCTGCCTGTGCTCACTCTCTCTCTCTCTCTCTAACTAATAAATAAATAAAATCTTAAAAAAATAATAATAACTATTCTTTGGACAAGTATACTGAAGAGCTTAAAGAAAAAGATTGTAAGAATTACTGGATGCATTTTTAGTCTACATATAGTCAAGCTTAGCATTTCCATAAAATTATAAATAAATGTATATACTGGTTTAATGCAGTGGATAAAATTATTTATAAAATAATTTGCCTCTCTAAACATGTATTTTTAATCAATCATTTATAAATCATAAGAAATATGAAAATTAAAATGTTTATAAGTATGTGTTTATACATTTATATTACATATAAATATTATATGTAAACTATATTATATCTAAAATATTAAATGTTCATCTATATAGAACTTCAAGTCTGCATTATAACATTTTTAAAGTTCTGAGAAAATACAGGAAAATCACAATAAAACATTGAAGATGGATCAAACAGAACATAGCCAAGACTTTATGACAGTGAAGTCCAACAGAAAACAATGAGGAAAGAGAAGACTGCTTATAAATAGGAAGTTGCAGCCAAGTAACAAAATATGAGCAGTTAACAGGAAAAACATTAATCAATATGGAGGGCATAACATGGGTTGTGTGCATTACAACAGAGCACTGCCACACAGTGTCTTGGAGTGAAACTAAACTGTTTCTAATGGGAATTTCTGTGAAATGTTAGGTGGAAATGGGAACTGTAAGAATAAGGAAGATGATGACAGCTTTGTAATAGAGCTTGAAGTCCAGAATGGGATGCCACGAATTTTGGCTTTTTTTTCAACATTCCTTGGCTATTTGAGGTCTTTTCTGGTTCCATATAAATTTTAGGATTATTTGTTCCATTTATTTGAAAAAAATGGATGGGATTTTGATACAAATTGCATTAAATGTGTAGATTGCTTTAGGTAGCATAGACATTTTCACAATATCTGTTCTTCTAATATGATACTAGCACAAAAACAGACACATAGATCAATGGAACAGAAAAGAGAGTCCAGAAATAGACCCTCAACTCTATGGTCAACTAATCTTTGACAAAGCAGGAAAGAATGTCCAATGGAAAAAAAGCCTCTTCAACAAATGGTGTTGGGAAAATTGGACAGCCACATGCAGAAAAATGAAATTGGACCATTTCCTTACACCACACATGAAAATAGACTCAAAATGGATGAAGGACCTCAATGTAAGAAAGGAATCCATCAAAATCCTTGAGGAGAACACAGGCAGCGACCTCTTCGACCTCAGCTGCAGCAACTTCTTCCTAGGAACATCGCCAAAGGCAAGGGAAGCAAGGGCAAAAATGAACTATTGGGACTTCATCAAGATCAAAAGCTTTTGTACAGCAAAGGAAACAGTCAACAAAACTAAAAGACAACCTACAGAATGGGAGAAGACAAAGACAAAGAAGATATGCAAATGACATATCAGATAAAGGGCTAGTATCCAAAATCTATAAAGAGCTTAGCAAACTCAACACCCAAAGAACAAATAATCCAATCAAGAAGTGGGCAGAGGACATGAACAGACATTTCTGCAAAGAAGACATCCAGATGGCCAACAGACACATGAAAAAGTGCTCCACATCACTCGGCATCAGGGAAATACAAATCAAAACCACAATGAGATACCACCTCACACCAATCAGAATGGCTAAAATGAACAAGTCAGGAAATGGCAGATGCTGGCGAGGATGTGGAGAAAGGGGAACCCTCCTACACTGTTGGTGGGAATGCAAGCTGGTGCAACCACTCTGGAAAACAGCATGGAGGTTCCTCAAAAAGTTGAAAATAGAGCTACCTTACAACCCAGCAATTGCACTACTGGGTATTTACCCTAAAGATACAAACGTAGTGATCCGAAGGGGCACGTGCACCCAAATGTTTATAGCAGCAATGTCCATAATAGCCAAACTATGGAAAGAACCTAGATGTCCATCAACAGATGAATGGATAAAGAATAAGTGGTATATATATATATATATATATATATATATATATATATACACAATGGAATACTATGCAGCCATCAAAAGAAATGAAATCTTGCCATTTGTGATGACGTGGATGGAACTAGAGGGTATTGTGCTTAGCAAAATAAGTCAATCAGAGACAGACAACTATCATATGATCTCCCTGATATGAGGAAGTGGAGATGCAATGGGGGAGTAGGGTTGGAGGTAGGAAAAGAATAAATGAAACAAGATGGGATCAGGAAGGAGACAAACCAAAAGAGACTCTTAATGTCACAAAAAAAAACTGATGGGGGCCAGGGGGAGGGGAGTAAGGAGAGGGTGGTGGGGTTATGGACATTGGGGAGGGTATGTGCTATGGTGAGTGCTATGAAGTGTGTAAACCTGGTGATTCACAGACCTGTGTACCCCTGGGGCTAATAATACATTACATGTTTATAAAAATTTAAAAAAAAATTTTTAAAGAATAAGGAAGAAACAACTCTGCCATTTTTTAAAATGTGAATGCATAAATTGATCTGTATGCAGAGGAATGTGAAAGGGTCTGAGAATTCTGAGAGCTGAAGTTGTTTTGGGTTCTCCAATTAAATCTCAGTGTAAACTAGAACAAGCTCCCTAATTTATCTACATTGTTTTATTTTCTTTAAACTGGGCTACAGGGTGCCTGGGTGATTCAGTGGGTTAAGCCTCTGCCTTTGACTCAGGTCATGCTCTCAGAGTCCTGGGTTCGCGTCCTGTGATCGAGTCCCACATCGGGCTCTCTGCTCAACAGGGATCCTGCTTCCCCCGCCCTCTCTGCTTACCTCTCTGCCTACTTGTGATCTGTCAAATAAGTAAATAAAATCTTTAAAAAACATTAAAAATAAATAAAAATAAACTGGGCTACATAATTTATAATTTACTTCCATCTCTAAAATATTATAACTGTAACTTTTCTATTTTTTTTTAAGATTTTATTTATTTATTTGTCAGAGAGAGAGAAAGAGAGAGAGCGAGCACAGGCAGACAGAGTGGCAGGCAGAGGCAGAGGGAGAAGCAGGCTCCCTGCCGAGCAAGGAGCCCGATGTGGGACTCGATCCCAGGACGCTGGGATCATGACCGGAGCTGAAGGCAGCCGCTTAACCAACTGAGCCACCCAGGCGTCCCACTGTAACTTTTCTTTAAGAGGTGGTCTCAGAAAGTGATCTGTAGAGTATTAAGGCAATACACATGACATACTTGCTTATCTCTTTATAAAAGATTAGGAAAAAATAATGCTCGTGACGCATAATTGTTCTATTTAAAAGTACCAAGACTGTGACTTTGAATAAATGTAGAATCTGACTGCCTGGTACAACAAGTAGGTTATTGTAGCTATGGAGGATATAGAAGGACTAGTTTGTACATACTTTCAGAAAGGATATCTCAACTGCACCCAAGTAAATGGAGAATAGTTATGGAGTGAGCATGCAGGTGCAGGATAGTTCCCTTAAACTGACTGAAGATAATACATGTTTTCCTATTCCTGTCACATTCACAGTGTTTCCTATACAATTTGAATTCTCTAAAGGCAAGTACCTGTCTTGGATCCACTCATGCATCTTGTGCAGAGCCAACCTGAAGACTGAAAATCAAAGGGATATGTCCCCCCCAAAAATAAATAAATAATGGTTAAGAAAGAAAGTGGAATACGGGAAAAATGGACCAACTTTAAAAACTTCTAATTTTTAAACCTTAAGAATATTGCAGAAATCACATAGCACTCCTCTCCCCTCACCCCAACACACATATACACACATACTGCTCCCACTGACAAATCTCTGTCTCCATTCACTAGGGCAGAAAAAGGAAACCCAAAGGCAATCTCGACCCTTATTTCCTCCCACCCTGCACACATCAACACTGCAAGTGAAACACGAAAGTACCTGTCTGGAATTAAACTAAACTGAAAATACTCTCTTTACCATAGTACTATAACAAAAATATTGTTTATAGATTTTCCTGGGTGTCTTAAGTTCATTCATTTAGCAAATATCAAACACTCATAATGGAGTGAAAGACTTTTCTTGGTGTTGTGGGTGGTGAGATGAACAAGAAATGGCTCCTGTCCCTCTAAATGAAATACATAATTTTAATGTTAACAGATATCATTCTGACAAATGCTTTCTCATGCACGGGGTAGAAACACTGATGCAAATTCAAAAATCTCATTTCATACATATCTAACCTGCCTTTCCCAATTGGTTTTTAGTAACCTGTGGCCAGATGTATAATTTCTCTTCAGTGGAATATGGTGGAAGTAATGTGTTATAATGTAAACTTGGTTCCTACAAGACTCTTATACTTTTCCAGATATCATGTAAACCTCTATTTTCAAACAGGTCTCCACAAGACAGGAGCAATTTTTACCTTTCTCTGCAGTGAAATGTCATCTGCCAAGAGCTAATGGCTGATACTCAGAGATCTGCTTCCTGAAATATAGTTTAGAAATACCACCTGTTCAGCATTCTTTTGGTGAGAAATGCAGGCCACAGATATAGATTCTTTCTAAATCTTTGAGGATCAGGCAATGGTAGGGAAGCTAGAGAAATGCATATATCTAATCATTGCTTATGCCTAAAATTTCACCTTATGAAAATTTCATTAAGAAATGTATTTCTCAGGTAGCCTTTAAATGATGGGTGACAATGGCCTATTTGAGTGTTTGTGTTAGGATGAGTTATCTTAAATATTCATAGTAAAATAAGTGGGAATTTCACATAGAAAGTGGAGAAAACTAAATAAGACACAAATTCTTAGACAAAAGGCAGAGTTAAGAGGGGCCAACAAGGCAGAATAGGCTAGGAAAATACTGGCTCCACTAGAGTGCATGCTTCTGTACAAGATATCTCATATTTAATCTTCACAACACTAGGAACTCGGTTATTATTGCTCCAACTTACAAATAAGAAAATAAATTCAACATGTCTCCCTTATTGGCTCACTGATGGTAGAATCAAAGCTCTGACTCCATTAGTCTGTTATTTTCTGTTTACCCCCTGCTCACACTATATTTTACACTGGTATATACTCTTATTATTGTCATTGTTATTTTCAGAACAGTATCTTTTGTTTTCTTCCAAATAAATATATTTTCTATCTAGAATAAGAATATATTAACCATTCATTCCCTCATTTAATGGTTTAAAGAAAATTAGGAAATTGCTTATTGACAATTTAGGAAAATGGAGGATAAAACATATGGATAAAATCCAATTTAATCAAAAAAGTCCAGGTCACTCTATATATCCGTTTCCTCACTAGGAAAGCCAGGTACATTAGGGAGATAGCATCTCCTTGGGGTAGGATAGAGCTTTAGAACATTGAAGAGAATCGGGGGCTGATGCAAAGACAAAGCAGATGTATTTGGGAACACTGAATAAGATCTTTTGGAATCTATACATCCTTCATTATTTTGGAGAGATTATTTTCCTTCCCAGTCAAAAGACTAACACATGCAAATCACAATTAAGTGTTAAACCAAATCATAGTTATTGTTATTAGTTTACTTTCTTATGTTGAACTTAATAGTTAATTTGATGTGATTTAGTAGTCTACTAATAATTCTGAGAAAAGTAAATTTAGAGGAATCAATTAAATGAGAAACTCAAACTGTTCTTTATTACCTAGAAGTCACAATTAGCTTTCTTCTTCCCACACACACTCTGCCATAGCTAAATCTCCCCAATTATTGCCTCAGCCAGACAAGACAAACCAGAATTGAGCCCCAAGTGACATTAACTTATTCTCTGCAAAAACACTGTGAGACATGGTCATTTTTAAACAAGGGATTGGTGGCTCTGGGTGCTTGTGATCTTAGCCATGGTGACAAACTCTCTTGCAACAATGAATGAAACTTATTCTCTTAAATTGCTAGGACGCCCTTAGAAAATCCTGCCTCTATGGATAAGACATATGGTCATTGGTCCTGGTCCAGTCCTTACTTCATCTTGAGGGCTACAAGGATGAGATGTTAGCAAGAGTGTCCCTGGAGCATGGTCCCACAATACCTGGGCCAGTGCATGCCAAAAAGATGTGCAGGTTCTAGTTAGTGAAGGGAACAGAAACTAAATATACTATGCAGCATATTTATAGCTTGATCTATGCCTTGAGAAATCATGCTTGTTTGCTTCTTCTTATTTCCATTAGGGATTAAAGAACTCATCTCTCAGGGTCCCAAGTGAAAAATGAAGAGCTGTAATTTGATGCCATAATGTTTAGTCATCTTATTATGAAAGAGATACTTGGGTCAACTCACCCTTCTGTGAGCCCTGGATCCTGACCAGAATTGGACTTCTCCTTATTTGCCCTTCTTAATATGGAAGGAGTCTGTACTTCCCAGGAAGTAGAAACACAGGACAGGAACTCCTATACAGGGCTATCTGAGTAACCACTGAAGGTAATATATATATTATTTACCTAATATTACTTATTCAAAAATAATAAAAGGAACATAATAAAAGGGACACATTAAAAACAGTGAAAAATGAAAAATGACTGATAGGTATCTTCAAAATTTGAAAGCTTTCACTTGCTATCTTATATAAAGAACTCAGTAAAAAATAGACTACAGAGAAAAGAACCTCCCCAATATCAAGCCAAAAACTCATAAAATACCGCTTACAAGATTTTGAGTTATTCTAGGCTTTATTTTTTTAGAGCTTCAAGTAGCTATAAAGTCAGAGAGAAAGAGACAAAGGATTCACCCAGTATGAGAGGTCCTTGAGAAAGGACCTCAAGTTTGCAAACCATTCAACATCCAGCATGGATGCCACATTGGCCCTTAATATGACCAGAGCTGGATGTGGAACTTGATGGCTACATTCCCTCTTCCTTCCAATGCCTCTTTTATCTGTTTTGTTCAATGGAATTTGTCTAAAGGGAACTTCCCTAAATGTCCATGACACTATGTTTTCCTAATGTTTGGGAAAATAAACCCAAAAGGAAAAATTGAAAGGTAACACTGACATTTCTTTTTAGAATCAATTAGGACTTTACAATGGCCTGAAGACTGGCACAACACCTAATGTATTTTAGAAAGAAAGTATTATTTTCATCTAATGAGCGTAGTCATGGTGCCAATTAATCCAATATTCAAGTATTTTCTTCTTTGAAGCTTCAGAAGAGCCTATGTACTTATTCTTACTTCAGCGTTACTTCTGAATTTATTAAAAGGTATCATATTTCATTGTGTTTTAATTTATTATAGTCTTCATTCATTTAATTAGTCCTCCAATTACTCAAAAAATATTTAAATGACATGAGTTACCAGTCACTGTGCTTAGTAACCAAGAAACTAAAGTTCATATATAGGCATTTCTTACTGTAATATTTATTTCATTCATTAATTCATTCATCCATTTATTCAAGCATTTTGTACCAATAGACTGTTTCAGAAACAGGGAAACAGTGGTATATAAAATAAGAATCCTATATTCTTGGAATCTAAGAATTCTAACACAGTAGCTAAAAATAAAACATATAAAATATAAATAAGAGAAAGTTAAATACTGTATGATCTCGCTTCTAGGTGGAATTTAAAAATAACAAAGCCTAAGTTATACATATAGAGAATAGATTGTTGGTTGCCAGAGGCAGGAGGTGGGAGAGCAGGAGGAGTGGGTGAAGGGGGTCAAAAAGTACAAATTTTTATTTCAATTTTTATAACTTCCAGTTAATAATTAATTAAGTCATGGGGATGTAATATACAGCATGGTGACTATAATTAATAATACTCTATTGCAAATTTAAAGTTGCTAGGAGTGTGGATATTAAAAGTCCTCATCACCAGGGGTGCCTGGGTGGCTCAGTGGGTTAAGCCTCTGCCTTCAGCTCAGGTCGTGATCTCAGGTCCTGGGATCGAACCCCACATCAGGCTCTTCGCTCAGCAGGGAGCCTGCTTTCCCCTCTCTTTCTGCCTGCTGCTTCCTACTTGTGATCTCCCTCTCTGTCAAATAAATAAATAAAATCTTTAAAAAAAAAAAGTCCTCATCACCAGAAAAGAAAAATATTATAACTATGTATGGTGACAGATGATAACTAGACTCATTGCAGTGATCATACCACAATATATACAAATATTTAATCACTATGTTGTATGCCTGAAACTAATATCCTGTTGTATGTCAGGTATAACTCAATAAAAAAATACCCACTCCACACACTAATAGTAAATACCACAGAATTTAGCATTTCATTAATTTCCAGTATCTTCTGATCTGCTACTTTCTTTGTTTTTTCTATTTACAATAACAGCCATTTTACAGAAGAGTTGATATCATGGAAAAGAGCTTTTCCTCTTCTGATTTAAGGTGTATTGCCTCCAAATGCATTATTATTGTCTCTAGTCATTGAGCACTGAGATGTTTTATACTATGACACATTTTAATATTTTTTTAATATTTTTTTCATTCTGTGACTTAATTTTCTTATTTACAAAAAGAGATTGCAGTAATATATATTTTACATGGTTCATGTCACAGCTAACTGAAATAATATGGTTGAGATAATTTGCAAATATAAATCAGCATACAAAAATATAATTAAATTATATGTCTTATAGCTATAAGCAACTTGTAAGCCTTTGAAGTTAAAAAAAAGTCTTCTGCTTTATGGCAGTTACATGTTTGTTGCTTACTCAACAGTTATCTGAATCCCACACCCAGCGCCACAATTACTTCTGGCTAATAGGACCTGTCTGCCAGTACAGGGGGTGATACAGTCGTTCTAGAAGAGGAACTTAAGACGAGGGCCCTTGGGAGAGTTGAGGAAAAGATTCTCTGTCGTTAGAGGAGATGAGCAAAGGACAATCTTGTTTGTGTGGGTGCATGTAGCCATGTTTGTATGACTATAAAATGTCCTGAATTGTTTTGACCACCTTGCAAGCACAAAAATACAAGCCTGAGAGGAAAGGCCAGCAAGCAGTTGTTGTCACAGTGGAAAGAATAGACTTTGGCTCCCTGATGATTTCATTAAGTCACTATAGCAATTCTAATTCAATTAGAATTCTAATTCTGCCTTGCTTTCAAATCTCAAGTAAGAAGATAAATTTCCTTATTGAGTAAGCCAGTATTTTGCTATTTGCTGGCAGAAGCATCCTAACTAATGTTCCTTCAACTATTTCCTCCACCTGGCCCAGAAGAGCTGCTTAACATTTTCATAGATTGATTACAATTATGTTACTCTTTATGTTATACTCATTTGCTGGTAAAGAAGCCAATATTCTTACTCATTTTGTGAGGCAAAGAAGTAAAATCTTAGGACATTCAAGAAACATTATCCAGGTTATACAACAATATGCTTAACAGAATTTTACAGGCCCAAGACTTGAAGTAAACAAGGTTTAAATTAAAAGAAGACATTCTCTAAGTGACAAAAATAAAGTGGAACTTAAAAAAAAAAAAAAAAACACTGCTCTAGACTGGAGTTTTACAATATGAGCTTTGCAGACTGACAAAGTTATTTAGCTTCATAGTGACTAGTTCTCTGCCCTGATTGTGATTACTACTCAGGCTTTCTCTATTTTATATTTTTCCATCTGACATCTTTTACTTGCCAAGGACCATACTATCAAATGTAAAAAAATTCTGACCCATAGTGAATTTAAATCAGAAAGACTGACCATATATATGCTCAGGAATACTCAGATTTACGAGTAATGTTTTCTTGGGGATGAGTCTTTAGATAATCTCAATTTTATCATTGTAATCTAAGTTACTTAAGTCAGTTCATCATGAGGGCTTCAGAAATTGTTTTTCAGGCTGTGATCATGATATAAATTGCATCAAATAAATTTTACCAGGTGAGCAATCAAGAGCACTGAAGTATTGCTTTCCAATTCTGTCCTAGCCAGCAATTTAGCTCTCAGCAAGAAGACACAGTGTTTCTTGAATGACTGATGAATTCTCTTCTCAAATGATTGCAGGATGTTGGATGCATTGCTGGCAGGAAAGCTGGCTGATTGTTCAGTGAGTAAAATGGTTTTATGACTCATGGAATTGATTAGGAGCATAATGGCTGTCCACAGCAGCCGGCCAAGCTAAGGTCAGTCCATTTGCAGTCACAGCTGGAGATGCTGGAAGTCATCTTCCAGATGTCAGGGCAGAGAAACCTGTTCTGGGTAGTTCCAGCTGAAGTGACAAGTGAACTGCAGACAGCCTAGACACCTGCTGCACTGGCCTTGTCTTTCTCCCTCTGAACACTGCCAAAGAGGTATCACCACTTGGGCCTGAGGCTCATCGTGATCCACACTCTCCTTGAAGTTTATTGATTTCAAAAGCTCTGTTGCATCTCTTTAATATAATCATCCTCAATTTCATTTGTGCATAAAAATCATCCATGGTGCTTTTTGAAATGCAGATGCTGGAACGGATTCAACCTCAGAATTCTGTCTGAGGTACAAATTTTAACAACCACTTCTCCTCCAGATGCTTCCTGTAGGTGGTTTGGCTCTGTCTTCAAAAAGCATGTTTGAGTATGGAAGGAAGCAGAGTGTGTAGAAAAATCAGTATGATCGGAGTGCCTGGGTCACTCAGTCGGTTAAGTGTCCAGCCCTTGACTCTTGATTCCAGCCCAGGTCATGATCTCAGGGGCATGAGATCAAACCCTGTGTCAGGCTCTGTGTTGGGCGTGAGAGCCTGCTTAAGATTCTCTGTCTCTTAGGGCACCTGTATGGCTCAGTTGGTTGAGATTCTAACTCTTGATTTGCCCTCAGGTCATGATCTGGGAGTTATGAGATTCAGCCTTGTGTCAGGCTCCAAGCTCTGTGGAGAGTCTTCTTGGGATTCTCTCTCCCTCTCCTTCTGGCCTTCCCTCCCCCACCCCACTCATGCGCTCTCTCTCTCTCGCTCAAAAAAAACCCAAAACAAACAAACAAAAAAACCAGTATGATTGATTTAAGTCTGTGGTTAACAACTTAAGGATATACTGTGTGCTTATCCCTACATTTTAAAGATATAATATTAATCATAAGAAAAGTTCTGGGTATAAGGTTATAAAATTTAGCAAATAAAATTACAGGATAAGAGTTAAATTTGAATTTCAGAAAAAAACAATGAGTTTTTTTTAAAAGTATAAGTATGTCTCATGTGCTATTTGGTACATGCATACTTTTATTATAGACATTATTCATTGTTTACCTAAAATTCAGATTTAATTGGGAGTTCTGTATTTTATTCAGAAATCCTCTCTAGGCAGGAAAGCTGAGCTATTGTTTAGAATTAATTTGGATCATTCCTTAGCCTACTACTAATAAAGTTATAAAAGGTTATTGCTAAAATTCCTTAATGATACAAGGATCTGTGTTTCTATAATATTTTCTACATCAGAAGTTGGATCCAATGCTTCAAAACCCATAGAGGGTTGGATTTGCTAAACTATTGTTACCTAAATCAAATATTTGAATTTAGATATTTAGGACACACTTATCAAATGTTGGCAGTCATACCCTAAGAGGTGAGTAGGCAAATTTAATATTCCTCTGACAAGTTCCTTATTAAGTCTTGCTTCCTTTCTCCCTATCCTGCAATTCTGGCAGTAAAAAATAAGTCAGTTAAGATTAAGGCAAGAAGCTTCTATGTGTGGTTAAGTTCCAATAATTTAATACTTAATTCTTATTAATAGAGAAATATAATTTGCTTTTCAATGGCTATATCAGTTTTATACTACTTTGCAGATGCTGTCTGTTAAATTATTTCCTCAAACGTGTACTTCTGGCCCACTTTTAAATCTCATTTTACTTTGCCTCCTTTCCTCTCAGTACCAAAGACCTGGGTACTGTGCTAGGCTCTAAAGCAGGGCTGGCACACTATAGACGAACCAGAGAGTTAAGGTCTCAGGGTAAGCAACTAGCCCAAAATCTAAAGACAGATATGTGCTGAGAGAAATGGAATACAAGCTGGGCACTTGCTCATTTGGAGCACACCCATCTGAATACCAGTAAGAAGATTTCAGCTAGAATAGTTAATGAATTGATAGAGACTGAATGTGGGCTTCTTATAAAGACCAAGAGGGTGCAAGCTTTTGCTCCTTGGATTCCAACAGACACTCACCAAAAGAAATTGGCTGGAGTCCTAAGATAGCATTCATGGTAGTGTAGCCTGGGTAGATGGGAGCATCAATAGCCAAAAGATGGAAATGAAACTCTGGATGAACCTTTCTCCCATGTGTTCCCTACAGAGCAAAAATTCGAATATGAGGAGGAAAGGGCAACAAATACTGTCACTCAGGTTTCTGGCAAAGGCCTGTTGCAGTAGGGAGAAGGGTAGGGATGATATCTTTTCTTTAGGTGCAGGAAACTAATATGTTGTGTTCTAGAATTACAGCTGAAAGAGGGACAGGAACACTGAGAAGTGCACACCCTCAAGGCCTAGTGACATGTGCTTGCCTAAGACTCAGTGCTATGGGAACAGAGAACATTTTTCTCTCAGAGGCTCACCACAGAGTAAACATATATCAGCTACTGATACTTCCATTCTGTCAGTTACTTGCAAAAACTTTAGGAACTCCCTGTATGAGGCAAAGGGAAGACGTAAAGCTGAGATTAGAACAGATTCTGAGAAACAATCCACTGACAAATTAGCACACAACACAACATATTGTTGGAGGAATTTGAAAATTATAGAATACTGAGAGTATCCACAGTAACCACAGATTCAGCCCAGTTCCTGCCGAGATTAGTTTAAACCCTAAATTAAAGTTGTAGAAGAAAAAAGACACGCTCATTTCCAGGAATGAAGTCTATTTAACTCAGACTTATGTCATACACAAGATGTTCAAGTTTCAACAAGAAATTAAGAGGCATGCTAAAAGGCAAGGACAAAATATTATACTACCATAAAACAAAGAAATCTAGACTCAGATATGACATGGATACTGGAACTATAAAACAGAACTTAAGGTAACTATGAAGTAAATAACAATAAGTAAAATGATCATAAATAACAATAAGTAAAATGATCATAAAAGAGAACTAAAATATGTTAATCTCATTCATGAAATTAAAATAAATTAGAAGAAAGAATTGACTGAAAATATTAGAAATGAAAGAAGAAATAATGAGCTAAATTAAACAAAAAGCTAATGAGTGCTTTCAGCCTACTCATGAGTAGACCTGACCCAGCAATTCTTCTCCTAAGTATACATCCAAGAAAAAGGAAAACACGTCCCCACGAAAATCTGTACAAAATTGTTTATAACAATACTGTTCATACTAATATGGAAACAATCCAAATAATCATCAACTGATGACTGGATAAGCAAATGTGGTAAATTTATACAGTGGGATTTTGTTAATCATAAAAATAAGTGAAGCACTAATACATGTAACAAGGATGAATGTTTAGCATGAAACATCATTCCGAACAACAGAAGTCAGTCACAAAAGACCACATACTTATGACTCCTCTCATATGAAAATCCAGAACAGAGATGTCTACTGGCACAGATAGTAAAGCAATGATTGTTTAGGAGTGGAGTAGGGGCTAGGGATGCAAGGGAAAGAGAAGGTAACTAAAGGGTATGGAGTTGCTTTGTGAAGTGATATAAGTGTTCTAAAATTGATTGTGGTATTTGCACATAACTGTGAACATACTAAAAACTATTGAATTGTATGTATGCTTTAGTGAATGAATTAACTGGCATGTGACTGACATTTTAATAAATCTGTTTAAAAAATAAACTACTTCACTTTTTTGACTGATTGTAAATTGTGCTGTATTTTTAATTTCTGTCTACATGTTCATTACTCATATATAAAAATACAATTGATATTTTTTACCTTTTATGTAGTCAGTGATAATGCTGAACTTACTTTTTAGTGGATGTTCTTCTGCTGTTGTCTCTATAATTTAAGTAAAGTTTAAGACCTTACCTTCCTTTATATCCCATTACCATATAATTGTCTTAAATATGTTCCCTTACATATAATTATGACCACAATGTTAAAATCATTAGAAAACTGAAAAGGTAAAGGAAAATGTATATTTACCCACATTTTTTTATGATTTGCTTTTTTTTCTTCACTTTTGACCATTCCAAGATTCCTGCTCTTATAATTTTCTTTCTCTTTAAAGAAATTCCCTTGGTCATTCTCTTTAAGATAGTCTGTTGACAAATTCTCTCAGCTTTTTTTCTTCCCAGAATATGTTGATTTTGTCTTCATTCCAGAAAGTTGTTTTCAATGGATGTAGAATTCCAAGTTGACAGTTCTCTTTCAGCAACTGAAAAATGTCATGCTGCTTTCTCCTGGACTCCATGGTTTCTGATGAGAAACGTATTGTCATTCACATGTTTTTCCCATATATAGAGAAGGTATCATTTCACTCTCACTGATTTCAATTTTTTTTTTCTTTGCCATTAATCAGAAGTTTCACAATGATGTGGTTTGGTCTGAATTTATTTGAATTTCTCCTGCTTAGGTTCACTCAGAATCCTGAATTTCTACATTTATGTATTTTGCTAAATTTGGTGAGTTTTTAACTATTATTTCTTTGAGTACTTTTTTGGCCTCTCTTTCCTCCTCTAGGACTCTAATGACACAAATGTCAGATCAGTGTGTCCTTTTCCCTATAACCTGGTACATCAGTAACTCAAACAATAATATAAGATATCCCATATGTAATAAATTATGGTTATAAAGAAACTCAGAAACAACTGATGGGCAAAAAGAAGAAACCAGAAATCATCCCCACTATATTTCCACCCCTCTCCACAGACACCACAACTAACTTTTTCATCTTTAGCCTTCTCTGGAAATACATTGCCTTCTCTCTGGAAATAAATATGCCTGTAAGTATACATATAATTAAATAAAATGAATTCACAAAATGAATATAATGATTTGTGATCTGCTTTTCCCACTTAACAATGTACCAAATGTCACAGTTACTTTAAACTTGTAAGTCATGAGACACCATAACTAGCATCATTTGGGATGAATCTACTATGTTTTTGTCCTATAACCAACTTCCTACCTCCTGATTTAAGTCTGTTTAGGCAAATTCACTGTAGATTTCCAAGCACTGATTTTGCCAAATTTCAAGCCCTGCCACTGCTCCCCACAGTTAGCAGCTAACAAATTTTCTTCCTAAAATGTTGAATATAATTCTTGACATCTGCTCTGTTGCTGTGTCCCTGCCAGAAGAGTAAACTGAAGGGCAAAGGGCTTTGTTTTTGTTTTTTTTTTCTTTTTCTTTGCTTTTTTCCCCTGTAGCACTTAAACATGGGCTGAAAATGAATATGTTATCTCTTTCTGTACAGGAAGTATTTCCACTAGTCTCCTCCCACTAAATCTGAGATAATGTAGACAGAGATTGTCTGATTTTTTTTTTAGCATTTAAAGTCTATGAATAAAAAGGGTTTACAGAGCAAGTTACCAATGCAAACATGACTATAAAAAGCCAGTTTCACTCCCCTATAAAGAAAATAGTTTGGGTATGTGGGTGGCTCATCAGTTGAGCATCTGACCTTGGTTCAGGTCATGATCTTAGGATCCTGGGATCAAGCCCCAAGTTGGTCTCTGTGCTCAGCTGAGGCGGGGAATCTTCTTGTCCCTCTGTGTTCCCTCCACTTGTAAAACCTTAAAACAAAACAAAAATGAAAATAGTTTCAGGCTCACTATATATGTCATTTTTATAAAAATTGATATTCTAATTATGATCAGTCATGAATTTTTATAAAATCAAATTCCTCAGTACTTTCTACTTGATACCATTTCTCCTTTTTTTTTTTTTAAAGATTTTATTTATTTATTTGGCAGACAGAGATCACAAGTAGGCAGAGAGGCAGGCAGAGAGAGAGGAGGAAACAGGCTGTCCGCAGAGCAGAGAGCCGGATGCGGGGCTCGATCCCACGAGCTTGGGATCATGACCTGAGCCGAAGGCAGAGGCATTAACCCACTGAGCCACCCAGGCGCCCTCCTTTTTTTTTTCTTTTAAGATTTTATTTATCTATTTATCAGAGAGAGAGAGAGAGAGAGAGAGCACAAGCTCAGGCAGGCAGAGGCACAGGGAGAAGCAGGCTCCCCGCTGAGCAAGGAGTCTGATGCGGGACTCGATCCCAGGACGCTGGGATCATGACCTGAGCCGAAGGCAGCCGCCTAACCAACTGAGCCACCCAAGCCTCCCGATACCACTTTTTAACATGAACTTAATGGTCTAAATATCTGAGTTCAAATCTCAACTCTGCCATCATTTCCACACACGCACACATGCTACACCTGGGCACACATGCACACATCCTGGGATAAGCCACTTAATTTCTTTGAGCCTTAACTTCTTAATTAAAAAAAGAAAAAAAAAAAAAACAAGAGAGAGAGAGAACAAAAATAATTTCAATTAACAAGACATTGGAAGCCATAACATATGCATTTAATAAGGTTTTTCAATTTAAAAATATTTTATATTGATTTTATCAGATGCCAATAAAAACCTCTCAAATTGTGACAACAAAAATGTGTTCAGACATTTATATTTACAGGCAAAATACTCCCTGTCCGAGAACCATTCTACTAAATCATGCATAGGACCTACATGAGAAACCATACTTGACTCATCTAGGATTAGAGGTACCAGGAAAATGGTATTCCCTGAAGACCTTACAAGTTTAAGTAATCACACATTTCTGCAGCCTACTCTGAAACAGAGAACACTGAAAGCAAATATATAGAGAGTCATTGTAAAGTTTGGCCTTCATTCTGTCTCTTCCTCAATTACTTAATAGGCCCAGCTGCCCTGGACCTATTCCTGCCTTAATTTTTCTATGATATATTCAAGAAAGTAGGGATGTTTCATGGTGAGAAAGATATTTATTAAGAAGAAATGCTAGAGAAACACATGTATTTCAAAAAATGAATATAACTTCAATAATTCTTTCTATGGCAAGATTCCTCTAAAATGGAGAGTGGAGTTTTACACTTAAAATTAATACAATATTGTAGATTAATTATCCTTAAAAAAGTGGAGAGCACATCTGAATTGCATAAAGCTATAAATCAACTATAGTTTACTTTGTGTAGATTAACTAGAACTAGTTCAGAACACTGGTAAAAACTTCCACTTTTTAAAGCTTCTCATATTTAGAAAAGCCTTATTGAACAAATATCATATACCTCACTGTTTTTATGGAACTGATACTTGGTGGGCCATTGTCTCTCATAATCAATCAAAGCATAGCTAACCTCCTACCATCACGCCTTCTGGGTTTGATTCAGTCAGTGTTCATTCTTCGGGGTTTGGTTCAGTTGGTGCTTATTTTGCATGTTCACTTATGATTTAGAGAGAAACTGGATAGGCTTGTGTAATGTTAGAGTTAGGGTCAGGAGAGAGTCTTGCTCATTTATATGATGAGTACTGACCAACCAAAATTATATTTCAGACATTGTTTTTCTGTCCTCTTCCATATTCTTTTGTCTGATGGTAATTTTATAAAGCTATCTACAAAATATTCTTCTTGACTACAATATTTACAGTCATATTCTATAATTTGTATTGTCAAATACAATTTATTTTTAATGATGCAAGGATGGCATCTAGTGAGGGATCCTGCTTTTTCCATTTCTTTCAAATCTATTTTGGAATTCAGTTCTTATTTTTTATCATCTTTCAGGATAAAGAATTATTCCAGAGTATCAGATTTTGGATTTATAATGTTTATTTGAGTATTGATCTGGTCACTTGGCTCCTCTCCTATTTCCCTGAATTATGCAATATACATAAAAATATACATAAAATTATATTATAATTTCTTAAGATACTTTGTTTCAGGGTTGGCTGGCTTTCTAACCAAAACGGACAATCTAAGGGACTATTTTATACCAGTATAATTTAGGAAAGATTTGAGAATTCAAAATGTCTAAAAAGAAAAATTTCCAAAGCCTCTTCAACTTCTCTTCAGAAGACTGAGAATCTAAGTTAACTCAAATTTCATAACGCTTGAGATGTTCTGACAAATTTTTCTCCTTTACAAGTGGCTACAAAATGAACCTTGTCCATGTTTAGCTATACCTTATTCCTGCTAAGATTTGCCTCCATTTTAGATTTTTCTGTTTGATCATTCAACATTTAACTCTCAAGAACAGAAGCTCCTATTAACATATACCATCTACATATGGCAGTGACTTTAGTCTGAAGTTTGATAAAAGTCATTAGGAGTAGGAAAGTTTTCATTTGTTTAATTAAAATATAGATAGATGATAGATAGATATACTGAACAGTAAATTACAAAATACCATTTAACACCTTTTAAAATAAATATTTCACTAGAATTTAACAATTCTGAGAATATTAGATTTTAGTTTTACCATGATCTTATCAGCAGAAGGGGAGAAACACTTTTATTACATGCTAAATATTAACTGAAAGCTAGATTTCCTTCAGAGTATTTGCATCAAGAGGGCTTCCTAGTCTGTCACTTTTTAATCCCAATTTGTTTGACAGTTATATGAATTTTAAAGAAACCTTCTCAGTCCCTATCCGAAATGATTTCTTAGTGGCATTCACCTCTGGTGATCACTTTTTTTTTATTTTTTTGAAGACTTTTCTTTTCCTAGCTTCTATGAAGTGACACTCATGATTTTCCTTCTACTTCTTTCTTTGTTCCTTTTATTTCTTTGTTTCAGGTTCATCCTTCTTTATTCAGCTGTTAACTACAAAGTTGCTCAAGGCTGAGTACTACTTCCTCTTCTCTTCCCAGGGTACCTTCCTTGTACATTCTTTTCTTTTTTGAGAGAGAGTGAGAGAGACTGTGTGCTCACATGAGGGAGGAGAAAGGGAAAAGGCAGAGGGTGAGGATCTCAAGCTGACTCACCGCTAAGCAGGGAGCCAGATGCAGGGCTTGATCTCACAACACTGAGTTCATGACCTGAGCTGAAATCAAGAGTCTGTCACTTAACCCATGGAGCCACCTAGGTGCCTCCTCCCCATGCATTCTCATCCACACCTATAACTCAAAATATTTCTCTACACATAGGACTTATATTAGGTATTTCTCTCGTAGAGCCCCCATTTCAGCTCCAAACCTAGATTGATGTTCTCTCCTGTATACCTCAAAGGCACCTCCAATTCCATGTGTTCCAAAGAGAACCCACAATTGGTTTTTCACAACGTCATCATCTTCTTTCTTCTGCTTTCTGCTATCTCAGTAAATAGCCAACCCATTAATCTAGTTCCACCACCCTCAAAAATACAATAATCATGGGATTTTATTCTACCCTTGCCTCCTTGTCAGATTCATCAAATCTATCTTGTCAGTTTTATCTTTTGTCCCTTGAATTGCTTTACTTTTTACCTCCATCACCACGTCCAGGTTCCAAGCTACCATCATCTTCAACCTGAACCACTGAACTAGCGCTAGGAAGACAAGGAGTGAGTCACAAGCTAACTCAAACCTTTACTTCCCCAATGTCTTACATGACAATCTTTGTTGTATGGCTCACTCTCACCACCATACTGCTCCAATACCAGCTTTCCCTAGTAACTGGTCCACTTCAACAGTTTTTAATCTCTTGTCGTCTTCATATAACTGCCTAGACTGGTGCATTTGCACACGCTATTCTGTTGGCCTGGAATGCTCTTACCTCTCCATCTTTACTTGGTTAACTTCTACTCTTCCAAAAGATCTCAGTTAATATAACACTTCTTCTGGAAGCATTCTTTGACCTCTGCAGCTGGGCTAAAACCCACTACTAGCATCTGCCACAGAATCAAGAACCTCTCTTTCCAGCGTTTTCAGAAAATTAATTTGGGTAGTTGTTTGATTGAATATGTCTTTCTTACCTTACTGGCATTATGAGGGCAAGATCTATGTCCAGAATTTACCTGGCACACAACATATGCTCAATAAATATTTGTTGAATAAATGAATAAAGCCACAAGCCACTATTAGTACTTAATCTTTTTTGATACATTATCTTTTACCTCACAAAATTGGAATGTATGTATAATAAAATTGTTCAGAATAACTAAAATTATGATAAAAAGCTACAAATATATGCTTAGTCTATAAAAGTTGAAATCCATGAAAATCATTACCTGTAATCATCCCATCTGTCATATTCCAAGAATAACATCTGTTTAATTTAATTTTATATATTATTTAATAGTGGTGACTTTACATAACATACTAATTTTATATGTAGTTAACAAAGGAAAACCTACATCTACTCAATGATGAATATATTTCTTTTTTTTAATTATTTTCTTATTTATTTATTTGACAGAGAGAGAAAAGAAAGACAAGAAAGGGGAACAGTAGACAGAGGGAAAGAGAAAAGCAGGCTGCCCACTGAGCAAGGATCCTGATGCAGGTCTGGATCCCAGGACCCTGGAACCATGACCCAAGCCAAAGGCAGACGCTTAACCTATTGAGCCACCCAGGGACCCCAATGATGCATATATTTCTATTTAATTAATTTTTACTCAAGTATAATTAATATATAGTGTTATATTAGTTTTAGGTGTACAGTACAATGATTCAACATTTCTCAATGTTCATCAAAATAAGTATACTTTTAATCTTCTCTATCTATTTTACTTACCCCCTACCCCCCCTCCCCTCTGGAAACTGCCAGTTTGTTCTCTGTATTTAAGAGTTTTTTTGGTGGGATTTTTGGTTTATTGTTTTGTTTTGTTTTGTTTTTATTGCTCTTTTTTATTTGTTTGTTTTTGTCTCTTCTTTTATTTGTTCATTTGTTTTGTTTCTTAAATTCCACATATAAGTGAAGTCATGGTATTTGTTTTACTCTGACTGACTTATTTTACTTAGCATTATACCCTAGGCCAATCCTTGTGGCAAACAAAAAGATTTCATTCTTTTTTATGGCTGAGTAACATTTCAGTGTGTGCCTGCATGTGTGTATATGTGTATACACCACATCTTCTTTATCCATTCATCCATCAGTGGATGCTTGGTCCCTTCCTTATCTTGGCTATTATAAATAATGCTGCCATAAACATAGGGGAGCATGTATCCCATTGAATTATTGTTTTTGTATTTTGGGGGTAAATACCCAGTAGTATGATTCCTAGATGCGAGGGTAGTTTTGTACTTAATATTCTTAGGAACTCCCATACTGCTTTCCACAATGGCTGCACTAGTTTACATTCCCACCAATAGTGCATGACGGTTCCTTTTTTATCCACATTCTTACCAACATTTGTTATTTCTTGTATTTTTGATTTTAGTCATACTGACAGGCATAAGGTAATAGCCCATTGTGGTTTTAATTTGCATTTTCTTGATGATTAGTGATGTTGAGCATGTTTTCCTGGGTCTTTTGGCCATCTGGATGTCTTCTTTTCTAATATGTATAGCATAGATTGTCATGTCAGCTTTGGGAAGGAAATATATATATTTCTCACTTTTGCTAAGTTATACATTTATAATATTTCAAGAAACCTGGAAATTATTTTTAGACATGATAAGTTATTTTTCCTTTTTTTATAACTTAGCACCTAAAAAAGAAGATACTCTAATAAAAGTAAGTAATATAAGTTAGTTAACATACGAAAATAAAACTGTCTGTATATATTGTCATTTTAAAGATGTTAATAACTTATTCCAATACTTATACTTAATTCAAAGTTGCAAAACTTAATTTTTTATATTATTAGTGTTACATTTTTTTCATGATTCTATTTGCTATTGCCTACTCTATGAAGACATGGACACAAACTATGTTAATTGTGACATTTGGTAAGTGAAGTTACCTCTCTGCCTACCCTTTTCTTCATCTTCAAAACAAGAAATGTATTAGTTTATAAAATCAGCCTATAATCCACACTTATTTCACAATTAATTGCTGTTTAGGATTGATCTGATACATAGAGAAAAAAATATTTTCTTTATTAATCTGAGTCAGTATTTTCTAAATGGTTATTTGTGGAAGATCAATTAAATGGATCAAAAGCATTCTGAGCTCACTAACTGTTGAGAAAGACAGTTGATGTGCCTTTTCATTTAAGGCACAGAGCCAATTATAAGAACAAATGTTCTGACTAGTTTTGCAACTAAATAGTCTGTTAAGCTTTGTTTAAGCCAGTGCTTTCTGAAAGTAATTCCTCTTCTGACCCTATTTCATGTACTATAATGTATATTATACAACCTGACGTGTTACGTAACATAACTTTGATATAGCATATTAACAGTTGGGAAATTACAACTTTGTTTTGGAACTGAAGCTCTTTGGTCTTTAAACAGTTGAATTATGTAGAACTTTCCTCACACCTTGATAAGCCTTGTTGTTTCAACAAGTCTAACCTGTGTCTGTAGGGCTGCGTGTAAGCAATTTCACAGCACGGCCATCTGTTCCAAATTCCTGATATAAAAATGTCCATTAATCTAACTCAGAAGCATTTTCCTTACAGCAAATTAACAGACTGGAAGTTCATGGTGAGTGAATTCAGGGTCACTGTGCTCCACAGAACAGCTTTCTTTCCAGGGACACAGAGAGGGCTATCCTTCCTTATCCCCTGCTCATCTCTACCTTAATTCCTGCACTGAGATGTCTGGAGGTCAAAGACTAATGTTGTTAGTACTGTTGCTTGCATTTATAAACAGTCCTAAAAGCATGATTTTGATCTCCCAAAACCTCTTTCTGCAGTTCAGAGACTATCACTGAATTAAAAACCTCAAGAAAAATGAAATATACCCTTTTATGTTTCACAGAGCTAGTAAGAATTCCTCTATTTTCACTGAGTATTTTTTGACCTATAACCTGGATTTTAATATACTTCAAAAAATTAAAAATGTGGGGCGCCTGGGTGGCTCAGTGGGTTAAAACCTCTGCCTTCAGCTCAGGTCATGATCCCAGGGTCCTGGGATCGAGCCCCGCATCGGGCTCTTTGCGCTGCATGGGGCCTGCTTCCTCCTCTCTCTGTGACTGCCTCTCTGCCTGCTTGTGATCTCTGCCTGTCAAATAAATAAATAAAATCTTTTAAAAAAATTAAAAATGTAACATAGCATTTTTAAATTAATTTGAATTTTTCTGTATTTGCAAGTACTCAATAAAATATTTTAGTTATATAAAGTATAACTTTAAAAGTAATGCATTTAAAATCAGTGCTACCAATCTATTCTAATGTATTTTATCATCCAAAATGACAGATGCACGTTTTGTTTTTTCAAAAGATAGTATCAACCTTCTGAATTTTGTGACAGGTTCTTATTAATTTTTCTTCCAATGTATTGCTGGCACACAGTGTATGGTACCATCACCATAAACATATTCAATTTCCCAGGGCCTCCGGATAAATTGGCTTTTTCTTATTTCTCCATATCAGATGATTTTATTTAACACACATACACTAAGCAGACAAACAGTTGCTGAGAACTTTTTGATCATCATTTTGGCAGCAAATGGTGCTAAGGTGATCTAACAGAAGGGAAGATGGTAGCTTCTTTCATGTAGGGGAGAATGCCAGAAAAGAGGGTGAGAATATTCTGTTTTTTAATAATTAAGGAAGCCAGAATCTAAAAAGTTGAGTGTATTAGATTGTAAATTTCTCTAGTAGGCTATGACTTACAGGCCCCATTATACCCTGTTTTCTATCACTGTCTGACATTTTTTAAGTGTTCCATAAATGTGTGTCAAATGAATGAATGAACTAATGGATGATTGTACATATTGTGGAAAGAATTTTATGAAATGAAATTAAAACTCAAAGGCATTCAGAGACAGCAAAACAGTGCAGTTAGGATCAGAGTCAGTATACAGTGGATGCCAGCTTCTACTTCTTCCATCATGCCTCTTCCACTAATGCCAGCCAAGAAAAAAAAAAAGTTACACTCTTTCTTATTGACTAATGCAATCTTTAAATATTTTTCCACTTTTTTTCTTCCAAGTTTTTATTTAAATTCCAGTTAGTTGACATAGAGAATCATATTAGTTTCATGTGAAGGATTCAGTAGGAGTCATCACTTGTAGATAACAAACAGTGTTCATCACGAGCACCCTCAATATTAAGATCATCATATCTCTTAAATATATTAGTTCTATCATCATAATAACTGTAATCACATATCATTTTCTCATTAATTCATATATCTTAGCCTTCTCTTCCAGTCACCCTAGCAGCCAAAGATCATGATTTTTAGTTTCTTTGACCCAGAATACTTCAAGCAACCCTCAGAATACACATCCTCTCAGTTCATGTATTAAAGTGTGGAATAAGACTGTAAGATGACAAAAAAAATCAGATGTGAAAATATTCACAAAACATAAAGTGACCCTCAAATGCTTGATATTATCAGCCAACAATCGGTAACCAATTTTCTAAGAAAATATTATCAGTAGGTAATAATTTTTCTTATTGAACATTTGAAAAGGAAAAATAAAAAAATAAAGAGGACCCCCCCAAATGGACCTAATCCAAATTAAAAGGAGCAATGTAAATCAAAACATAGGGACAAGGGCCAATGATGAATAGCAAGGGTCCTTGGGTTGTTTCCTCTCTGCTAAGATAGCTGTCCATGGGAATTGGTGAAATTCACTTGGAGCAGTGGGAGTTAAGCAGAGTACTCTACCTACAGAGAGATTCAAGTGTCTAAACTCGTCAGTCTACTAGTATACCATAATTGGCATGTAATACAGTAATTATAGCAAATTATACTATTTTCATGAAGTGGTAAATCAAACACGATAGAGAGTAAGAAGTTAGCTGTGATGTAAGAGCTAAACTTCATAAAATCATGCACAAAACCATATCCATAATCTAGAAAAGCATAATTAAAAGGATTAAAAATAAAGTATATAAAAAACATCAAGTAAAATCTTGAAATAGACAGCAGTTACAGAAAGGAAACTGAAAGAATGAGTCAGAAGAGTTGGTGCTGAGCAAAACAATGACAAAAAATTTTTTGAAATTAAATTGAACTAGGGTTAAATAAATAAGTTATTAGACTAGAATGAGACCCATAACTATAGTTTGAAGTGGTGCTTCACTGTTCTTTTGCCCTAGAGAATTGATATAAAGAGTAAAATACATATAACATTCAATAAATCTATGTTGTCTAAATAATTTCTTCATCTAAAACTTACATTAACTGAAAATTCTATGTGAAAGAAGATATATTAATAAAGTAATAAAAACATACATATGTTTCCATGAGGCAGAAGGGTGAGGTGGAAGTTAAAGTCCCTACTCAGGTATGTTGAAACTATGATGGATGGGGTGCAATTCTTCTACTGCCATGTGTTTGACTGGAATAGGATGGATATTGCCAAAAATATGATGGAAATTTCCCTTTATGTTTTCAGACCATTATTCTCTCAAATCTTTGACTAAGGGGACAGGTTTTTTTCTTAGGCCCTTTAAGACTGTTTTTTGTTTTGTTTTGTTTGTTTAAGTCTATATCTATATCTATGTCTATGTCTATTGGCAATTACGGGCTATAGGTTCTACAATGCCTTGTCTAAGTTATGTGGGAGCAATAAGGAAACCAGGCAACCTACTGCTGTCATAATTTTCAAGTCTCAAGATCCCTGAGCTGTCTGACTTTCTACCTTTCTGAATCATCCTATGCTGGTTAATGTGTGAACTCCAGGATTATTTAGTTGTAAGAGAAAGGACCTGGAAGACATTGGGTATTTCTACTTGTTGGAACTAGATGTTACTATAAATCTTTAAAATTTTACAGGAGAGTGCTTAAAGTGAGAAGCATGTTCATGGTACAAAATAAAGAATCAAAACTTATAGGGCATATTTGTTTTTTTGTTTTTCTTTTCTTGTGTTTCAAGTTTTTACTTAAATTCTAATTAGTTAACATATGGTGTAATAGTAGTTTTGGGAATAGAATTTAGTGATTCATCACTTACATATAATACCCAGTGCTCATCACAACAACTCCTCTCCTCAATGCCCATCACCCATTTAACTCATATCCTCCCTAGCTCCCCTCCAACAACCCGCAGCTTTTTCACTATAGTTAAGTCTCTTATGGTTTGCCTCTCCCTCTTTTTTTCCCTTCCCCTATGTTCATCTGTTTTGTTTCTTAAATTCCACATATGGGTGAAATCATATGGTATTTGTCTTTCTCTGACTTATTTCACTTAGCATAATATAATCTAGCTCTATCCATTTTATTGCAAATGGCAAGATTTCTTTTTTATGGCTGAGTAGTATTCCATTGCATATAAATACCACATCTTTATCCATTCATCTGTTGATGGACACTAGGGCTCCTTCCATAATTTGGCTATTACAGATAATATTGCTGTAAACATCGGGGTGTTAGTGCTCACTGGACTCAATATTTTTATATCCTTTGGACAAATATGTAGTTGTACAATTGCTGGATTGTAGAGTAGTTCTATTTTTAAATTTTTGAAGAAATTCCATACTGTTTTCCAGAGTAGCTGCACCAGTTTGCATTCCCACAACAATATAAGAGGGTTCCACTTTCTCCACATCCTTATCAACATCTGTTGTTTCCTGTGTTGTTGATTTTAGCCATTCTGACAGGTATGAGGTGGTATCTCATTGTAGTTTTGATTTGTAGTTCCCTGATGATGAGTAATGTTGAGCATTTTTTCATGTGTCTGTTAGCCATCTAGATGTCTTCTTTGGAAAAATGTCTATTCATCTCTTCTTCCCATTTCTTAACTGGATTATTTGTTTTGATAAGTTGTTTATAGATTTTGGATACTAACCCTTTATCAGGTATGTGATTTGCAAATTCTTTTTCCATTTCAGAGGTTGACTTTTGGCTTTGTTGATTATTTCCTTCACTGTGAAGTATCATTTTACCTGGATTACATCCTAGTAGTTCATTTTGCTTTTGTTTCCCTTGCTTTCAGAGTTGCATCCAGTAAGAAGTTGCTGTGACTGACTTCAAATGAGGTTGTTGCCTGTGTACTCCTCTAGGATTTTGATGGTTTCCTGTCTCATATTTAGGTGTTTTATCCATTTTCAATTTATCTTTATTGTATGGTGTAGGAAAGTGGTCTAGTTTTAGTCTTCTGCATGTTGCTATCCAGTTTTCCCAACACCATTTGTTGAAGAGACTGTTTCCCCCCCAACCCAATGGATATTCTTTCCTGCTTTGTTGACGATTCATTGACCACATAGTTGTGGGTCCACTTCTGTGTTCTCTATCTTATTCCATTGATCTATGTGTCTGGTTTTGTGCCATTACCATACTGTCTTGATGACTATAACTTTGTAATATAGCTTGAAATTCAGACTTATGATGCCTGCAGCTTTGTTTTCTTTTTCAACATTATTTTGGCTACTGGAGGTCTTTTGTAGTTCCAAACAAATTTTGAGATTGTTTGTTTTAGCTCTGTGAAAAATTCTGGTGGTATTTTAATAGGGATTGCCTTAAATGTGTAGATGGCTTTGTGTAATATAGAAATTATAACAATAGTTGTTCTTCCAATCCATGTGCATGGAATGTTTTTCCATTTCTTTGTGTCATATTCAATTTCTTTCAACAGTGTTTTATAGTTTTCAATGTATAGGCCTTTCACCTCCTTGGTTAAGTTTATTCATAGGTGTTTTATCCTTTTTGGTACAACTGTAAATGGGATCAATTCCTTGATTTCTCTTTCTGCTGCTTCATTTTTGGTGTAGAGAAATACAACAGATTTCTGTACATTGATTTTATATCCTGTGACCTTACTGAATTCATGAATCAGTTCCAGCAATTTTTTGATTGAATGTTCCCAATTTTCTATATAGAGTATCATGTCATCTGCAAAGAGTGAGACATTGACTTCTTCTTTGCCAATTTGAAGGCTTTTTACTTTTTTGTTGTTTTATTGTTAATGCTAGGACTTCCAGTACTATGTTAAAAACAATGATGAGAGTAAACATCCCTGTCTTGCTCCTGACAATAGAGGAGGTCTGTTTTTTCCCCATTGAGAATGATATCATCTGTGAGCCTTTCATATATGGCCTTTATTGTATTGAGGTATGTTCCCTCTATCCCCACTTTTCGAGGTTTCTTATCGAGAATGAATGGTGTGCTTTGTCAAATGCTTTTTCTGCATTGAAAGGCTCATATGGCTCTTCTTTCTTTTATTAATGTGGTGTATCACATTGACTAATTTGTGAATATTGAACCAAACTTGCAGCCTAGGAATAAAACCCACTTGATCATGATGAATGATCTTCTTTTAATGTATGGTTGTATTTGATTTGTTACTATCTTGTTGAAAACTTTTGCATTCATGTTCATCAGGAATATTGAGCTTGTAATTCTCCTTTTTAGTGGTGTCTTTGTCTGGCTTTGTATTCAGATTAGTGCTGGCCTCAAAGAATGAGTTTAGAAATTTTCTTTCCATTTCTATTTTTTGAAACAGTCTGAAAAGAATAGGTATTAACTCTTCTTTAAATGGTAAAGCTCGGGGCACCTGGGTGGCTCAGTGGGTTAGGCCTCTGCCTTCGGCTCAGGTCATGATCTCGGGGTTCTGGGATCAAGTCCCGCATCGGGCTCTCTGCTTGGTGGGGAGCCTGCTTCCTCCTCTCTCTCTCTCTGCCTGCCTCTCTGACTACTTGAGGTCTCTGTCTGTCAAATAAATAAATAAATAAAATCTTTTTTAAAAAATAAAATAAAAAATAAAAAAATAATAAATGGTAGAGCTCTTATAGGGCAAATTTGAAAAAAATGTTCAAACCAAGATATAATACAAAAAGAAGTAATAAAGTCTGTGACAAACTGAAGATTGCATAGCATGTCTCAGGGAATTTAGATTCAAACTTTGTAAAACCATCAGGCTAGTCAAACAAAATTTGTTCTGGCCAGACAATCTTGTTTGAATTCTAAAGGAATGTGAAGTTCTTGGGCCCATTTTCCGTTTTCTTCCCCCTCCCTCAATTATACTTTGATTCTATCTATCCTCAAAGATGAACTTCCTTGTTAAAGAAAAGATGCAGAAAATAAATCCGCTTTCTAAAGGGGTAAATTATTTCATCATGATAATGAAGACGAAGACACAGAGTCAAGATAATAGAAAATAAAACCTTGGACAAAAGGTATATTGTGGTTTCTATTTTCATGCATAATATATGTTTGTTTTGGTATCTGAGACAGGAAAAGAAAATTTCATTCTTCAAATAAACTAGAACTCCAGTCTCTTCCCAGATCTCTACTAATCTTTAACTATTTTCCTCCAAAAAGAAATACAAAAAAATTAAGTGGTAAACATTTAAACTTTGTAGATATTTCATTAAGTAAACTAAGTGTTAATATTTGCCATATGAGTTGAATAAATTTATAAATTTGAATTTTGTTCTAAAATTACAGATCATTTTAAAAGAAAACCTTCGGGACGCCTGGGTGGCTTAGTTGGTTAAGCAGCTGCCTTTGGCTCAGGTCATGATCCCAGCGCCCTGGGATCGCGTCCCGCATCGGGCTCCTTGCTGGGCAGGGAGCCTGCTTCTCCCTCTGCCTCTGCCTGCCTCTCTGTCTGCCTGTGCTCGCTCTCTCTCTCTCTCTAACTAATAAATAAATAAAATCTTAAAAATAAAACCTTCTTTCTACAGAAAAATTCTTCTGGCCTGAAAAATTTCTCCTCATCCTTTCTAAACCTAGTAAGTGTAGTAAGTAGTGATAGGTATGAGAATAGTTATGAGCCTGATGAAGAAAAATGGCCTAGTTACTAATTACAGTTAAAATTCTTTTTGATGTGCATCTAATGTTTAGATTCTAATTGCTTCTAATGTGTCCATCTTGGTCTCTACCCAGGAGGTTGACAAGTACAGACTGCACTGATAGTCTGTTCCTTTGCCTTTTGATTCCTTTTAGGTTCAGTCACTGAGAGGCTCCTCCTGGTCAGAAGTCAGAAGAGTAGGGTCAGAGTCTTAATTCCTCAAGCTCCTTCCCTGCTAAGACATGCGTTGATAGTGGTTATCAAAAGTCAAACCTTCTTAAAAGTTATAACTTCCATTAGATGATTTTCTTACAGCTTCCTCTCTGGATAAGGGTCCCTTTATGGAGCTGGTCATGGAGGGGTAACTCCTTCTCTGCTACATCAGAGGTACTTTGTCATGCCTTTAAAAAATGCTTGACTCTGCCAAAACCTTTTTTAGCTACTCCATCCAGTGTGTTGTACTGTTGAAGTAAGAAAGTGACCCCAGGTCCATTTCCTGTGTCATCCATTTCCTGAAAACCCTTGTCTGATATTCCCTAAATATTTTCTAAGTCAGGGCTCTTTCACATCTCAGAAAATGAAGACTGTCCAAATTTAGCTATTAACAAGCACTGTAGACTAACAGCATTTTCTTACAATTGGAGTCAAGCAAACCCCAGGCAAAATTATAAAGTAAACACAGTTGGACATGAGTCACATCTGGGATATCAGCATGAGCTTTGAGTCAGAGAAGTCTTGTTTGAATTATAATCTTGGCATGTATTAAATAAATAATATATAAATGGCTAAATAATGAATAATTAATGTAACCTAACTGAGCCTCAGTTTCCTAGAATAACAACGATACTTTACCTCACTGGTTGGAGGTGTTGATTGCATCAAACACAATGCCACCAAACTGTTTCTTAGTAAATACCATTAGCCTGAAGAAAGAATTTTAATTACCTTCCTCATTTTCCCTTTTCTAGGCAGTATTCGGAGGTTATTACAGTAGCTAGATATGTTCCCTCTTCCTTCCTTTACCCCACTCTGAAATTAGATAGAACAACTCTTCTGCATTAATTTAGGAAAAATATACTTGTAGCACCCTTATTTTCCTTGCTGGACATGAGTCTGATAACAAAAGGATGTGCTTGATTTTTGATTGATTATCTGCATAACTTTTATGTGATAATCAAAAGTAGGAAAGAAAATTACCTAGTTGGATGTAGGATCTTGATGTCTTTACCTGTAAAATAAGAGAAAGATGAACGCTTCCAACTATAAGGCCCAATGAAATGCTTTAAAATAGTTTTTAAGTAGTATTAAAAATCAATCACTGATGTCACATACGATGAATTGTTATTTTCCAACCAGTCAGTTGTGCACACCAGAGCTTCCCAGTGTGCTGTGGATGGGTCACTGCTGTGCTGCGATTTTGACTCCATTAGCTCCTCAGAGCTTACAAATGATGTGTGATATTTGGTCAGTGACATGTGACTAAATTTCCTTTTCCATCCACTCTAGGGTACCATTATATATTAACCTGACCTATTTTGTTGGTGGTGGTAGTGATTAGTGTTAAAAATCCAATTGGAAAATATCTTCTACCCAGTAAGTTCATTTACATTTATTTTGCTATTGCTATATCTGGACTGTTTCTACCATCTTATGATTGTACTGTCTCACATATCAGATATTTTAAAATGTTTTTTAATTCAGAATTTTTTCTTGATTTTTCCTTTTTTGTGTTTCAATTATTTTGAATTCTATTTCTTTTAATTTAGTGTTTTAGCTTAAAGTTTTACCATGCAAATGTAATATATTTAATGACTGAGCCACCCAGGTGCCCCTACAAATGTAATATATTTAAATACATATCCTAATCCTTAGCATTTAATATACAATTTATTGATAATCATTATTTTATTAACTTACCAATTTCTTTACTCACAATTCTCTATTGTATTTCAAGCCCTGATTTAGGGAATTTTTTTCCTTTTTCTTGAAAATATTTCAAGATTAGGATTTTCTTTGTGAAAGTTATTTTCTCAGTTTCCATTTATTACATATATCTTTATTTTTACATTATCTTTTTTTTTTCTTTTTCAGATTTTTATTTAAATTTCAGTTAACATACAGTATAATATTAGTTTTAGGTATAGAACTTAGTGATTCATCACTTATATACAACACCCAGTGCTAATCACAACAAATGCACTCCTTAATTTCCATCACCAATTTACTCATCCCCCACCCAACACTCCTCCAGTAACTCTCAGTTTGTTTTCTACAGTTGAGAATCTATTTTCTGGTTTGCTTCTCTCTCTTTTTGTCCCCTACGTTCATTTGTTTTGTTTCTTAAATTCCACATATGATTAAAATCATATGGTATTTGTCTTTCTCTGGTTGACTTACTTCACTTAGTATAATGCTTTCTATCTCCATCTATGTTGTTGAAAATGGCAAGATTTCATTCTTTTTGATAGCTGAATAATATTCCATGGTGCATGCATATATATATATATATACATATACATATACATAAATATATATTCTATTACATATGTGTGTGTATCATATTCTTTATTCATCAGTCAGCTGGCAAATGGATATTTTTACATTATCTTAAAAGATAGCTAAATATACAACTCTCCTTTCCCACTATTTTTGTCTTTTTATATTGATTATACATACAATATATTATTCTATCTCATTTTATCTTTTAGGTCTCTGGATATCTACTTAATACTTTCCATCTTGTATGTTTTATTCTGAGTTTTAAAAGTTTCTTTAGCACTACATTGCAATTGACTTAAGTATTTTACAATTTCTTTTGTTTTATCATCATTGCTAGCACAGCGGTGGTCATTATGTAGTTTTCATTGTCTGACAAATTGTGATATGAGCAAAAAAACAACGGTAGCAAAACTTATAGAATGAATGTCAGTAAACTAGAAGAGAACCCAGTGACAATGGTAGGAAAACCCCTTAAGAAATACCAGATTAAATTCTTCAAAATGATAATTAAGAGACAATGGTGAAACACTCTAGATGATTCAGGAAAAAAAAAAGAAAAAGTGTAAAAACCAAAGACTCTGATTTGAGAAGTGATTCAGAAGAACTGAATTCTAAATGGGAATAAGTTTGGGAAATTTGTAAACCAATTTATTTCATCCATATTTTTCTTTTTATATAAGGATAGTAGTGATAGATGATAATACAAAATTTACATCTAAATACATCTAAAAATACTATCAATGCGCATAAAAGTTTATTTCTTACTTGTACAATAAAAAACAGTAATTTTAGATTTGAAGTTGTATAGGTATGGATACAATAAGAATCAGGCAAGCTCTGATAGGACTGACAAGATTATTCACATCCCTGCAGCCCAGACACCTTTTCCTTAGAAAGTGCTGCCAGCATTCCAGTAGTTCTACTTCCTGACTTCCATGTTAATGTATTGCCTCTTTAAATACATTAAATAAATTGATTCTATTGTAATGAATTGCTTTTGTTGTGGGTTTGGAAGACAGGGTTTGTCTTCCCATTTTGTACTGATTCGATTGGTAATATTTTCAGACACATTACTACAAACTGAAGTCTATTGAGAGATTGCACCTTAAAGGACAGTGTGCCAGGAAGACAGGGAGGAAGGGTGGGAGGGTGAGGGAAAGAGAGAATGAAAGAGAGAGAGTGTGTTGTCCTGTTGAAGGAAGGAAGTGACCCTAGGTCCAGACCCAGATATTTATCCAGACCAAGGAAGAGGTGATGAGATTAAATTACTGGAAATTTTAGCAAAAAGAGAACCACGGCATTGTTTGTCTCCTCTTTTTAGCAGAAACTGCTCCTGAAAATGAGAAAAGGTTTTCCCAATTCTTGTTGTCAATCAGAAGATTTCAAAATATCTTTAATAGGTTCATAGAGAATTGGCCTAGCTAAAGAGAAAAATGGTCCTTATTGCTTAAGCTCTTTAGATGAGTGAGGATAAATGAGGAGAGAACATTTTGGAATCTAAGATTTCTTTTCTTTCTTTCTTTTTTTTTTTTTTAAGATTTCATTTATTTATTTGACAGAGAGGGACACAGTAAGAGAGGGAACACAAACAGGGGGAGTGGGAGAGGGAGAAGCAGGTTTCCCCACCAGCAGGGAACCCGATGTGGGACTCGATCCCAAGACTCTGGGATCATGACCTGAGCCTAAGGCAGCCACTTAATGACTGAGCCACCCAGGTGCACTTAAGATTTATTTTCTATGAACATAAGCATATCCATATATCGAGTGATTTCCGCTCCCAAGATATAAGAAAAATCTGGTTGCTTATTCATTCAATAATCAGTTATTATTTCTCTACAGTGTGACCTGAAAAGCACTGAGTACCAGACATCTGAATATGAATAATATAAGGTATTGCCTTCAAGTATATAATGCAGAAATATTAACGTTACAATATAGTGCTGTCAGATAGTATGTTCAACTGCAAGTAATGGAAATAAATTTCAAGAGCTTAAAAAACCATAAGTTTACTTTTTTCTCACTAATCAGAAGTAAATAGCTTGTACATCTATTCGATGTTGTTGTCAAAGACCAATGTTCTTTTTTAATATTTCAAATATTTAGCATGTTCTCTTCATGCTTCTACCCTTACGGTAATGGGATGGCTGTTGTTCCTTCCAACCAGAGCCAGTTATCCACAAAGGGAAAAACACATGGATTAAAAAAAGGGAGGAGGAACCCCTGAGTCAAAAGGACTCCCTTTATAACTGTCAACCTTTAACTCATTGGGCAAGAACTGAACGACATGCCCACATGGTTGTAAGGGCCTCTGATGGAAGTAGTTATTTAACTGGTCATATTGCTACCAGAGGCACAACCTGGGGAATTCCTTAGAAGAAAGGATGTGGATGTCGTATGAGGTAAGTAGCTGCCAGTGGGTGCTAAAAATTAAAAGCAAGGTTTTAAAAGAATACACGAAGTACTACGGCCAAGCCCCCAGAGACTGAATGTTCTCTAAGAAGCTTATTGTTTTCATGCACTACTTAGTACACACAAATGTAATTTGGAATTGCATGACTGTTACTATTATCCTAGGTATAGATGATTTTAAATGAATCTGTTAGTTATAATGTCAGTAAAGTTGCTTCAATGGCTCAAATATAACTCTGCCTTTCTACAAATGTTTAGCTTTTAGTTTATTCACTCAAACATAGACCATTAGCAAACTTTCCACCATTTATCAAAGGTGCATTTAAATAACACTACAGAGAATTTTTGGACGTACAAGTAGAACCTGTTCATTTTCAATGGCCTGATATATGGAAACTACAAAAAACTCATTTGATTATCTGGTCTGTCTGGCATCCTGCCCTTAGCTGCCATTGCCTACAGCCAACATTCTCTGAGCATGACTACTCAAGCATTTACATCGTTAATGACAGAACAGATTCTCAGAGAGACTGAGATCCAGATGGTGACTTAGGTGTGCATTAGGATAGACGAAAGAATTAGCTGAAGATGCTATTTTGAGAAAAAGGTTGGAAAAGAAGTCAGTCATGAATCATTTAAAAAGCTTTATCAAAATGCCACTTCATCTCTCTGATTCTGTTGTAAATATGCCTCAGGCATCTCCAGGAGGCATTGACATTTTATGTAACATCATACAACAATTTATACACTGGAAAATTTGTTCTATACAACCACATGCCTCCAAACATGGAAAGCATTGAGAAACCCCATTTTAGAGGCTGGGACTCAGTAGATAGAGAGGGTTTGGCAACTATCTCACTTCCTAAAACAGTGCTTAGATCGATGCTCTCTGTAAAACAAAGGGAGTCAGGCATATATGAACATACTTGAAATAGAGCATGTCAAAGACTAATCTTTATAGTTAACTCCAATATATTTGTTACTATGTTTTCTCATCAATTTGAATCCACACATATACATACACTTCTAGAACTTTTAGCATTCTGTTATAGGAAGTGTTCTGTAAAGTGATGCATAGACAACCTTTCTTTTATATACAAATAAAACATTAAGTTATTTATAATCAATCATCTGCAAGGATGTATTTAGGACCTATAATATCTCAAAGATGATTCATTGTCTACCATCAATAAGTTCGTTATCTTTTTACGTTTGATGGGTTTATCAGATAGGACTGGTGATCTGTATTAGTTGGAATTTATTTACAATATCTTGACCAAATAAGGATTTCTTTTGTATATAATAACATGAAATTCAAAGATAGGCAGACCAGCACTGGTAAGTAGCTATATAATATCCTCAATGTCCTACTTGTTTTGTTTAACCTGTTTCATCACAAACTTTGAATAAAATTGGTTCTTTTCATAAGAAAGAATGAATATTATAGTCTTAAGCAGCGTCTCACATGACGATGTTCTATTTCTATTACACTTCTGTTTCCCTACATTTCTTCTCCAAAATACAGAGGCTGTTTCGACTAATTTTAGTGATGCACAAAAATTAGTGATACATTTCTAAGGAGGTAATGACTTTGCATTCAAAAGTGGAATTACTGAATACATATCTTCTTTTCAAAGACCCATTTTCAGAGACCCATTTTCAAGATAGTAGCAATTTTTTCAGTGGAAGCTTTGCCAAAATATTTACTTAATATTTCTTCTAAAACAGTGCAATGTAATCACATAGCCAATATAAGTATAATAGCAAGTTTAATATAGTACTAAATGCTTTGATATACTTACCTTTGATCATTGCCCATATAGCAGAATTTTTTTCTTAGACCAGAGAAACCATCTTTCTCATGAGTAAGGTATTTTTAAAATTAGATGGAAAAAAAAGTTAGATGTAACATATTTTATTTTGCATTCCATAAAACTGTGATAGGAAAAAAAAAGTTTTAATCCTCCCTGCAGTTTAATTACCAAAGTGATATCTGTGACTACATTACACCAAGATTACATTATCTGATTTAATTACTTTCTGAATTACACTAGTAGACTCTTCCAAAAGCAGAGAGCTGTAGGAGGCAAACTTCTAAGATTGTGAGTTAACTTTTTGTGAGTCAGATACACCAGTTTCTGCATTAGTTCATAACTATCATTAACATCTCCTTTACTAGAAAGTATACGAGAAAAGTAATTTTTTTTAAAGAGACATCATAATTAACAGTTTTGTTCTCAAAGATTAGTTATTGGCTTTTTTTTTTCTAAAAAGAAAGAGGGAGTTATAAGACCTAACAGAAAAGTTATAATAGGACACATAATCAAGACAATATCTTTTTAAAAAGGCAATATTTCCTTGGTCATCATGCTCTTAAGGCAAATCTTTTTTTGATTACTCATCCAACATCATAACAAATATATTAAAATGTATCCATACATTATGTACAATTCACATATGTATAATTTACACGCCTTGTTCCAGCTTTTTGAGGTTGACAAATACAATTGTATATATTTGAAGTTTACAGGCTGATGATCTGATAAGCCTAAATGCCCACCATTGCTTAAGGCTTTTGGTTATCTGAATCATTTAAATTATTAGTAAAGTCTAATATTGGATAAGATCTCTGACTCAAACTTAATAATCTAACTCTTTATGCTAACTCAGCTTTTCTCTACATGAGGAAAAGTAAAAACCTTTGTACCTCCTAATTTAGTGAGGAAATACATGCTAAAGAAATGAATGAATATCCATAGATCCATATTCTCTTTATTTTGTAACTAAAGCAAGATTTCCAAATTTTGCATGATTTTAAGTGTTAACTTTAGCTCAGCTGCCCTAATTTATTGTACATATTCTCCAGCCACCAAATTAAATCATGATTCTAAAAGTGATGTTCATCTTAAAACCTCCAATTCCGGGAAGATTCAAAGAGTACTTCAGTATCTCTTAACTAGAATTTTAACAATAGCCTTTTGCCAAGTCTGTGTCAGGCGGATGCTTACTTCACCTAAATGTTAGCTCTGGGTCTCTCAGAATCTTTAAAATTTATGTGATCTATACAAGTAATTATGTACAGGGCCAGCATTGTATAATTTATGAAGCTATTGCCCAAATGAATTTCATCTGAGCAGATATACAGTTTAATAATCTAGAAGTAAAGAAAACAAATGCTGTATTTTAGTAGATTGTAGCATCTTGTATTCATTTACACGTGTAAAATCTAAAGCACCTATACTCTTGATACATTTCAAGAACTGGCAGCACATCATAGGGTATTTCACAACACCACGTAGCAGTTCTAAATGGATGAGTTTATACGTGTGGTACTTCTGACTTAACCAGATTGGATTATAGTATGTAGGTCCTACAAAATGGATTTAAGAGTAAGATATAGTAATAAATCCACAGATAATTTCTATGTGATAAAGGCAATATAGTGCATTTAGGCTTCCAAAATACACTCTCTTAACAGACCATTCATCTATTATGTTGTATTTATGGAAGAAATTATTCTCTTATTTTAGTCTTCATCAAAACAGAGAGAGGAGAATGAATCTAGGGCTCTATGTCCCGAACATCTAGCTTGATATTCTCTACTTATATATTCATAAAACTTATTTATATAATAATAGTGGCTTTCTATTTAATAACTCCAGAAAAAAAAGAAGGGGGGTACAAAATCAAGGGAGATAGATGTATCTACTCTAGAAAAGATAAACTGTTGCAATTTTTGTAATGAGGAAAGACAGGAAGACTTATGTCAATGCCTATGACGGCCACTTTCAGGGGTGAAGGTATATGACCTAAGTACATTATTAATACCCTTAATGGATCAATCATGTATTTTATGTTAAGTGTAGAGTTGATACAGGAAGCAAATTTCTGCTAAAATGCAATATAACTGTAATAAAGCTTCTATTTGTAAACATAGTTAAAACATCATTTTACATTGGAACAAAAAAATCATATATGTTAAATGTTCATTGCAAAAGTTCTGGTAAACTGTCCTCATTTCTCAAATGCAAGCACACACACACATACACCACGTTAGAGTTTTGTCATTTAGAGTCACCATCCTACCCCAAGTCTATCCCTGAAATTGCTGGCAAAGTCAACATGGGCTGCTTGGAGACAATTGATGTAATAATTCCCATCCATTATGGATCTTAAAAATAAAGTAACAAGAAATACGAAATGTTCCACGTGAATAAAAAGTAACTGGCAGAATTTCCATAGCTCCAAAAGTATTCCTGCCATAGGAGAAAAAGTCAGCCATTTATATTCTTGTTCAAGTATAGTCTTCTAGCTCCATAACAGAAATGTATGGCTACTCCTATTATGATGGGATAGATTAGTTAGATTATTTTTATAATACTTTAGTATGTTTATCTTTCTAAGAAAACATGTGTCCCATCAACTTATAAGAAAAATTCTTATCTAAATATTTCCCCCATTTTTCAAAAAATAATGCCTTAAGGGAAACTACTAGGTATTTAGATTATTAGGAGGTAGAGGTTAAGTTATGGTTAGAAGGGGGCAGGGTGGACAAAGAGAACTAGTAGAGTATCTGTAAGTAACCTCTTGCTCCTGATAACTAAACTTTCTCAGAGGAAAGTCATAGTCACTGGAGCTTTGTAAGTGGTTAAAATATTTTTCTCTCTTGATGATTTCAGGTGCCTGGAATGGACTGAACAGTTATTCTCTCTGGCATCCTGGCACAAGTACAGAGACAGTAAAAAATTTCAGAGATATTTTTAAGAACCCTCTTCCTTGGGAAATAAGCATTCCTTCTTGTTCTAGAACATACTGAGTTAACAGACAACTCTAGGCAGACAACTGTTGTGGATGTTATTTCTCTTCCAAGGGTACCCAGAACTTGTCCTCTAGCTCAGCCTTAATTGATACCTCTTCAAGTTTAAGATGGATATACCCAATATATATCCACCAAGTAAGGCGATTTGTATGTGAGAGTACTTTAATAATCTCATGTAATTAAAAATATTGGTTTTCCTTTCCTTTTGAAATTACATTATTCATTAAACCATATGTGTTTAATATGACTTATCAATCTGCATTCTCTGTATTTCAAGATAGGATCTTTGGTGTTGCAGACTGATAAAATTCAACTTGGTCATTTATATTGTTAAGTTCCCATCAGTATATGTATTGCCTCCAGTAATTAGAGGTATGCAGATGTTCCAATATGACCTTCACCTATGACAATGAAAGAAAAAACTCACAAATTACAATGTGAATACAGGGTTTTCATGCAAATGAGACAAAAACAGTCTCACAACCTGTTCTGCAAATTCAGTTCAATGTCAATAATCTGTCCTTCTAGGTATAACAGATGTAAAAAAGGTCAGTGTGCAATCCTCTGGTGTTAGTTATATATCTTCTGTAGGTGGCTGAAAAGAGGACCAATCAGAATCCTAAGCCTAGGAAACCATTCCAACCTATATAGGATGCTATATAGAATCCCCTAGATCCTGACACCTGCTTTATACTAGGTTGAGATTATGTGTACAATATTCCTAGTCAACAAAACTATTTATTCATCCATGCTAATTAATGCTAATTAATGATATGCTAATTAATGAATCTGCTGCCATTGATTAGAGATGAACATAATTGAAAATTTTGGTTAAGAGCCATTTCTCAATTGTTTAACTTTGAAAAGCATCCAACACACACATTGTATTCTAAATTAAGGGACATCAAGGGTTAATTAACCATTCTTAGGATATAAATTAAAATTAACATGTTGAAATACTTAAAAATAATTTCAGGCAAGTTAGCAAGAACTTAGAATGCAACTCTGTTCACATTATTATGGAAATTAATGTTTTGAATCAAGAATACTGATTAAACCCCATAATGTTGGATAAATGGTCTTATTAAATTAAATAAATGCCTAGGCACACTAATTAATAGCTGTAGTTTATGTTCCACATATAACCGATAATTTGTTTCCTTCTATTATCAGAATTTCCTTAATCTTACTTCATTTTAAAAAGAAAGAAAGAAAAAGAAAAAACTGAAAAGGTGATGTTACATGGTTATTATGGGTTATTGTGAACAAGGCAAGAAAGGGACAAGAGAAGAGACTGCCTTGAAGGACAACTTGAAAAGTCTATGCTATCTGCCTGAAAAAAAAGCTTCATTTGAAATGCATACAACATTGCATAGTAATCAAGCTATTTCAGTCTGACTCACTATCTTTGTGGAGTTGGCATTAGGAAAAGTAAATGCCTAAACATGTAAGCGTCCTAACGACAGTGCAAACTACACTGAAGCACATTGATAGAGTGAGGTAGAATACAAATGGTGTATAGAAAATATATTTCAGCCTCTATAACTGAATCTAAAATCTTTAAATATTTATAGTTTTAAAGTTTTTATTTTGTTTTTCACAAATGCTGTAACTATAACAATACTGGTAATAGAGGAGGAAAAATATTCCAAACACATATAGTAATAAGTAATGACTATCATTCCAACCAGTAGATCACATATGATAAGGAAAAATGTATTTATGTATTAAAACACATAGTGGGGCGCCTGGGTGGCTCAGTGGATTAAGCCTGTCTTCAGCTCAGGTCATGGTCTCAGGGTCCTGGGATTGAGCCCTGCATTTTGCTCTCTGCTCAGCAGGGAGTCTGCTTTCCCCCCCTCTTTTTACCTGCCTCTCTGCCTACTTGTGATCTCTGTTTGTCAAATAAATAAATGAAATCTTTTGAAAAACAAAATAAAATAAAATAAAATAAAATACATACCTCAAAGCCTGATTTGACTCAATCAAGATTTTATTTATGGCTAGTATGCTAAGGTTATTTTTTATTATCCAATTATGGGGTATCTTGGCAGAAGAAATATTAAGACTCTCTGTAAATTATTTAAAAAAATAAGACATTTCTCCTTTTAGATGAAGGAATTCTAAAGAATTAGTGGCAGCAGCAACTCAGGAATATAACACTGACCAAGGATGTCATGATGTATAATTTAGGAATAAACTCAGGTTACAACATCTCACTAGATTATTCATTCATTTAACATGCAATTAACACCTAATAATCCAAACCACTTCTCAAAAATAGTTCAGTGATTTTTGGCCATTTTATGTTGACCAAATGATTATTGGTTAGTTTCTCTTGGATCCCAAGTATTAAATAGAGGTGCCTCAGGCTAAAGGGAAGGCAAAGAAGGTGGTATTCTCTCTTATTCTGTGCCTGCTTAATGCCCACATGAATTCTTCTATTTGTATCTGTTTTATATAATAAAAGAATTCCCCCTAATGTTTATGCATTTATCAAACACTTCTAGAGTCTCTACTATGATGGACACATTTTGTCTTGTCCCTTAATTTCGTTCAAAACCTACTGAATATACCATAGTATCCCTGGATGATTTTCTTGTTCCAAGCCATTTTAAACATTCTCTCACCATCCATTCATTGGTTCATTTATTTAATATTTATTGAGCTCCAATTATGACAGAGTTACCCCTTGTTTCTGGTGTCCCATGGGATTTAAATGCTTTCTCTCATCCCTAATAAAACTTTAAAAGTTTTTCTCCCTGCTCTATAATCAGCCCCATGAATGCTAGGGATTAGAATCTTTCACCACCTTCTCTATGCTTCTGTACTATCCTTTCTTATTTTTTTTAAATACTCTCAGTCATAAGAATAAAATTACAAAAATAATACCAAGAATTCCTATACACTCATAAGCCACCCTAATGTTAACAACATCTTATATAATCATACTACAATTATCAAGGGCAGGAAGTTGACATGGACACAATGTTAGTAACTGAAAGGTGTGTACCTTATTAGAATTTGAGCAACATCCTTTCCCTGTTTCAGGATCAATTCAGAATTATACATTGCATTTAGTTGCCACACCTTCTTAGTTTCCTTCAAACCATGATAGTTTTCCTTTGTTTCTCATAACCTTGACAGATTTGAATATCACTGGTTAGTTTTTTTGTAGGATGTTCCTGTATTTGGGTTTGTAAGAGGTTTTATTATGGTTAGACTGAGGTAATATATTTTTTCCAAGAATAATACAGAAGGAATATGTATGCCCTTCTCTGTGTATTGTATTAGGATATATAATATCAATATCTTATTATTGCTGATGTTAACCATGATTGCTCCATTTGGGTGGTTTCCCCACTAAAAGTTACTATTTGGGGGACACCTGAGTAGCTCACTTGGTTCAGCATCCAATTCTTGATTTTGACTCAGGTTATGAATTAAGGGTCATGAGATCAGGTTCTGTGCTTAGCAGGGGCTCTACTTGAGATTCTCTCTCCCTCTGCACTACACCCCATCCACTCACACTCTCTCTCAAAATAAATAAATAAAAATAAAAGTTACTATTTTTCCTCTAATTAATAATCTCTTGGGGAGAGAGACTTTGAGAATATGCAAATATTCTGTTTCTTCTCAAGCATTTACTAATTTAACATCCACTAGAAAATGTCTAGGGTTATTACTGGGGTGTTTATCTAAAGGCAACTTTTTATTTTATATTTTCTTTTACATTATTAATTAAAATTCTCCTGTAAAGAAGAGCTGTTCCTCTTCTGCATTTATTTCTTCAGTTATTTGTTATATCATTTTGATTAATGGATATTAAATTCATTTTATGGGCTATAATCCAGCACTGTTATTATTTTCTTGACCAAATCATTCCATCTTTGCACATTAGGAGCTCTTGCAGGTTGGATCCTTTGGACCTATTCCCATGCTTTTTGAACACTCCTTACTTGCTGGAACCACAATATATCCCAGGCTTATCTTGTATTTTTCCTTCTCTGACACCAGAATCAACTACTTTACTTCTCCAAGGAGCCTGATTTCTTTAACTGGGGAATAGTGTTTACAAACCAAGATTTAAGTACACGTTGTGCTCATTGTTACTAGGATATTATTGTTGCTAAACTCTATTGGCAAAGCTAAAAAGTATATTTTGTATAATAGCACATACATACACATAAACATCTATTTTTATCTGTGTATGTGTATGTGTATATATAAAATGAATTCATATTAATGTGTCTGATTCTAATCCAAAACTGCATGGATCATTTAACTTTCTTCCCTTATCTGCAACTTCCTTCTCTGATATCTCATAGTCATTATCATTCATCAACAATGAAACTCAACTATCATTAGCTATAATATATATGCTCATTTGTATAACTTTAGCATATGCATAAAGTAGTTTCAGAATTGCTAACCCATACACCTATGAAAAAGAAACTAGATTATATTACTTTCATATAGATCATTTTTTCTTTTGCCTTAAAATAACCAGTTAAATTCCACTCTCAAATTTACTTAGGTTTGTGTTTTTTTCTTTCCCACCCCTTGAAGTTCTCCAAGCATTCTAATATTCCTACTTCCTTTTCCAGCTTATATCTAAGTTCTGAACATATAAGCTTAAATTTAAGGGAAATGCAAAGCCATATTTTTCTTATTTAAGTCCTATCCAATTCTATTCCCCTCAATCCATCTTTATCATGGTAGCAATTATGTCTTTTACTACAGACTTGGTCTGACTCTATTCTCAATCGGGAGAAATAAAAAATAAATTCTAGCTAAGAGCTCAGATGACACTAAGATTACCTTGATGTTACACTACGCTGCTCTTACAATTCTTTTTCTCTTTCTTTCTTTATTTCATCTTTCTGTCTCTTTTGTGAAACCAAAATTTCAGAGAGCAGAACTTGTTCCTCTAGATAGTATCCATTATAAAAATTAAGTATGTGGTATTAGCACAGTGATAGATTAACATGCCAATGGGAAGCACTAGAGTACAGACACATAAAAATTTGCTTTGTGATGAATTTTATTGCAGATACTTGAAGAATTAAAGATATGCTAGGCAGAATTCCAAGATAGAATTCAAGATCTCCCGTCTGGAGTACACATTCCTTCTTCCAGTTACTCAGTACAACACTAATCTAAGTGCTGCTGTGAAGGGATTTTTCAGATATAATCAAGGTTCCAAATCAATTCACCTTAAGTTATGGGTTGGCCTTACCTATGAGCCCTCTAAAAGTGAGGTATGATTTCCAGTTGGTCAGTTGATTTCCAGTTGCCAAGGAAATCAGCAATGTATACTTTGTCTGACCTGGAGGAAAACAAATATCCATCCTGTGACCTGCTTAATGGCACCACATACCAAGAAACGATGGGCAACCACCAGGCGTTCAGATCAGACCTCCTGACAGCCAGCAAAGAGACAGAATATCAATCTGACAACCACAAGGAACTGAATTCTGCCAACCATTGGAATGGGCTTGGAAAAAGATCACCCCTGACCAAAGAAAATGTGAGTTATTAAAGTGTGTGTAATTTTAAGCCACTATGTTTGTAATAATTTGTTATATAGAAATATATATTTAATAGAGAAGGGCTATTCAGTCAATGGTTAATACATAAGAAAATAAGCTGCTATGAAAGACTCTGCAAAATATAACAGAACTGCACATACCAAGATGGCAGAGCTGGGGCTTATTAGATAAAGATTATTAAATGTATGTTATGTTTAAAGAAAATAATACATTGAAATTATAGTAAAGAAATAAAGGACTATAATCAGAACAAATTTTAGAAGTAAAGAAATTGAATATCTACAAGCGAAAAAGGTAATAATTTAAATTAAAAGCTTAATGCATGATACTACATCAGGTTTTACATGGCTTAATCCATTAATTAATTAAAGGAGAATAATGAAAGTAATTAATTAGATTGAATGAAATAAACTCTTCCCCAAAATGTATGAGGTATAAACACTTCTGATCTCCATCTTCAGGTGAAGTGACTAAGGCTCAAATAAGTAATTTCAAGAGGTGCCTGATGGTTCTGTGGGTTAAAGCCTCTGCCTTCAGCTCAGGTAATGATCTCAGGGTCCTGGGATGGAGCCCCACATCGGGCTCTGCTCAGCAGGGAGCCTGCTTCCCTTCTCTCTATGCCTGCCTCTCTGCCTACTTGCGATCTCTGTCTGTCAAATAAATAAATAAATAAATACTTAATATGTATTAAATATTAAAATATTTATAAACAAATATTTATAAATTTTGAATTGAATAAATAAATAAAATATTTTTTAAAATAAATAAGTAATTTGCAAAAGACAGCAAAACTAATAAGAGGTAAAGTGGGGATGCAAACCAGGTCAGATTTCGTCTCTTTCCCTCTTAGTTCTTTAAATATGCTCAGTGATGTATACAACACAAAGAAGGCATGCACAAAGAAGGCATATTTCAATTTATCTATAAATAAGAATACTCAAAGTTCCAAGTTTCAAAGTTTCCAATTCAAAATATAATTGAATTTATATTCAAAAAGGAGTATATGAGCTATAGGTTTTCACACTTGTCGAATTCTGTTCCTATAAGTTCTGCAGGATGGTGGTTTCTTGCCCAAATAGATTGGTCGAAGAGCCAATCCTATTTCCTATTACTTCACATTTCAAACATCTGAAATCAGGATCTATCACAGTGGCTGGTCTTTTCCTCTGCATCAGAGCTCTATTCTCATCTTCTTTTGCACGGAAGCTGAGAAAGGAAACAGGACCCTAGAAGGAGAGGGGCACAGCCCTCATGTTTTCCTATTCCACTTGACTTCAATCTGGTTCAGGTATCCATGCTGCTGTTCTGCAGGGATAGGACCTAAGGGAAAAGAGGGGACACTGGCAGATCCTTGCCTGCAGCCCCTGGCTACTGCTCTAACAGCAAGGGCAGCTGCCAGATTATGTTTCTTATAGGCAGTAAATTGCCTGTGGGCTTGATAAGAAGAGTCTACATTTTTTACTTAGAAAATATTATTTCACTTGGATTGTAGTTTAACCCTGGGATAGTCTCTCTCTAAGGCAGTGCCCTTTCTGTGTTGACTTACTATGAGCTAGTCTTGTCTCTACTTAGATGTCAGCTCCTCCCTGAACAAGAGCTTTGACCTCAAACTTATGCTTAATATGGGGATGCACTTAATATGGGGATGCGGAGTAGATATCTGCTGGGAGCTACAGAGGCTGAACAAGCCTGGTCTCCTGAGGAATTCTCCCTAGGGTGCAATACCCTTGAAGCCTGACCTCAGCCTTATCTAATTCAAAGTTGTGAATATGCTTACTGTTCACCAGGCTTGATTTCAGTCTCTGTTTTCTTTCTATCTTGCTTGCATAGGTTTTCTACTCCTTGTGGGTTTCCAAACTAGTTCCATCTACAATGAAATGAGAATACTACCCACCTGCTCACTGGCACCAACCATTTAAATGACTAGGAATAGGACTTGATTATCTTATTTTCATTTCTTCCTCAAACAAAGTGATAGAAGGAAGTGACTGTAAAGCTGAATTAGCTGCAACCATGAGCAAAAAATAAAGGGTTGAAAGAAAGTGATCCCAGAGGGAATCACTGGAGGTTGGGCATCCCTGGTAGGGAGAGTAGTGAGGGCTTTTTAGGCACAGATATCATGTTAATAGGGACTTCAGAGGCAGCTGAGGAAGAGAAATCAAAACAGTGAGACAGGTGATGCCCTGGTTGAATAATTAAGAAGGCATTATCCTACATGTTCATTGATGAAGCCCCTTCCTTACAAAATGAGACAGTGAATATCACCTCCTCTCCTAACATTTTTTTTCTTCCTGAATTTCTTTTTTTGTTGTTTTGGAGGGGTTGGGGGGGTGCTTTCTGGTGTTTTTTTCAGTCAGCTTTATGGCCAATGTGGGGCTTGAACTCATGACCCTGATATCAAGGGGTGCATGCTCTACCGATTGAGCCTGCCCCTCTTGAATTTCAGATTGAGTTCCTTAATTCTGGCATCAAAGTAGTAAATCTCCCTCCCACCACCTAGGTCCCACAGAAAGTATCTCAATTATAATGCCTCGTGAAAAGCTCTGAGTAGATAAGAGCATCCCACAGAGACAATGTACATCTGACCTAAGCAATGATGCTAGGCTTTTCTGGGTCTCCTGATCTCTTAAGCCATTAAATGAAGGGAGGGGGGCATCCTCAAGTCTCTGTGACATAGTAAGAGAAATATATTTGGTCTCTGTCCCCAGTTTCTGACACAGAGATGCTAAAACCCTTATAATCTCTTGAGTGAGGGGGTGACTGAAGCATCTTAACACAGAGCTCCGAAGTTCCTTGGTATTTCCCAGGTAATAGGAACATCTTCTGTTTTAATGAGGTGGCTCTTGGTGGGCTCCTAGATGGGGCTGGGTCACCAGGAAGACTAAGCATGATTAGAATCTGGAACCTTTCAGACACATCCCCAAGACTCCAGGGAGTGGAGAGGGGCTAAATATAGAGTTAATTACTGATCATGCCTATGTGATGCCTCCATAAAATAGCCCTAAACTATGGGTCTCAGAGAGCTTCCCAGGTAGCCAACACAGTAACGTGCCAGGAGAGTAATGCACCCCAACTCCATGGGGACAGAAGCTCCTGGACTTGGAACCCTTCCACACTTCCCTCTATGCACCTCTTCATCTGGCTGTTGATCTGCATCCTTGATTTTATCCTTCATAATAAACCAGCAAGTGTAAATATCTATTTCTCAGAGTTTCTGTGAGCCATTGTAAGAAATTATCAAACTTGAGGAGTGGATTGTGGAAACCCTTGATTTATAGCCAGTGAGCCAGTTGGTCAGAAGTAAAGATGACAACCAAAGTTTTGCATCTGGAGTCTAAAGTAGATGACAATCTCGTGGGACTGAGTCCTTGCTTGTGGGGTTTGCACCAACTCTAACGGAATTGTGGGACAGCCACTTGGTGTCCAGACAGTTGGAAAATTGGTTGTTGCAGGTAAAACCCCTAGACATTTGGTGTCCAAAATGTTGTAAGTAGGAAACGAGCTTTTTTTTTTTTTTTCTTTTACTGCCTTTGGTGTATTTACTATTCTCAATCATTTGCCAAACAGCCACTGATGAATCTAAAAGTTACTCTTGTAATGCCAACCCTGATACCTACCCTATATTATTGATTCTAAGACACCTTTCTCAGATTTTTAACAGCTATAAAATCTGGGTGAATCTTTATTTTTTTTTAAGATTTTTATTTATTTATTTGACAGAGAGAGACACAGCCCTAGAAGGAACAGAAGCAGGGGGAGTGGGAGAGGGAGAAGCAGGCTTCGCACTAAGCAGGGAGTCCAATGTAGGGCTCTATCCCAGGACCCTGGGACCACGACCTGAGCCGAAGGCAGACAACCAACAACGGAGCCACCCAGGAGCCCCTGGGTGAATCTTTAAATCAGTGTTACGATTCCTTTTAAGAGGTACATAAAATAACGATGCATGTCAAAATCAAAGTTATTTTACTCTTAAAGGTGTACAGCAACAGTCTACAAAATATGTTTGCTTGGACATACCAAAGGAAATTCAGACTTACAAATCAAATCTCCTTTCTGTGTCCCCTCCCAGAGAATGACACCACCATTCCTCCAAACATGCAAGCCCTAAATCTGGAAGACCCCTCTCCCCAATTCTCCAGGCCCAACCATCTCCATCTCCTGTTTCCACACTCTTTAATATGTAATGTTGCCATCATTTTTCTAAGGGGTTCTCTTAATCTTTCAGTTTTTAAACTATTGTCTCTTTGTTTTAATCAACCTCTTTGAGGCATCATTTACCCACACACATCTGCTTTAAGTATACAGTTCATTGCATGTTGACAAATGCATATACTCACATCACAAACTACCACAATCAAGATGCAGAACATTTCTGTTACCACCAAAAAATTCCCTCAGCTCATCTGCATTTATTTCCTCAATCCATTCCCCTGCCACAGGCAACTACAGATTTCTAAAGGTCTGTAAGTTATTTTCATCTGTGTAGAATTTCTCATAAACAGAATCACATAGTATGGACTTTTTGTGTCTGCTTTATTCTACACAGCTTAATGTCATTGAGAGTCATCCACGTTAAGGCGCACATTAGCAATTTCTTCCTTTTTGTTGATGAGTAATATCCAATCTTATGCCTATAGCATAATTTCTGCTTACTCACTTGCCTGGTAATGGCCATTTGGTAGGTTTTCAATTTTTTGTTATTATGCATAAAGCTGATGTAAACATTTATGAACAATTCCTTATATGGTCATATGTTCTCCTTCTCTTATGTAAACAGCTAGGAATGGAATTTCAAGGACATATTGTAAATATATGTTTAACTTTATAAAAAACTGCATGTTTTCTAAAGTGCTTGTATAAAATCAGCTCTTTTGAAAGATTTTATATCATCATTTCTGTTACTTTTCTTTTTTGTTTCAACTCTTAAATCATTTAACTCTGCCAGATGCTCACTTAGCAATGTCTTTTTTCATGGTTTAAGTATCCCAATATCACTTTACAGATTTAATCAGATTCTATATTTTTTAAACAATGGAAAATTCTGTCCTGAAATAAATTAATTTGTGTTGCATTACTGGATGTTTAAAACATGCATGAAAAATTAGTGGCTAACTGGCATGGACTTCAACCCCAATGGTTTATATAATAAAGAGTTTGACTTCGCTTTTGATATTTGACCACTGAAGGCTCTCAACCCTACCCCTTCTCCCATCCCTTTTGGCCCCACACCCGAGCAGGTCAATAAGAAAGCCTCTCCTCCCACATTCTCCCTTTCTCTCTGCCAAGGGAAATTATTCCGAAGTGTGGAAAACCCCACACAGATACCCTCTTCTAGACATGATTCAAGCCAAAACCAATGCACTACTCCTTTCCTGAAAGCCATTTTAGACGAGTTTGTGAAGGTCCTTCTCCCTAGTATTTATTTGTGTGAATGATAACTTTCTTTCCAAATGTTCTTGGTGTATATGGTATCATTAACATCAACACACACACCACTAATTGAAAGTCTCTGTTTCCTTTACAGCATAGCCACAAGAGTCTAAGAAGTAGTAGTATACTCAGAGCTGGTATTTGGGGAGAAAAAAAATATACAGCCAACTCATGCCTTTGTGTTATAGTAGCATTTGCTTTCTTCGCATCTGTACAGCTGCATGACTTCAATAATGGCAAAGAGTCATATGTATTCAATTGTCCATTTCACAAGTTTTTTCTATGTAAATAAGCCATAATATGAATTTCACAGAAATTCAAAGTATAAGAAATGCAGGAGGGTATACGTTAAATAACAAATGGCAAGAAATTTGGGGAAACAAGTAGCTAAACATGTGAGAATATCAAGAAAATTAAGATCAAAAATCTCCTGAACAACAAAAGTTTGAATAAGCCAACGCAACATAAAGTGTGGTCCTTAGCCCTCCATCCAATAGGAATTTGTTAGAAATGCAAATACATGGGCAGCACTGAATCAGAATCTTGGGATTGGGGACCCTGCAATCTGTGTTTTAACAAGCTCTCCTGATGATTCTGACTCATGCTAAAGATTAAGAGCTACTTCTTTAAGGGACATGAAAACCAATTGATTGACCCAGAGTTGCCAAGGGATAAAACTTAGGAAGACAAGAGGTTTATCCTTAGTCTCCATAGGCATGCTTTCAGAATAAAAAAAAAAAAAAAAAAAAAAAAAAAAGATCAAATAAAAACTGTCAAAGAAAATTATGAAAATGAGACACTACAGAGAAAGACTGTCTCCAATAAAAGAAATTCAGTATTTCTATATGAAGGGTCAAAGGATGTAAAAAAGGGATATGCTAAGGATATTTATGTGCAGCTCCTCTTGGAGTAGAAGTTTCTAAAAAGGGATTTGTGAAAGTGAATTAAGTTGATTATAAAAAAGAGGGAAAGGGTTTAATAGACTAATCAAAATGAAAGTAGGATTTTCAAAATTAAATATAACTATTCCAAAAATAACCATTGCCAATGTGACCATTATATTTAGTAAAAAATAAAAACTTTCTACCATAACTAAAATCTCCCAGTTGACCCAGACCCTGCCTATTTTCTGATCTTATCTCATGTACATCTCTGATTTACCTCTCTCTCTTGCTTATTTTACACCAACAACAGTGACCATTAGCCTATTCCTCCAAATTTAACAGCCTATCTCTTAGATTTGCCCAGGGTGGGCCCTGCTTATCAGTTTCAGCATCACGTTTGAAGAGAAAACCTTCTTGACTACTCAGTTAGTATAATGCCAGTCATTCTGTATTATATTATCATTTTATTCTCTCCATAGTACTTAATAATTAGCAGAAATTATTTTAGATATTCCTGTGTTTATTTATCGTGTCACACACCATTAGAATGTAAAATCTAGGACAGCCAGGACCTGTTGTGTCCACAGAACTATTTTCTCAATACTTAAAATGGAACACAGCACATAAAACAGAGGTGAGTGCTGAGATCCATCAGCTTGATTTCTCCATCATGAATTCCATTCACATATATGGAATATTTATACCATCTTGTGCTCAGCTGCTCCTTATTACAAGACACTTTCATGCAAGAACTGATTGATAAGTCATTGATTGTTCTGAGAAATGGGAAAGGGCCAAGAGTTAAATGTCTGCAATAGATAATCCAGTGAGGGTTGCATCCTGCTGTTCCTTTACTACTCGTATTATTCCTCATGGTTACAGCCAGAAACATAACACTTTAACAGAGTTGAAGCTTAGCCTCTCCCTATATGGAGTGGCAATGATTAGTGAGGCATCTTTCAGAAAATAGTAGGGTTCATTTGTAAAGAAAGAGGTGAAATAAATAAGAGGCCTAAATAATTCAAAAAAGAGTCAAGGCTTTAAATAAATTTACCAAGGAAAGTGCAAAGCTGTTGAGACTTTTCTGATACTGAGTTAAGATCCAGTGTTATTATTCAGGTATATGTATACACATATGCACCTCAGAAATTATCTTTTTTTTTATTTCTGTACAACATTAAGTCTTGGTTTTTACCTTGGAGTTTCCAGGAGATACTAAGTGAAAGTCTCAACTTTTTCTGGGTAAGATGATACAGTCCATTCTGTAGATTATTAGATACAACATAAGAACTATTTTTTCCCTTTGTGTTTTGTTTGGCATAGATATGTTCATATCCTTTCTTGTTCACCAAAATACCTACATTCTCATTGTTGACAGGAATTCTGAGCCCAGATGCAAATACAAGGGTAATGATATATAAGTCTCTCACAACAGTAATTATTACTCTCATACAATTTTTACAAATATTCCTTCTTCTTCCTAAAAAGATGAGCCCTCTTAAGTTCCATGTCTGTTTCTCTGAGTAGGTAAGTAGGTGTTGTATCTTCAAACACTGCATCATTCTAAGTGATGCCAACATTTGTATTGTCCTATTGTGCCAGAGAAGATGAATCCAAAAGAGCAACACATTTGAGTGATTTCCCCTAAGAAATGCAAAGTAGTATGAAAGAAACCTCACTTCTCCAAACAGTGTAGCCCCAGGCATGTGGATCTGGGCAGAGGCATAAAGGATTCAGTTTATTCCTTAAGAGGTGTGGACATACTTTACCTCAAAGAGGTCAAATCATTTTTATAAACAGGCAGAGTGTGAACCAGAACTCACAGGGATTTACTGTTCTAAATGAACTTCAGATCACAGAAATGTGAAAATAAAGTGAAAGATTTACTGATTTATTTAGTATCACACACCTAATAATTACATGGCTCCTGGTCTAGTGTCTGGTATTAGGAGACCAAATGACCAATCTGTCACCTGACCTTTTGTATTCAGAGGTTTGTGAAATAGTTGAGATAGAGGACTTCTCACTTGATCATGCAGTTAGGGCTTGCCAGGTTGAAGGTCCAAGAAGACTTTCAAATTCTCCCGTTCTAACTTCACAAAAATTTCAAGACACATTTTAGTCATGTCTTTGGCCCCCATTCTTTTTTCTTGATACCCAAATTCTGAATGATAAACTTGTAAAGAGGCTTGGGAATGTTGAAGTATACACAGACATCAAACGAAATGCCAAATGTCTATGAATGCATAGTGAAAGACCCCGCATATAGACACCCTTCCCCCAGCCATTGATTAACTAATCGCTCTCCTATTTTTCTGTAATCGCTCGGCTACACCCTTCCGCCAGCCAGCCATTGATTAACTAATCACTTTTTTGTTTTTCTGTAAGCGCTTGGCTAAAAAACAGCCTCCCACCCTATCGCAAAAACAGGAAGAGAACAGAGGACAACGGAAGATCCCTAAAGCCCAGCCCAGCCGTTTCGGGGACTAACAGCTGTGACCCCAGATAATCCCCATTATGTTTTTAAAACAACCAATAGGAAACCTGTTGCTTAGCCGTTGCTCCTGTACCCCTTCTTGCCCTATAAAAAAGGATTGTAAGCCTGAAGCCCGCGCGCTCAGCTAGCTGGTGCTGTTGACTGCCCGCAGGCGCGTCTGTGAAGAATAAACCCTCGTGCCTTTGCATCCAATGGAAGTCCAGTGTCCAATTCTTGGGTGGTGAAGTCTGAGGGTCTTTCACATAGCTTTTCTCCTCCAAATCCACTGAGGGAAAATTACATAATTCAGATAAGAGCAATTACCCAGTAAACTTAGTTTTTTAATGTCAGTGGAATTGATAAAAAAAGGAAAAGGGAAGATGTAAAAATGGTTACTGTGAATAAATTGGTAGTACTGAAAACATTTTTCTGACAGTTATTTGAAAACTTTTTTCAAATAGTTGAAAAAAACTTTTTTCAAATTTTTGTTTTTTGTTTTCATGACACAGACAATGGTCTAATCTTCCTTGGGAAAGATGCCTAGAGTCTCAGAGACCACCAGATTTCTGACTGTATTTAATCAACACTAGAACTACCTGCTTGCTGGAAATAAATGTTGAAAACACGAATATACTAGCAGTAATTTCACGGAAGCCTGACTTGTTTTAATTCATTTACTTTAAAGCCTGGGTTGGGGGGGTGGGGTCGCTGGCGATGTTGTCCTCAAGAAGTTCCTTCTGGTAGATATGCAAATATGAAACTTCTGGATGTCCCAATTAACTCTTCCCTACTTAAGGAATGTGAAATTGACTCCCCCCCCTCCTTTTTTTAACCAAAGTTCTCTCTAGGGAAAAGCATAAAACTACAGGCTTTAGGGACAGATTTAGCAAGAATGAAGTCTATAAAGTCATCGTAACTTTAGAAAAATGTATTACATTAAAAAACTATTTATTTTTAAGTCTTAATCTCCTAGGCCTAGCTAGACTCAGACTGTCACAATTTATTAGAATGAAAACTAGGGTAGAAAATTTAGCCAATTTTACAAAGTAGCACAATTAACTACTGATAAAACTCAAGTTTTCTGACACAGAGATTGCTAATTATTCCATGTACCAGTGAAGGGCCAAAGTAACTTCATTTTAAGGCAGTAGCCATTCTGTTATTTACATTAAACTGTGAGTATCCAGTCTGCTTATCAAGGCCCAAACTGCTCTGGCCGCTCCCTGCAACTTTAACCTCCCTGGCCCACCCTGGTAATCAGCAGAGCAACAGCAACTACAACTCCCACCCTGGTAATCAGCAGAGCAACAGCAACTACAACTCCCACCCTGGTAATCAGTAGAGCAACAGCAACTTCAACTTTCCCGCCCTGGTACAAACAACTTTCAAAAATATCCCCTAGA